>JAEIFV010000019.1:600000-1167670 GCA_018904265.1 Lordiphosa collinella | reverse complement strand
ATCGATAACCCGATAACCCTCTGCACTAATCAAAACTTAAACATTGTGGAATTTCTGGACAGGATCATGTGCAAACCTGTGGCTAAACAGCATCCCACCTACGTGATATTGGGCTCCAGGTGGCCACACTGCCGAAATGTGTAAAATCAATCAGGCTTTGCTGGCGACGGACGATCAGGAGCTGTTCTGCCCTTACGTTACATTGTTGCCAACAACGATGTCACCCTCGCAGCACCAACTCCTGGCATTTGCCGCAGACCCTAACAACTGACTTTATAGCCGTTCCCGTAGCCGGCAGGTGGGTCAAAGCTGGCTGAGCAGCATATTCACCACGCTCTGGGCTCTGATGTGGAGCTGTTGGCTGGTGTGGCGGGATCAGCCACAACTGGTGCTATGCAATGGACCCGGCACCTGTGTGCCCTACTGTTATGCGGCCTATCTATGGCGTCTGGTGGGACGTTTGCCTGCGCACTCGAAGATTGTGTTTGTGGAGAGTTTCTGCCGGGTGGAGACGCTGTCGCTAAGCGGGCGGCTGCTAATGCCGCTGGCGGATATGTTTGTGGTGCACTGGCCGGCGTTGGCTCTGAAATATGAGCACAAGACGAATCTACGCTATTTTGGACGCATTTTATAATTGAACTAGCGGACGGACCCGGCGAAATTCGTCTCGCCCCAATTAAACGCCTTCAGAATATATTCAGAGTGATAATAAAACAGATAAGACAAATTTCAAAGTGATTTATTTGAGTGGAATCGAAATCAGATTAAGCATACAAAAACTGCTCCCGCTCTTATCAGCATCAAAGGGCATAGCCGAGTAAGCCTGGGACAAGTGCCCAGGAGATTTTTGTATATTTTAAATTAGGTATTGTAGATATTATCTAGGAGGGTACGTACACCAAATTTCAAGTCTATAAGTAGAATAAGTATAAGTAGAAATACCAAAACATAAATAATGAAATATCTGGTCTTATATAAAGATTTACGATGTTACTCCTATTCCACCAAATAACCACCTTCTAGATTTGACAATGCCACAGAATTTGTACAGGTGATCTATATTTTAACCTAAATAATCCCAAAAGTGCAGATTTTTTAAAGTGTTGCAACAATGTCCAATATATAATTTTGACTCTTCGAACCCGAACCCAAGCCAGACCATTTTATCGAAAAATTAGACTCGGTTAGAATTGGGAAATTTTTCCAACGACATATCCAGAAAAATATTGGAAATCTCTGGAGAGTAAATAGCAGTTTCTTGTCCATCCTCAAACCATGATATGAATGAATATTTTCAGTAACCAGGTGCTGATCCATGATCCTTGGCGACAAGATAGGCTGCTGTACATTCCGCCATGTGTGAATAACATGCATTGTTATTGATGCATTGATTCTTATACACCATTTCCTGGCCCAATCCGTGATAGTGTTGAGAATCGGTCCAAATTTGCAATAGCATCTTCTTGAGTGTTAGCTGTCAATAAAATGGCGTGTCACGTATGTTGCCAGCATGAGCCCGGTATTTCCCTAGTCGCAGTGCTCATCTGCATACTTCTTATTTCAGTGTCAAAATTTTGCGAAGCGAGGTAATGGGGCTTGCTGGAAAAAAACGAAATTCATATGTGCTCATTGTATACACGCATACGTATACGTAAAGTATACGCAAAGTATATATACGCAAATATGTCAGCAGTAAAGAGTAAAGCAGAGAGACTACCTTAATATACTTCTGGCTAATGGGGCTGGATATTTGTCTTGTTAAAGGCAGAGGCAAAGGCATGTCAGCAGTATAAATAGAGTAAAGCACAGGACCAAGGACACTTCCTTGCGGAACACCAGCAGTAATCGGTTTCGAACTGGAACGAGTACCAGAACAACATTCAACAACAAAGGTTCGACCTGTTAAATAGCTATATAAGATGCGATAAAGAACTTTAGGCAATAGCTGCTTTAACTTAAACTTTAATCCATCATGCCAGACTCTATCAAAAGCTTCCTGAATACTGAGTAACTCGTGCCAATTGTTGATCAGCTCCATGTTCAACACGAAATCCGAATTGATGACAGAGAATAGATTTTGCAAAATCATCTATCAGGAAAGTCTTCGCAATATTAGACGCTCAAAAATTGTTGAAAAACCTGCCAACAGGCTAAATGGGCTATACGTGCCCGGGCAGGTGTCACGACGGGTGGAATAAGTCACCGAAGCACACTTGTCCGTGTTTTTCATCTAGCGGCCCAAATGCTAAACCTATTCAAGTACTCTTAAAGAGCATCTGTGGCTGAGTAAATGCATTTGTTGCGGGCAAGTATGGCCGTGTCGTCAGCAAATGTTGCGATTAGAAGATCTTCGGGGTTTTCATGCGGAACGCTACAGGCTCTGGGCATATCGTGAGTGAATAGGGAGTATAGCGTGGGACCCAATACGTTGCCCTGCGGTTACCAGCCCGAATGGTTCTTGTTGGGAATGTCGCTCCGCCCTGTGCTACCTTAAAAGCTCTGTCCGTCAGGAAGCTCTTGATTAGCAGGTACTATTGGGGCGAAAAAAGTTTCTTGATCTTCGAGAGCAGACCTGCCTGCCACACTCAATCGAAGGCCTGCTGTGTGTCAAGGTAAGCTGCCACTACGTACTCTCTTTCCCGTCATACCCTTCAAGGATGTAAATAGAAAGCCATAGCATAAGAGCTGTGGCTTGAGAACTAGTTAGCTTCCAGAGAGCTGTAGCGTGAGTCACACTAGAGCCGTAGCCTAAGAGCCGTAGCTTAAGAGCTAGCTTGTAGCTAGTTTACCCAAAGCCGTTTTATTTGTACAAAATGAACTCTGAGAGAAAAAAGTAAAATTCAGAAAAATAATAATTTTTGTTTCTTTATTTGGTTATTTCATTTAAAAATTTAAAGTTGTTCTAGGAAAGTATCAATATTTATATTTATTTTAGTTGTAGATTAATTTTAATAACGCCTCCAGATGATTATTTGTTATACGGCTTCGGTGATTGTTTTTAATTAATTTTAATGTTGAAAAAGCACTTTCACAAATATACGTGCTTCCGAACATCGAATATATCCTTAAGATGATGCACCGTAGAGACGGGTATTTTTTGGCACCTTCCAATTTCCAGAAATCAATTCCTTTTAATTGCTTGTCTTCATTTCCAAGTCACTTGTACCCACACTAATTCCAATTGAACTTCCGGATTTTGTTCAAGTATGTTGCAGGTTATTGGATTAAGAAAAATATCTATACTATTTTTGATATCATCGAAGTCGGTAAATCTTTTTTCAAAATTAACGTTTAAGGCAATAATATGGTTTTAAATGCTGTGAAATCTAGGTATCAATTTTAAATTCATCAAAAACTAATTTTAAGGACGAAACGGATTTAATTTTGTTAATTGCAAATCAAAGAGAAATACATCGGTTTTTTTAAAAATCCTTCAATGGAACCGATTAAATTAAATATGTTCTTATTTTTGCCTTGAAGAGAACTGTTAAGGTTGTTGGGTGTGTTGTAACATCAGTCAAAAACCCAAGGCTAATATTAATTCTTCCCGACTTTATTTCATTTAAAAATTCAAAGTTTGGCATATTGAGATCCAGAAATTCCACCACCACCTTACGTAATTCAAAAAAATCGTTCAAGACATGTTCCCCGACTCGGCATCTCACCTCCGTGAACATAAGTAGGTCTTTATATTGACTTTCGCATTCCTCAAGAAACATTTTAAGTTTGCGGTGAGTTAATGAATTATGGCCTCCTCGTATTTTGTTGATAATTTTTTACCACAACGTTCATTGTGTGAATATTGTTTGTCCCTTTGGTGCACAAGGCCTCCTGATGAATGGCACAATGAAAGGATGGCACACGAATATTATTTTTTATTAATTGCCCAATAAAGCCATTCTTTTTCCCCAGCATAGCAGGGGCACCATCTGTGCATACTGCGGATAGTTTGTTGATTTCTCCATCTTTTAATTGTAACCTGTCGGTTTACCGCATTAAATATCGACTTCCCTTGTATTTTCCATAAGTTGGAATAAGTGCGAAAATCGCTTCAGTGACATTGAAATCCTTGTCAACCATTCGAATTGCTAGTATTAATTGACTGAGCGTCAGAAATGTCGCTAAGACTCATCAAAGCGATAGAAAAATACAGCAAAACTTCAATTTGTCGGTTAACAACGTATCCAAATAATGGTAAAGTTCTTCAACTCTACGAGTTACCGAACATCTCGACAAATGAACAGTCCTCGATTATATCAGCTGATGTTCTGCCAATTTCTCCAGAAACAATTTAAAATTTCCAGGCATGCCTTCTTAATGAACGGGCCATCGGAAAATGGTTTGCACTGTTTAGCAATAGCTAAGCTAGTTATGTATGACGCTTTTAATGCCGGTTTATAATTTTTCTCGGAATTTGACCAAATTTTTATTTTTTTGCTCATGTATTTCCTCGAAATTAGTTTCAATAGATTGGAGAATTTGTTGCGCATCAAAGTCATAAAATCGCATTAAAAGGTCTTTATAATTTGGAATTAAGCCTTTTTACTGCATCCGCCTCATGTATAGTCCTGAAATGCCTTTCGCGAAAATAGTTTTCCAGCCAACAAAACTTTGATCTGAATTGTCAATATTTTTCAAAAAGAGTTTCTAGTTTCCTTGCCTTACGATAGATACGACTTAGAAAAACATTCAAAGCACCGACTGTCGAGTGTCGAACATTCGTCGACACTCAGTCAATGAAATGGAAAAACCTGCAAAGCATTGGGCGTATTCAGCAGATAAATCCGATTTACGATTTCTGATTTACGATTTGCGATTGCTTAGAATTCTCTGCTGAATGACAATGATTGCTAAGTTTAGGTTATTTTCTGGATTTAGTATATTTGGTCAAAAATACATTCACACCATAAAAAATGTAGGCTTTAGTATTAAATACATTTGACATTTGAAAATGGATGCACCCGTTGAGAGTAAGTAAGCATTATAAATTAAAAATTTAGTGGTTTTTTAATCAATGAATAATCCTTTTAGCCGAGAATATCAAGTGGAGTCCTAGCGCTGTAAGGCTCCTCTTGGACTTATATAAGGACAACAGGCAGAACTTTCGGAACATACATACGCCTTGAAGAATAACCGATTGACCTTCCTTTCTGTTGTTGTAATCTGCGGTGTTTCCTTCAGGTTTCTTAATCGATATATGGCACCCATCAATTGCCCCAATCGCTTCTGGGATTCTACGCGATTTTTGTTTAGATATTTGTGCAGTAAAAGCTTGCTGGGAGTCATTTGGCCAATTCACATATGTAGGCATTAGCCTCGATTGAGTCCCTGTTATGTTAAAATGTGTTAAAATGAAAATAGCATCTTCTTTGAAAAACATACATTTGCAATTTTTTCATTCTCTGTTAGTGTCGTTGTCATTTGCTGTTACACCAAGAGGTTCCTGGAAAACGCAAGGTTAACAGAATTCTATTATCATGCAAAAAACATATTTCATATATGAACCTTAAAAGTTGTGCGTGACATCCTAAAATGCGCCTTGAATTGGTCCATTCTGTACCTGGGAACTGTGTCCTCGTAGAATGATTTAGAGCGAATGCGATTCCTTTTGATTTTTCCATTGCCCCAATAGCTGCTACGAATGGGTTGCTCATTGACCAGATCAGCAAATATACCCATATTAAATTCATCCTCATAAAAGACCGTCCCAATTAAATTCATGTTTCCACAACTCATTTTATGCACAATTTTTGGGAGCAGTCAGTTTATTTTTAGTTTTGGGGTTAACAGTTGGCCGTGCAATCGGTAAACGGTCTCACCAATCATACATTTTATATGATTCCATCTCAGCAATCATGTTCGTCAAATTTATCAATCGCAATCGGCAATCACTGTATTCAGCAGGTAAAATCGGCAATTATAAATCGAAAACCGTAAATCGGATTTATTTGCTGAATACGCCCATTGACTGCTGATCTGCTTTCCTGTTTTACAACTGTTTATTTTTTAGATTTTGCTTTGACACTGACTTGTGAGATTTACAAAGTAGCAGTCAATCAAATGAAAACTTGACTAAGTTTTTAAACACAGGAAAATAATGCAGGAAAGGAAAAAAGTACCCTTTCAATCTACTTGGCGCTGAACAGTTGGTATCAAATTCGTTAAATAAATCTTTGTTGAAATACAATTTTTCTTTAATATAATTTTATAAGTACTTGAAATAATAACAAATATTAAATTTTTCACAAATCTATCATAATATAATTTCTTAATATTCGAAAAAAAAAATATATATTTATTCCTCGATGAACCGCGAATTATACAACCTTGTTCTCAATTTTGAGATTTAAAACCAGTTTCTGTACTAGATTTGGCCTCTTAATCACAAATCTTTTGTGTAAGGGGAATTGAGTGCAAGGCTGATAATGTTCTTTTGTTAACATATTTTTGAATATCTCATAAATATACAAATTGGGCGATTTATAATGATTTTTCCTGAAGACATTATTTCGCGGTCATTCATTGTTCCTTAAAGTTGGCCGTTTTCCAAGCAACATTTATGTTTAATCTCACATTCGTTTCAAAATTTCACACAATTATAACAAATATATCAGATGATGTGTTATTTGCATCTCATTTAAATTTTAAGCGTTTTTCGGCCCACCCGTTCTCAATTGATGAATTGCTACACATTTTTTCATACATTTTAATTTATAAACATAAAAAATCAAAGAGAACACAAAACTAAACTAAAGATTTAATTACGCCGCTTCCGACGGGCAAAGGCAGAGCAAAGTTTTCGGTGAGCCTCTAGCTGATGGCCGAGTAGCTCCTGCCCGCACTTGGGACAAGCCGTGGTCTGCTTAAAGAGATTACGCTGACGACGCTGACGGGGAGTCAATTCATCCTCCTCTGCGGCCGAATGGTTAGAAGAGGACGAGCTTAGATCCAGTAGGGCTATCTCCTGATCCGTGTAGCCAGAACTTTTGAGTATTTTCTTGGATTTGGAGGAGGAAGTAGATATGGTGGAGAATGACTTGCGTTTGCCACTGCCATTTCCCCGGATGGACTTAAACGAGGGCGGTTCAACTCTGATCGTAATGCTGCAGCCTTCCAAATGATTGCCCAACTGGGAACGTTTCAAACTGTCGAAACAGATGGGACAGTTGACTATGTCGTTGTGCTCATCTGGAAACCGTTGTGACCCACTGGGCGTCACATCATTCTCACGCTGAAACTCCTTTAGCAGAGTATCCTCACCAAAGAGATCATCTATGATGGATTGATCTGCCAGTTCGGCGGCTGCCGTCAAGGCTTCCTCTTCAGCATTGTCTTCCGAATCATTGTACTCATCGTCTATCATGATGATGTCATCCGAGTTAAACATCATGGACTCATCTGCCATGACCTCACGTTTAATGTTTTCGGTACGCTGCTGACTGCTTAAGGGCGGGGCCTTATGGACGGCCGGCTCCACCACCAGCTCTGGCTCGTCGTCGTCCTCACTGTCGGATATGTCTATCACCGGCACCTTGACCTCACGCACTAAGACATCCTCATCATAGGATTCCCAGTTGGTAATGCGATTGTTTTCGTCCTCAGTGGAGCGACGACGTTTAGGGTTGTTTTTTTGGGTCAAGGATGCGTCTGGATCTACACCCAAATTGCGTAGCCAAATCTCACGCAGTTTCTGACGGTCTGGAGGTGCTTGAGCAGCTGTATCCGAGGAGAGGGTATAACCCTGACCCGTCATCTGTTTGTTAGATGTCTTCGTTTGGTTGTTAGACTTCTCCGGGAGGCTGTTATTAAGATCTGTCATTCCTACAACTCTGCGCGGTTTGGGCAAGGCAAAGGGTTCGCTCGAAAGACCCGGATAGGAGGTGGGTGGCACTAGACTTGCTAGATTAGAGACCGGCTGTGGCACAGCTTGCTTTTTGGCCGCCGGCTGGTCAAAATAGTTGCGTATATCGCCGCTACTTTCAGGTGTAGCTGCCTTGGTCTGCTTAATTTTGCCCTTAGCCTTTATCTTGGGCTTGGCCTCTGGCTCGCTGACCTTCATAAAGGTGCCACCGCATTCCCGCTGATGCTTCTCCCACCACTGATCACTGGGACCTGGTTTACGGTTTGAGGTGCGCTTAACCCAACCCTTGAAGGGTGTGTGATTCTGGCAAATGCCCGTGCAGCGCCATATGTGTGTCTTGTAGGCATCCACCTCATCATGGAATGTGTGATAGACGGTTATGTTAGTGCCGGCCACTTTATTGATGGTTGTCATTATTCGCTTGAAGTTGGGTCCGTGTCCGCCATTGCCTTCGCGTATGTTTAAGACAAAACAATAGGCGTGTATCATCTCATGCTGGAAAGGGAGAAAGTAGGAGAAATGTAAGCCTAGAGCAGTGTTCCATACACGGCAATTTAGGGCTTTAGTGAGAGTCAGAGAGAGACAGAGTCTTTCTTCTTGTAAAACTCTGGACTAGATCAAGGTGAATTTACTTACAAGGTGTCGTACAAGGTCAATAGGCTCCCATGTAATAGGAAATTCTCGTTATTAGGCTGCCAGACTGCACGCCGAATTATATCTTAGCAATTGAGGCGGAACTAGAAGATGGCGAGAAGGCAGCTGTCATGGTTGAACAGCAGTCCAAGAAGGATTGGCATATGCTCAGTATATAACAAGGAATTAGAAGACATGCAGCATTTTGTTCTAAGGGAATTTCGTCTGCGTTGGATTAAGAAAGGCACACTGACTGCAGAAGAGGTTATCATGGCCTTGAATGGAGAAAGGGGATGAAAGAACCTCTGTCTGACAAGCGGCCCCTCAAACATATCACCTTGTTAGTAAATTCACCCTGGCCTGGCGCCCCCCCTCAACTGTCTCCAAACCCACACACTCACCAATAGCGTCTCCACCAAATCCTTCCTAGGGCGCAACTTCAACAGAGGCTCACTCAAACGTATGGTTACCTCCTTCACATAACGATTGCCACGCTGATAGCAGATGCCTGCACAGGAGTACATGCGCTTACTCCATTCCACCACTACGGCGCCCAGGCGCTGCTGGAAGAACTTCTCGTCGAATCGCGTAAACATGCTGAATATGTTAGGAGTGGGATCCACCAGCTCCCATTCTGGGTGAACCAGATTCTGCGTTTGATTCAGATACTCGGACTGAGGGGGAGCAGGTTTCGGTGCCTGCTTAGATGAGCGGTACACAAACTGTATGCTTGAGTCCAGGTCGTCACTCTTATCAACCAACTCATCCTCCTGATTCAGCTGAGCCTGCAGTTGACGTGCAATATCCAAATCATTTGGCTTCTCCTGCAATTAAGTATAAACATTCACTTTTTTCTATTCCACTTTTCTTACACCCAACTTTACCCTTTCTGGTGGCGACAGCTGCGGCAAGTAATTGTCTGTATCAGAGGCTTCCGCATTTAGCTGCTGCTGTAGCCTCAAGGCAAACAAATAATCAGCATCGTCCGACATGTTGGGGGGGTCAGCACCAAACAATTAAATCGCAATTTCTTTAAAAACGTTGCAGTATTCCCGCTCCGAGTGTTGTATTAGCGATGGCACTTTGGTGGCTGCCGATAAATGGTAATAGTTATCGGTACTGCAATCAGGGCTGCAAAACTTGCTTAATATACGCGCGACACTTTTTTACAATTCTTTAATAAAATAAAATAAATAAAAAACTAAATAAATTTACGTCTGTAAACGTTGGAGAGCTGTAAGATACTGAAAAAATATACAGCCTAGTCAAGTCAATGACTTTTGTTACAAATTCTCAGAGCCTGCTTGAAATCTTTTTATTATTTTTTTCATTATTATTTAATAAATTTCAGGGTGTTAAAAACATTTCCTGAAAATATCAGGTCAAAAAATAATAGTGGTATTCCTGATTTGCTCTGGATTTCGTGCATCAGCTGCTCACGACTGCTACATACAAAATGTCCAGTGTGCCCAGAAAAAGTAAGGAAAGTGTAGTTGATTTTTAGGGGTAATATAAAAATAGTTAATTGGTTTGAAAAAAGCCATTTTTCAAACATTTTTCTTGAGAGGACCTTTAATTTTATTAAAGAAAAAACTTAAACACATATTAAGGTAATTTTTATCTGTATTTTAATACTTTTTATTTGTAAAAGTTATGATTGGAAAAGCTGCTATAGCTGATCTCCAGGAGCTTCACTCAAAAACGGAGCGTACACAATATCTGTGGACTGGATCATCCAAAATAAAAACTATACGGATTTCGTTAAAGAATTTTAAAATTTTCCTTTAATTTCTTAACAATACATTTTAAAAGCTTGTGTCAAAATTTGAGACCAATCGGCTCAGCCGTTTTCGAGAAATTGTGTACGCCGACTTTGAAAACAATTCGGGTATTCACGACTCCCTGTTGAGCTGCGGAAAAGTTGAATTGAGGACAACAAAATACACTATCCCGAAATTTCACAACTAAGCAGCCCTGCCACCTTACTTGTTGAGCACTATTTCTCTGGTTGAAATGAGAACTTTCGAAAGACTTGTGTGGAAGCACAAGTCTTGTTTAAAAAAACACATCTGCTCAACAGCCTTAATAAATATTGTTAAGGTGATTCAGAGCCAGTTAGATGACAGTAAGGTTACATTCTTAACAGAGTTGTAAAAAATTTAATAAATATTTTGCAAAATTTGGTGACTTTTTTGACCGTTTGGTTTATACCTACTATTTAACCGTCTACTATTGCCCTCTATCAATCTTCACAATAATCCAGGCTCAAATCAGAAAATTGCAATTTTCCCAATTTTTGATTTTTTTTTGGAAGAGGAGGAGAGAGAAGGGGTCCGCCTCCGGAAAAAAAAAAAACCCCTTTTCTAGAGCTAGAGATGGGCAGTAAATCGAAAACTACGTAAATGACTTAACATCATTGTGATTGCTTGATATTATGTTAGAATTAAAGAACTAGACTATTTTTATATTATTTGCAATTTAAACAATCCTCGTCTTAGTAGTCAGATGGGTATCGGGCGATATATTTGTCCCGTGACCATCTCTAATTTCTCTCTCTCAATATTGTGTAAGTGGGAAAGGGAAGGGGGGAAAATGAGAGCGTCCCAGTTAGCTGCAAGAATCCAATTGGATCTAATGAGCTAGCCATAGCTGTTAGGTTTTGTATAGGATTTCGTTGTTGGAATTACTAAGACAATATATTTGCAGGTTTAATTCATTTAAAAGGTGGAATTTTTGGCGGGGCAAGGTCATCACACCCACAACGATCCAATATGAATCGTTAAATAAAAATTTGTCCTAAAATATTGTTGGCTATCACTTTGCTCATATATACATACATCTACATACAGATGTATGTGTTTTGCAGCTGCAGGAGCAGCCCAGATATATTGAATTTTCGTTTGCTCATATCTTTACTACCGTTCATCCGATCTGTACCATTCCTTTGGCGGATCAATAAATAATCATGATTACTAAATATGTCCAGAAGGAACGAACCTTCTATCTATAAAACTGTGGGAGATATGACGTTTTTTTCCAATTTACGGGGGCGGGAGGGGGCGTGGCAAAAATTGAAAATAAACTTGATCTGCCTGCAAGTATAAGAAGCATAAGTCCCATACATGTCAAACCTCTATCTCTTACCATCTCTGAGATCTGTGCGTTCATACGGACAGACAGACTCGGCTGTTGATGCTGATCAAGAATATATATACTTTATGGGGTCGGAGATGCTTCCTTCTGGCTGTTACATACTTTTGCACAAACTTATTATACTCTATGTACATTTGGTGCAGAGTATAAAAACCAGGATTGGTAAACCAAAACCAAAAAATTAATACTATTTTCGACGTGATCGTTCATATGGCAGCTGTAAGATATAGCAGTCCGATTTTTGAAAGGTTCACGGAATTGCACTTGTTTCGAAGGTTCAAGGAGGGAGCAGCTCTAAATTGATGCACATTTTAAGCCAAAGGTTAGATTAGGTTAGGCTGAGATGGCTGAGAGCGACAAGTCGCTCTCCCACTTAGGCCTCTTTGGGCCCATTGCGATGCCATATGTGTTCCCTGTTAACCCTTTTTTGTTAATGAGGGGGGTCCTCTTTACTGAACCATTGTGTGGATAGAATGAACTTTAGTAGAGCTGGGATCTCTAGTTCGGATGTCTCCGATAGGTTGAGTAGGAGAGGTTGACCTAGTGTCTAAGCCGGAGGAGGTGTTGTACTGTTTCCTCCTCTTCTTCGTACCTGCAGCTTCTGCAGAAATCATGGTGAGGGTCGCCCAGGCGTGCAGCGTGTCTACCGATAAGACAGTGACCTGTTAAGGTTCCCACCAGAAGCGATACGTGTTCCCTTTTGTGGCGTAAGAGCGTAATGGTACGTTTTAGGTTTAGTGTTGGCCACGTAAGCCTCGCTACCGTACTGGAGGAAAGGTTTTTCCACCTATCCGCAGCGAGACGACGTGTTTCAGCTTTTGTGTGGTGCTTAAATGTTGCCATAGGCATCCCTATCGTGCTCTTCACGAAAGGAGCTCGACGGTGGTACCTATTCTGGCCTGTTTGTCCGCAGACTCGTTTCCTTCTATGTTGCGATGTCCAGGCACCCATATAAGGTGTATACTAAAGTCTCGTACTATCTTATTTAAAAATAGGCGGCATTCAGTAAGCGTTTTAGTATTGTTGGTATATGAGTCAAGGGCTTTAAGGGCGGCCTGACTGTCTGAGTATATGAAGACGTTTGTTTCTTTCCCTGCTGGATGGCCAAAACTGTTGATAAATTTTCTCGAAAACGGCCCTACAAAAAAAAAGATTCAAACCTAATTTTGCTTATGAAGTGACTGCCAAATTTTCGGAATTGGTAAATTTGTTTAAAGAAATAAAAAAATACTTACGCTTTTACGCTCCACCTCTAATCTACAATTATCGATAACAGCATCGATATATATTCGCAGCTGCTGCAGCAAGAGGCACAGTGGGTTGAGTGCGCTGAAAATTGAACTATCTCTACATACACTTAAAACGATTTTGGTTAGAGGAAATAATAAACGTGCGCGCATTTATTCTCAGGATAGGTACTTGTATATTTTTTTTAAATGTTTTTTTGTATTGTGGTTTCTTGTTAATATTAATTATGTTAATAACATTGATAATCCTTTTATTTTGGGTTTTCACTTAATGTTAAAACTTTTTGTCTGTTTTTTTTTTGTTTTTGTTTGTAAATTAATTTGTTGTTCTTTCTTTTTTGGATTGCATACAATTTGTTTGTTTTTCTTTTTTTCGTCCACTTGCCATACATATTTATAAAGTTTTATGTAATAATAATGCTTCACTGTTAAATTTGTTAATTTATTTAGTTTCGGTTTAATAATAAAATTGAAATTTTTTAAGAGATTTATCTAGATGTGATGTTTGTTTTTGGTTTTGGTTGGGCTTTCATTATAATTGTTTTAAATTTTAATTTGTTATATTATTATTTTAAATATAAGTATATAAACTTCTTTTTGCTTTGACAAAGTTTCCGCAACTTATATTTATCATATACATATATATATATAGAGTATATATATATATATACATAATTATCATATATAAATAAATGTTTAAATATATATAAAATATGCATTTAAATTGATTTATCCAAAAGGTAAAGTTTTAATTCTTTTTTTTTTTTTTTTTATTATTTTTTTGTAATATATTTATTTAAAATTTTTTTTGTTTTCTTTTTTCGTGTAAAGTTTTAAAGCATTCGAGGGCAGGAAGTAGATGTTGAAAAATACATGTATCAAAAAACATAGGTAAACTATACAAACATATATATATATAAGTGTTATAAAAGATTTATGTGAAATGAAACTCTACGCAAAAACTTCCCCTTAAACTTTATTTAAAACGGAAAACCATTAACATTTTAACTAAGAAATCAAAGTTTAACAAATTTGTCTGAACAAAGAGCAACATGTTTGCTCTTAGAGAGACCAGATTCCGATTCTTCAACAAAGTTTTTAAAAAGAAAACTAAAATGGGAATTGTTTTTATAATTTTTTTCTTTTCTTTTTCGCATTATTTTTTGTTAATCAATTGTTTTTTCTTTTTCTTTTATTTGGTGTAGCAGAAAATGTACCTTTAAAAAGTGTGTGTGTTCGTTTTCGTGTGAGAAAAAGAGAGATGAGCAGAGAGCGGGTGAGTTTAAGTGAGCCTAGGGGTATAGAGCAGTTAGAATTTGGTTGTTTGTGTGTGCTTATGTGTTTGTATAGTATAAAAGTATTGTTTTTGTTTAGTTATATATATGGTTTTGCTTAGTTATAATATGTTATGTATATTAATTTAGTTGTTGTTTTTTTTTGTTATTTTTTTTTTTTAGAAGAGCGCGCTAAATTTTTGTGGGAACGTTTGGAGGAGAAAAGTATACATGTTCGCTTTATATGCTTTATAATATATATATATATATGTATGTATGTCTGGGTTTTTATTCAAATAATAGCAATTTTTTCTCGTAATCCTTTGGTAATTTATGGTTTATTTGTAGTTTTTTGTTTTGGTTTTCTTTTAGTTGGAATTGAAATGCATAAACTTTTGTAAATTGTTTGCTTGTATGTATTTTGTTTTTGGTTTGGTTTGTTAGCAGTTTATATGTGTATATATATATATATATGCAGATATATGTAGAGATGTAAATCATTTTTAACCATTTGCTGTTGCTGTTGTTCTTGATGAAGTGGCATGGGTACAGTCTCTCTCGATACAAGCAAAAGCATGCAAAAACTGTTGCCTGCTTTTAGGTGCTAGAGGTAAATACACATAATTTTGAAAGCCTCGTCCAAAGAGACGGAAACACTTATTTAGCCTTGTTCTCAATTCCATTTACTATTCAATAGTAATTTCGCATCAATTCCGAAACGTTTAAGTTTTTGTGTATTGAATTCCACTTCCGAACTACTTTTGTGAACTAGTGGCTCCACTGCCGCCTGTCGATTGATAGTTGTGGAACTACAGCTATTGAATGTAAGCAAATTCCACTGGGTTTTTTTATTTCTACATCAATACCAGGAACTATAATAACACTAGGCAACCAAATAAGATTTTTTTTGAGAATATTGAAGAGATGTTGGTGATTCTTGATGGGTTTCGTGTGCTGAACACGAATCTGTCTTCAGCAGGGCCGATTCTAGGGGCGGCTGCCCAGGGCGCCATCAAAATAGGGGCGGTTTTCAGCTAAAGCGACAAACTTTCCGTTTGTTTATATTCAAAGGTATAAATTTCTCGTGTAAGCACGAGCAATGCAGTTTTCAATAAAGTACACCAGCGATGCCCAGCCTTATGCTCTTTGGCTACGTTTGGCTTTTGTAATTGCACAGAAGATAGAAAGTCAATGGTCGTATACTCGTACATGCAGGGCGCGACCCTTCAGTACTCATCATTAGTGAATCACCAAGGACTCACCAATGAATTGGTCAGAGGTATCGATGAATCATAGTTGAACTCCCATACAAAAAATACATGAATTTAATATGGGCATGTCCTAGCCGTTCACGCATGACAGTTTATGGGTGAATCACTCATGAATTGACGTATCGATTCATCGATGATTCACACATGATTTCTTTGTAAAATTCATTGATGAATTCACCTATAAATTGTGAGGAACTAAGGTACCTCAAAAGAGGCCGTGTAGGGTATGGGAGAGAATGCGGCGAATTCAGGAGTCTCACAGGAAGAGTGAGCGAGACGGAGAAACGTGGAAGAGAGAAGCAGAGCGCAACGGAGAGCAAGGCCGCCACGGGATATGATTGGCGGACACTAGGATCCGTTAGGCCATGATGCGGGAGCACGAAACGGGTGAAAGCAAGAGGAAAAGGAACGGGGCAGAATGTGTTAAAAGGCAGTGGGCGCATGGATATTGCACTGTGGAAAGCGGCAGACAAGAGAGGTCGATGGAGACGAGCGTCGAACGATCGCTTGTTGCTAGGCAGCAGGTCGGCAGCGATAAGCGGTTATAACGGAAGAAGGACTAATGGGTGAGAAGCGGTGAGGTCTACAAAACCCGTGGCTGACAGCGAGGAGGCAGTCAGTGTAAAACGGAGACTTCAAGCGAGTGCGAGTACGAAAGTAACGGGTCGAGAACATAGCAGTGTCATCCAGCGGTCACCCAGAGGATTCGAAGGACTTCAAAGGAGCCGGAAAGCGGTATAGCAGATAAGTGTAATAGTGCTAAGGGGCCAGGAGACAAGGGAGGTTGGACATAGAGCAAGTCGGCGAACTGTTAAAAGGAAGTACGGATGTCCCCTATAGTCGATCGAAAGCCTAACCAGTGTATTCCTTGTATAAATCGTAGAAACAACTGCTAAACGCAAGGGAAAAGGTTGGCAAGTCAGAAACCAACGAGATTCCTAGTCAGCGAAAGTTATATTACGACGAGGAGCCGAGCCTTGTGGTGAACAAGGAGGCCAGATAGATATAAGTATTATTAGAAAATAGCTAAGTACCGCATAAGAGAGAAACGGAAATTATACGTGCCATATCATTGAAACCACATATTTGATTTGTTATTTGGGACAACAATAAATTTGTTGAGGCGAGCCACGACATTTCTCGAGTCTAGCTTTTGGGTAGTTTCGAGCAAAGGAGAGACTCGTTACAAAATTCATATTTGATTCACCCACGATACCTCGCAGACTTTTGCAAAGAAATAATTCGTGAATCATCGATGAAATTGTGGCAGGATTCCTTAATGAATTTCTCTATAAATTCATATTAGATTCACCAATGACTCTAGAATGACGCTGCAGAAATGTTCTGATCAAATTTTTTCTTGCAAATGACGATGTGAAAGACGTGGCACGCGTCAAATGCAAAAAAACAGAAACAACAAAGGGTCCACAGTTATTTCGTTTCTTCTTTGTCTTTTGCCTTCTGCGCAAGATACCCTTTTCTACTCATATTATGTAAAAGCATATCCGACTTAAGAAGTATTTGTGTTAATTTTGTAATAATCCATAAATAAGTTACTTATTTTGGGATAATAATAATAAAAGTCTATATTACGATCTGTGCAATCCACTTATTCAAAACTCTTTAAAGTACATGTAAAATATGGTTTTAATGTTCGGTAAAATTTGAAGGGTATGCAAACTTCTTCGTTCGGCGATGACAAAACTGTTTTTGGGTGCCTGTGTGTCGCAGCGCGACGGCTAACATGTTTTTTTGACTACAGTAGGTAAATTTGCAATAACAAATACACACAAATTTCTGTTCTGCCGACGTCGACGTCAAAGCAGAAGCGGAAAAAAGGCATAAATTTGACGATGCATGAATTCTAGAACTGAAGGGGAGGTATACAAAACGACACAATCAATCAAGCATGTGATTTTGTTGTTGCCTTACCCAATTTCAATGTGCTTTTCTTTGTGAGTATTGGTGAGTGCTCGGCTATGTTTTTTTTTTGGGCATGTCTGAAGTAGACAATCCGAACTTGATTGTTTCACTGTCAAACCACTCAGCGAAACGAATTGGGAAAGTAGAATCGACGCTATTCGGCCATTCCGCTGTGCATCTAGAGATATTTATAATGCGCTCTTGGAAATCAGTGAAGACAAATCATTTGATTTTGAATGGGTGGGTTGATAGGGTATAGTAAGACATTTAAGGGGTTAGGGCCAGTCAGAGACACGATATATTTCCTCGCAGACTTTAAAAAAAAAAGGAACGCTTTAAAAAGCTACATCTCCCACATTTGTTATACGATCTCAATATAAGTTCGGGTAGGTTAGTTTGGAATATATCTTTATCGAAAAGGTCAACTTCTTTTGTCAAGCACTTTAGTCAAAAAATTGATTTTTGCGGCAGAGGTCCCACTGTGCGACGCTATTCCGCTATGCATCTAGAGAAGTTTATGATGTGCTGTTTGAAATCAGTGAAGACAAATCATTTTGATGTCAAATGTAGATGCATCGCGGAATTACTAGCTAAAAAAGTGAGGAGGATGTTGTTCTGTTGTTTCACAATTTTCTGGTACAATATTCATTACAGGGAGGCTGTTCGAATGCTTCACAAAACATTGGACTTTTTACGAAACCTTCTTCGATCAGATGAAAGTTTTGATAATTTTTGTGAAGAAGCAAGATCACTGGCAGAGAAACTTAACGCCGACAAAACATTTACTCAATCGAATGATATCCGGCAACGAAAAAAGAAAATACTGTTTAACAAAAATGTAAAGTTGAATGTTATTTTGCCATTTTGGATGATTCCAAAGGAAAAATTTGTTCAATTAGACAACCATTCTATCGTTTTTGGTTTCTTATACATATGAGGCAAATAAAGGACTTTGTTCTATCATTGGGGAAACTTAGCAGGTGCATAACGATGTGTCAGATGTAGATGCGTCACATCATCGATGCTTCACATGAATAGAAACCATTTGAGATGTTTTGAAATCTGAATGCTTATACAAGCAGTTTATTGTGCAACACAGTCGAGCAGATTGTATCTCACATTCAAATAATAAGTCACAAGAGAAATTAGTACGATTCTGTACTAAATTATCACTTTTCTAATGGTCTGGCAACGCTTTAACCAACGATACATGACTATCGATCGATAAATGACTATCCAACTGGTCGAAGCTTTCGTAATGTAGAATTCAGAACACGAATATTTCACGTTTTACTTTTAGTTTTGGCTATTTGTAAATAGTTTAACATTACAGACGACTGTTTCAAGAGGCCAAAAAACCTAAACTAGAACACAAATCAATTCCACTTTGGATATATTTACTTGGAAGTGTAATTCAGAACAAGGCTGATTAAAAGGGCAAGTTCTTACAAAATGAAATGAATATTTCTATGCGTTGGAAACTTCTGGGCACAATAACGATGCACAATCTCAGATCAGATTAAGTCAAGTTCAAAAATATCAATACTCAGATCGAGTTTGGTTTCTGACTCGAGTCATTATCAATTGATAAATCTTTTAGCGGCTCTCTCTCTCTCTCTCTACGGCCATGTACCCATGCTCTGCGTGTGTGTGGTTGTGTGTTTTAGTGTTGGTAAACTTAATTAGAATTGCTGCTGCTGCTACTGCTGCTCTATCTCCCTCGAATCGACCCGCAATTATCTCAAATATATATCAAATATATACATATATATGTATGTATGTATATTCGTTCATAAAGTACTTGAAATTGCTATAAGTTTGCATTTTGTATGACATTCCTTTAGATTTTCAATTGTGGTTAATGTTTGTAAACGTTATTTGCTTTTTTCTTCTTGTTCTTGTTTGTTGTTTGTATAATTTAAACTTAATAGTAAATTCACATAGTTTGTTTTTGTGTTTTTTTTTTGTTTGTTTTAGTTTTAATGATTTCGCTTACTTGTTTTTGTGTTATAATGTATTTATATAATATATATAATTTGTTGGTTTATAAGAAAACTTGCACTCGTTATTTTTAAATTTTTTTTTGTTTGAAAATTGTTTTTTTTTATTAAATTTTACTTAATGCTTATAGAAAAAAGTGTAGTAAACAATAGAAATATATATGTATATATATAGATAGATAACATAAGCATAGTGAAGTAGAAACAACAATTTTAGTTTTCACTTGTGTGTGTGTATGTGTGTGTGTGAATATATATAGTATACAATAAATAAAAAAATATAATGTACTCGTTTTCGATTTTTAACAACACATAACTAAAATTCGATTAAGTAGTATACAAAAATTGGGGGAGAAAAAAAAAGAAAGAAAAGAAAAATATAAATTTTATATTGCATACGCAACAGGCGCCACCATACACCCAGAACTAAGCTCTCTCTCTTTGCCCCACTGTACAAATTGAAATTCGATAGCGATAACAGCGTTCGTATGGAGAGAGCGATCGATTGCAAGTTGCAACTTAACTGAAGTTGTGTGTTTTTTTTACAACATAATTCCACCACAAGTGTATGTATATAATATAAATTAATCATATATATATATATATATTCAGCTAATGACTACGACAAAGATGGCACGTATATAAAGACCACATACACAATCACCAGATGAGAGAGTGTGAGGCGAAAAATGGCGACGAACATTAAACTTGGAGTTTATGCATCATATGTGTGTGTGTGTTTGTGTGAGAGAAAGAGTCAGTTAAGAGAGAGAGATTCAGTCGTTTCTTGTTTGTAGTAAAATATTGTAGTAAAATATTGTTCTTGCTGCTGTTAGGAAGTAGTAAAGCATTATTATTTGGTGTCGCCCAGACGCCACACAACGAATAAGAATATTATTAATATAATTTTTTTTTCGCTTGAGACAAATTTCTTTTCATGTTTTTCATTTTCTGTTATCTGTTACCGTTAACTTTACTTCTGTTTTTGTGTTTTTTTTTTTTTTTTTTGTTTTGATATAACGTTGCACAAAATTTTGATATATATATGTATACATATATATATATATAGATTTCTTTAACTGCATTTGTTTATAATTAGCTTTTTTATGATTCCAATATTTTGGTTTGGTTTTTGCTTTGCTTGCAAACTTTTGCATTTCAATTGCCGTTATGCTGCGGATGTACTCTCGGATGGGTCTGTGTGTGAGTGTGTGTGTGTGTGTGGGTTGCTGGAGCTGTGCCACTGCCTGAAACTTCTCCCCCTCCCCCAACTCCCTGCCTCCCTCCCTCCCTCCCACCGATTTACACCTAAACTGACTGACTCTACCGCTGTTGCTTGACTTAGAATTATCCAATGATTGAATTCGCATTTGCATTGGCCGCTGCTGCTGCCGCCGCTGACAGTGTTTTCTGGCCCTCCTCCGCCGGCGATGGTGTCGCATCCCGACGCGGCGGCATCCGCTCATTGACCGCATCCAGACCCTTGGCCTCCGCAAACGAGGTAATCTTGTGATTGGGCGAGAAGCCCTGCATGGCATTCTTTAGTGACTGTTTGCCGCCCGAGAGGGCGCCCAGCGGTAGGGCACCCGTTGGCGTCAGACCCTTCAGCTGCAACACCGATTCGGACTCCTCGCGCAGCACGGAGAAGACACGCGCCATTTTGCCAATGGCTCGGATCTTATTCCGGATCACCTCCTTGCGCAGGGCAGCCTCATCATCGGACAGCGGCTCCTCGCTCTCCTCCGTCATCAGCTCATCGTCGGAGCAGATGTTCAGCACATTCACCAGCATCTCGGTGACCTTCTCGCCCACAAACGGCAGCGACCAGGTGAACACGTCCATGAAATTGGGCAGCCAGTAGGGATGCGGCGAGCAGTTGAATTGCCGTATGTTCATCACGTTGTTCTCGTACTTCAGAACCGCCGCCTTGTTGTTGTACACGTCCAAGTAGTTGGGCGCCGAGAAGATCGTTATCAGCGAGGGGAAGCCGGTGGTCTGGCTCTTCCGATACATGCGATAGCCGGCGTCCTGCGCCTCGTGCGCCCGTATGATCGACAGCAGATTGTTGTTCTGCAGGAAGTCACAGCACGCGGCGTAGCTGTAGAAGTACGAGCAGCCGCGCACCGAGTTGTGCGTGTAAAAGTCCGTGTTCTTCTCGTTGCCAAAGTCCTCCAGGGGATCGGACCACAGCAGATCACACATGGGCCCGAAGGCGGGCGGCTCCTTGAAACGGTCCAGTCGCCGTATGTCCTCCAGTTCGTGTATCTCGGGCGACAGGCCGCCGTGCACGCACAGAAACTGCTGATTCATGAGCGCCGCCAGCGGCAGGCAGTCGAAAGCGTCCATGCAGGCGTCGTACACCCGCTCCGAGTACTTGATCTTGCACTCCTGCTTAAAGGTGAAGTACTCCGTCAGGTGCCGGCACTCGTGGTTGCCGCGCAGCAGGAACAACGTCTGCGGATAGGTGATCTTCAGGGACCAAAGATAGAGCACGCACTCGATGCTGAAGTAGCCCCGGTCCACGTAGTCGCCCAGGAAGAGATACTTGGTGGTGGCCGGCGAGCCGCCGATTTCGAACAGTTTCATCAGGTCATAGAACTGGCCATGTATGTCCCCGCAGACGGTCACCGGTGCCTCAATATCAATCATGGTCTTCTCCTGCCTCAGCAGGGTGGCGCCCTCCTGGATGATCCGCAGGGCGGCGCTCTCCTCGATGCGGCCCTCCAGTATGAAGTGCTGCTTAAGTACGTCGTGGTGTGGCTTTCCGGTGCGCGCGTCGAACACATCCGCGCAGGTGAGTTTCCGGCTGGGGGGAAAGGGAACGCTATCGATCACACGCTCCTTGGTCGATATTGTGCTGCGTTTTGTGGGGCTCTGTGGTGCCGCTCCGCCGTTGCCTCCTGTGGTGGTCGTACCCGATCCGCCGCCGCCGCCTCCGCCGCCACCACCTGCCGTCGTCGTCGCTGAGGCATTCTTGTTGTTGTCGTGTGTGTTGTTGACATTTGCCTTTTGATTCTGCTGCTGCTGGGCCGCTGCTGCTGCCGACTGCGTTTGCGACTGGCTGCTGCTGTTGCTCTGTGTTGCTATGGGCGAAGACATGTTGACCAAGTTGACCAAGTGCGAAGAGTGGCACAGAGACGCACGCGCACAATGCCGCTCCTCCTCCTTCCGTCCTCGTTCCTCGTTGGGGGATATGCGACAAGAATGTGCCTGCAAGGCAAACAGAGAGAAAAACTAACATTAGAATGCCATTTATTGCTGGCCAAGATGATGTAATGCATAGATGGGACATTGGTTTAGACAAAGGAAAGGTGGATGACACGACTACGTCTGCAGTTCCCTCAGCTGAAACCCATAAGGGGTACTTGTTTTCCCTGGAAGTGTGCGGTAATCGTATTGTTGTTTCCAATTAGGATCCTACCGACCTAAAAAGCAGTTACCCAATCGCTAGTTCGGCCTTTATAGAGTACACATACTCTGCAATGACATTTTGGTACCTTTCGAGTACCACTGACGACCGTTGCCCTAACCAGTTGCTTGTCTTATCCCTTATGCAACCAGCAATAGCCACAGATGGTAAACTACCAAGGTCCAACAGTTTCTGGAGGTCTTTGTTCGATGGGTAAAGCATTGCCCTCTCTTGCACCGATTCAGCGTTCACACTGGACTGTCGCTTGAACTAGAAAGGCCATGGTAGTCACTGTGACAGACAAGACGACCAAGAGAGAACCCCTGCTGATTAAGTTGTTTCGACATTCCAGTATGCTAGACCTGTGATTCCTTGCAAACAGCCTTTTCCGCGTAATATCGGGCAATATGTCCGCGACTTCCTACCTTAAGATTGAGTTAAGACAGCCAAAAACGCACTCTAGACCAATATCGATTCCCCAACTGAGAATCTCTTGCCCAATTCAGATCAGCTACCTCAATAGATACCTGTCCAGAATCAATTCCATCAATAGTAGATGAGTGACCTGACTGCAAAGGAAACCAACTTCCGAAGACCTATCGAACGCATTCCAAGGCGTGCATTGCCTTCCTAAGATTGGAAACAAGGGATTTGACATCGTACTATCCGAAACACGACAGCAGCTACAACAACTGCCAACGGCCGTTTCCCACGGCAATCGGGTCTTCGTCCCGGAACCGACGCACTGCCCAAGCATTGCCAACCCCAGTCAATGGGAAGTCCACACTTGCAACTTCAACAAGAAACTTCCCAACTGTTACAACAACAACAACTGCCAAAGACGGTTGGGCCAAAGACAAGGAGACGATTGCAAATACTTACAAAGCAATCGGAAGATCTCCCAGCCTAGAAATATGCAAACTGTACAAAACGCAGAACTTCGAGAAGCAACTGGATGCCACATGATATCACACACGGTCTGTGCAGATGGTTTACCTGCATCAGAAGACCGATATCCTCCCTGTCAAGCTTCTCACTCAGCAATTTCTGATAAATTGTCAAAACCCTCAACACCCTAACCACAATAGCACAAGAGGGTCCATGTACAGACGAGATATACCTGTTTGGTTTCGATTTCAGAACGTTTTATCCTGGACATTGAGCGCTTTCTCGACCACCAACCTCCGAATGAGGAAGAATGCGTCGCGGTACGCAACGATGCGTACACTAGCATTATTGAAAGCACCGTAGCAGCTTTGCAGCACATCGTAGTCTTAGGGGGCACATCACCACCTATTGGCCTAGGCCTAGGATCACAAGAACTACTTTAGCTCAACTGCAATCTGGAAAGAGTAGACACCTTAGTACAGCTAAGACACGCCAAAATCGACTTTATTCCTAAGATCTTTCGGTCCATGGAAGTCGGCGTCACATTCAGGTTTCGATCCGTTTTCGCTATCGAGAAATACGTGCCTCGAGAACTTACGTTTTGCTGCCACAAACTAAACGACAGGTAATACTTTTTCGGACCAAAATAGGAAAACGAATCCGTTCTCGAGGTCAAGACAACCACAGGTTAACTTCAAGCTTCAATGTCACCAAATACATCAAGCTTGACAGAGCAGGGAACTAGGAGCGTTGCTCATCTGATAAAGTAAGATCTTTATTGAGACAACTGAAAGCAACAGAGGGTGAGTGCCATGTAGACTCGTTATAAGAGATGACTTTAAAGCAAACTAACTCGTTGCTTAAAGCGATCAACAGATTTCTGAACACTTAGTAGACCATAACACGACACTGTAGTGTAGGGACTCATGCTTTATGACATTGTGCTCCTTACAAAACCCTAAAACAGAACTGGCTGGAACGAAAAGGAGAAGAGGAGTAAATCATTTCAAATCTCACTCTTTGAAGAACTTCTCTGATCTAGCTGAGACTTCGCCTAGACATTTATCATCTATCTAAGATATCCAAATTTTGAATGCAGAAACATTTACAGTTTCAGAATCTGTTTAGATTTTGTTTGGCTGCCATGTCCCATCTATACATTTGATTATCTTTTGCTGCACTGGGCACCACCAATATTACACATTTTCATGGTGTTATTAATAATAAATGTGACTGGGAATGAGCGACAAAGAGTGTGTGCCTGCTCCCTTCTATATTTATATAGGAGCAGAATCAGAAATGCCGCCTACACACAACCAACAGAGCAGCAAGTGCAAGGCACAGACGGTTAAACAACAATGGACCATCCCCTTTGGCCCCTCCACCTCAACCGACAACAGGGCCAGTTTGTTTAAACTGAAATGAGCAACACATTTTATAAATAACATCAGCTACCGCAAAATTGCACATTGAAATAATTAAATTACTAAGGTAGAGTCGGGCCAGGAAGGGAAGGTAAAGAAGTCGGGAATTTGGTGGATTCCGATTTATATTTCTAAAGAAGAAACAGTATGAAGATAGTTTTTAGCGTTCGTACGATCCTTCGAGTCGGATCGTTAAGCCAATTGCACAGCTTTACTCCATTTGGGAGAAAATTACTCAAGTTCTTACAAAAATATGCTTTCCGATTCAAGGCTAGATTGTACGACTTTGATTTCATTTGTATGAATGACTGTAGCTACACTCAGCTGCCGTACTCAATTATTCCTTTACAGTAGAACAACAGACAACTGGAGGAGGAGGGAGAAGGGCTGGCTGGCTTGTACCAATCTGCAGTTGTCACTCAATACGTCACTTGCCGCCGTTGTCTGTGTTTTTTGTTCTGTTTACCAAGATGCAACAACTGCAGTGATTGTTAGCGTTTTATTTATTCAGACTGAGAAGATTTTTGTTGTACATATTTACATTTGTGCATTAGAATGACAGCAACACGAAACATTGTTTAAACATTTGCTACACACACAAACTCAAATCGATAATTAAGTTTTGCCAACAAGCTGAAGTGGGCTTGAATTAAGATTAAGGAGGGGGGGAACTGAGCAATGTATTTATTATGCATTAAATCTGGTACACACATCTGCCGAAAATTAAAGAGGCTATAAACTAGAGATATAAACAGTGCGAAAAAATGATTTTCATAAAATGTAAACAGATATAAAGTAAGTCTATATTTTTATGCCCAGGCTAAAATTTTTGTTTGAGATTATGAATTGAAAGTTGCTAAAGCATTCAATATTTCTTTCAGGTCTTCCCTTTTTCGAAAACCGATTGTGTTACTCACTTTTATCTTCTTGTTTCTATTTATCTGCATTCAGCTCTTACCAATATTGATCGATCGATTTCAGAATCGCAAACAGGCCTGTATGTTTTAAGTGAAACACAGCCAAACAATCGATGGAATCGTCAAAAAATTGCATATTGGAACAAAAAAAAAAATAGGGGAAAGTTAACTTCGGCTCGGCCGAAGTTTTGTATACCCTTGCAGCTTCCATTGAAAACAAAAAAGTTTTTCTAAGACTACTTTTTGGACATTACTTTTCTAGGGGATCTATACTATAAAGATATCTGATTTCGATTAAACTTGGTGAAATCATGGAAAAGCAAAATACACTGTTAAATTTGCAGGCGCCTCCAAAGTACGTTTTTCTTAGTTTACTATCCTTTCCCATGATTTCACTAAGTTTGGTCGAAATCGGATGACTATAGCATATAGCTGCCATATCAACGATCGGTCGAAAAACTAGTTCGAGTGAGGAAAAATTTTTTTGTTTTTAATGAAAACGTCCTTTTTATTGGCTTACACTTAATTTATATACTTTTACACAATTCTTCAAAGTTTGGTCGAAATCGGATGACTGCAGTACGAATGATCGGTCGAAAAATAAGTTCTAGTAAGAAAAACTTTTTTGTTTTAAATGGAATCGCCTTCAAATTTTGTAATTGTTAATTTGTTTTGATTCCACTTTGTTTGGTCGAAATCAGACCCTTAGAAAAGTAAGGTCCGAAAAGTAGTCTTAGTTCGAAAAACTATTTGGTTTTCAATGGAGGCTGCAAGGGCATACAAAACTTCGGCCGAGACGAAGTTAACTTTCCCCTATTATTTTAAGTTTAATGTAATAACAATTTTTTTCCCAATGGAGTATTGCCTAGGTCACTTAAAAATCATAATGGTACAACCATAGCTCACAAGAAACTGTTAACACTTTTTTTCAATGCGACCAGCCGCAGTGAAAAACAGAAACAAACGCAGCACAAGCGGTCTCTCACTAAGCGGAACACTTTTTCTCGCACCTCATGTGTTTTCTGTTACATGTTTTCGGTTGAGCAAAACAAACGTGTCGGTCATCCGACAACCTCTGACAGCAACTATTTTGAGCGAGCGCTCACTATACAACTGGCTGCAAATGAGCAGAACACAATCGGCCCTGTTACGAGTTCCGAGTCGGTTTTCGTGTAAACGTTTGCATTTAGAGCTTAAACATAACAATGTTAAATGGAAGGTGACAATCATTTCAACAGCTACTAGATTAGGTTTGACGAAAATCGGAATTGCTTAAGCAGCTGAAACCGATTGCTCAATGCCAAGTGGATTCAATTCGTAAAAATAAAAGACCTGATCTAGTAGCCGCAGACATTCTGCTTACTTTTCATATAAAATTGTAAACTTTACGTTAAAAAAGCAACGTTTACACGAAAATCGACTCGGAACTCGGAACAGGGGCGAATAATTGTCTACGAATTGTGTTTTTTTGTTTTGTGTGTTGGTAGGTCTTTGCTCTGAGCGTAACAGAATTGAGCAAATACAGAACTGAAACTGTCTTACGCTCCCTGTTTTCGTTGTGCCCGTAACCAAATTGTTTTTGGCCGACACGTTTAAAGTGTTGGGAGTTTTTTGCGAGCTCTGGGTACAACTGAAATTGAAATACTCTAAATTTAGACAGCCTTGAAAGTCAGCTGATCGTTTTCCACAATCTTTGACTTTAATTGCCTTGAAAATAAGAGCACATTTCAAATCGAGCCAAATTCGGTAAGTCGCTTTGGGCAAACCAAAATATGCGTACAAACCTAATTTTTGTTAGATTGCTTTAAAAACAACAATATTGGTGCAAGTCGGCCAGATCGGTTATATGGCTTCTATACAAAATATTGGACTAAATCGAGCGTATTTTAGTGAGATGTTTTGGGGCCAAAAAAATGCGTACAAACCTAATTTGGGGCATATACCCTAATAATTGGAGTTTCTTCAAAAACTTTTGGCATTTGAACCAGTGTGCACTGTACTAACAAAAGTTTTGTGAATTAAGAACCGCGTGTTTGAAACTGAACCAACTTTTGTCAATCAAACTTCAATGTTATATACCAGAAATCGTGATTTAACATACAGCAACTATTAAAGTCAGCTTACTAATGAATGTTGAAAATTAGAAGCATATTTATCAGCTGCGATTCTCCATGGTCAAAAAATACACTCGTCTGATTTGTGTTCTTTGTTTAAAGTTATGTGAAAGCATAACATGACTTCTAGCTAGCTAAAAACTGCAACAGTAATGGAAAACTTTTATAAGATATATGACAAGTGAAAATATAACTTTAGCCTTACCAAATTTAGTTAAGATTTGCTAAGGCTGCAACTATTTGCACCTATTTCCGCTTGCTCGATTCCGCTTCTGTTCTTATACTATGGCTTCCTCACTGAAGCACATTTTCAAAAAAGTTATCGTCATCATTGAAAATGCAATTTGCTGTCCTCATTGTGCTGCTTCTGCATTTGTACATTGAGAACATATGTATGTACTTTGCTTACAATTACCATTGTGACTTGCACAAAAGCATTCAAATTAAACATAAATAATAAATAGAAGTTATTTAACTGCTAGAACCATAACATCTAATATTGGCAAGGGTTTAAAGTACATCCATGTCAGTTTCTTTTCTGTTAATGCTGTTACTATTCCGGGGGCAAAGCCATTGGTGTGTTGAGGCCAGAATTCCAACAGATGGCTTGTGGTCTCTTCAGACCAATTGCAATTACATACCTTGGGAGTCTTAAATTTCTGCAATTCATTGTGTTATTATTGTAATTGTTTAAAAACAATTTTTAATGGCTTGACACAGCCCAAAGGGCCAAAGCCGAGCCTCTCTCAGTCTCTTGGTTTGTGCGCTTCTAATTTTCGCACAAGAGAAAGAAACCTACAGTTTAACGCCGATTCCGAACGGCAGTTTGAGAAGCTTTTGCATGGCTAATTGCTACGAAGCTGGCGCCAACAGAGGAGAGGGGTGACCGGGTGTAAAGTTTATTCAAAGAAAAAACTTTTCATTAGATGTTCCGAAGCGGGATCGAACCCACGACCTCTTGCACAGCGGTCACGCACACTAGCCTCTCAAGTTCCAGCCTTCTGCCATTTGGCGCGCCTTTATGTAGTGTTGGAAACTTCGTCAAAATAAGACAAAAAAAAGTCGAGCATCGATTAGAAACTATAGAACAATCGAATGGCTAACGAGTAATGCGACAACATTTTTGCAAAATGCACTAAATTTGTATGGGAAAAATGTTCATTTTGTCCAAAATGCGAAAATGCAGTTGTAGTGAGGATAGGGCATTAACCTCAAATTGCACTTTTGTGCACTCTTTGAGAGATTTGGACTTTTATGAGGCAACAAGAACAATCTGATTGTGACAATTGGTTTATTTTATTGTTTTAGAGGTGGTTTTAATACATCAATTTTATTTCGTTACAAATAGAGTCTATAATCTGTTTAAAAACTCGCAATGATTTCTTAGACAATAATATATAAAGGGCCAAAAATGGTACAAAACTTAAATTTGAAAAACTCTCCATAAACACTTTGGCCAATTCTGAAGCTATTAATTAATGCCTGAAACTGTTTTTGAACAAAAATAAAAAGTTCTTTGATCTTCAAAACCTCAAAAACTCTATCTGCGGTTGTACAAAACCATCGGAAACATCGAAATTTTACCGATAGTTGGCTCTTAAGAACTTGGTCACCAACTGAATATCCAGCTTGGGCTCCTTAAAGTATCATTACCCAGGCACTCAGACCCAGAGCCAACATTCTGAGCAAGAGTATCAAGATTTGATTATCCCGGGGCATGCCCTCGTTATTGATCAGATGATGCAGAATCTTGATGGCTGAAGTGGCCAAGAAATTAATGGCATAGAGTCATGGAGAGATCGCCCTAGACCTGCTCCTGCCCTCGCTTGATATTATCGAGGAAACCCTGTAGCTCACGCGATCTCTTGATATCCACATTCTTCTTCCTGATGCAGGCATTCAGACACCAGGTAAACTTGTGACACGGATCTATGGAGATGATCTCCTGCACCTCCAGATCGTGCAGGGCCATCAGCAGCTCCGCCCTCAGCGTGCAGTCCAGCGTCCAGCTTTAATATTTGATGGTATTGTTAGAATAGAGTACTAAGTATCGAGTACTTAGAATCAGAGCTAGCAAATAACAATTGACTGTTTTTCGATGTCCAAAAATAACAGTTATTCACGGACCCTTTGAGCAAAAAGTCAGAGATGAACCGTTCACATGGGCTCATGAACGAATCGCTCAGTGCTCAACGAAAAACCAATGGATTTGTTTACATTTTGCACTGCTCATTGACTGAGCAGATCGACGCGAGCGAAGAAGATAAAAGTCATTTGCGTTTGTGTGTGTATATGTGTGAGTGAGGTGTCTGTTTGGGCTTGCGACTCACACAATCCACACACACACACAAAACAAATAAATGAAAAAAAGACCCTTTGAGGTCAGTCTTTCGGCTTTTTGCTCATCTACTGACTCTTAATGTGCGAGCGCTCAGTCGGATCGCTGTCTATAAATTGTTATTGAAAGAGCAAAACAAGCAACGCTCAACTGAGAACAGTCAACTGAAAACCAAAACAAAGAGAAACGAAGTGTTCTGCTCAGAGCGAGAGCAAGCGTGCATGGATTTTTTCGGTTTTGTTATTGAGCAGACCGCAAAGGCAAAAATGTTCAATTGTTATTTACGAGCTCTGCTTAGAATCTTAAAAAAACTGAGTATCGAGTACGTAGTATTGACTACTTTGTATTGAGTACTTAGAATGGAGAACTGTGTATCGAGTACTGAGTATGGGGTTCTTATAATCAAGTACTGACTATTAAATACTGAGTATTTAGTACTTAGTATCGAGTTCTTAGAATCGAGTACTGAGTTTCAAGTACTTAGAATCGAGTATTTAGTACCGAGTACTTAGAATCGAGGTCAAAGTATCGAGTACTGAATATCTAGTTGTAGTAACACACACACACAAGTATGTGAAAGGCGACCATATCGTATACAACTTGTTTCACATCAAGAATACATAATTTTTATGTGGGTGGAGATGATTCCTTCTTTAATTATAATACACTTTCCAAGTGTATAAAAAGGTGGCACCACTGAAATGCAGTGAATGACAAATTTAACTACCGACTTAGCATGCGATTTTACAAAATGTCAATTTAATAAGCTAAACATGCGAAATGTTTAATATTTTTGATGTAAATTAGGACCTCCGCGGATCTGCGATGTAACCAATTCATCTTCATATGTCATATATTTCGTCAATGTGGAACTGAAGTTTAGTGTGACCAGACTTAAGGCCAGCACGGACATACGACTTAAATAATTTAGCTTACTTCCTCACATATCTCGTCAAAGTAGAACGTGTGACCTTACTTAATCAAAATGTACGCTCAAATTTGAAGTTCGAGGGGGTTCAGTAGTGTTTTGATATGAAAATAATTGCCAACTTTATGATGGTCAACTTTATGACGGTTTTATGATGGTCAAAAGTTAACTAAAAATTGACTTCCACTACACACTGTAGTAACATTTATTTTTGCTACTTTTCTAAAGCAATTCAAATCGAGGATGTGCAAATGTAATTAAACTTTGGCCCCAACAAAGTTTGTTTCAACTTCTCGTTATTAATTTAACTTCAGTTTGTTGCTGATGGTTTGAAAGTACAAGAAGTGTGGCGCAACATCGAGTGTTGTCAATTCTGCATCAGCTGCTCAACGCCTATTAACATAAACACCACATATGTGCTGTTAAAGTACTTTTGACAGGCTACTTCTGATTGCCGGGAACTAATATACATTGCCTGCCTTTAAAGATGCCTGAAATCGCCACTATGCTTCTATCTTTTACTGCTATTCAGTGGTGCAACGAGTGTGGTTCAAAATCCAATCAGGGACAGAAGTGTGTGAATTCTGAGTGAGTAATCAAATTAATCGACAACAACCAACTAAGAATTTTCGGCATAAAATTTAGGTTTCTGATTTCCATTGAAATTTGTAGTGTTATCAAAAATGAGAGAGAGAGAGAGGTGGGAGGGAGAGCTGCTATTGAATCATTGCATAAATTTTGCAGCTGGAATTAAGCGAAAAAGGTTTTTGATAGCAAAAATGAAAATCAAAAGAAATTGCTTTGCCAAAAATATGGGATATATGAAATAATTGGAATAGCATTCTCGGAAAACAGATACTAATTTTGACAAAATACCCCGAAATTTCATTTAGAAGTTGCAACTAAATCATAATTAAGTAGTATTTACAAAACCTAAGTAATAAAGTTGAGGCCTGGTGTGGCACAGCGGCTAGTGTGTGCGACCGCTGTGTAAGAGGTTGTGGATCTATCCCGCCTCGGTATCATTGTTCCCTGCGAACAGGTCTCACTCTTCAAAAGCGTGAGAATAGGATCGAAACTAGCATGAACAGCCGTGTTCCGGTCAAAAATGAGCAAGGATTGCAGGTAGGAAGAACTTTACCTTCGGACGCCGATCCGAAAACAAAGAATACTAACAACGAATCGTTTAATTGTCTTTTCTCCGTAGCAGTGTATTTCGGAGCGAACTTCTATGAGAATCTGATCCATGCAGAAGTTCTTCCTAACATTTCCCATGGATCCCATTGAACTATCGATGACACTATCGTCATTACTTCGAAAATGCTTTCGAGCATTGGGTATTGCGTAGTGAATAATTATATGTGCAAAACACTTCCAGCTGAACTTTCTTGGTGATAAATTCGTAGAAATTGGTTTGAATCTCTATTGTAAGTAAGTATATATATTAATAAAATGGAGCTTGATTTGTGTATCATATTTTTTGTTATTAGGCCAAAATGCCACGTGGTACTAGTTTGTCTGATCGCGAGCAGGGAATTATCATGTGCATGCATCAAAGCGGCTCCAAGATCTCCGATATAGCAATCAGACTTAACCGGCATATGAACTGTATATCCAGGTTTCTGAAAAACCCCACAGAATATGGTACAGCTCAACGCAGCGGACGAAAGACCCACATCGATGAACGATGCAAAGGCCAGATTCGACGTCTTGCAGTGGAGGATTCGATGAGTAGTGGTCAAATAAGGGCTCAAATGGGACTCCAAATCACAAGAAGTAGAATCGTTCAAATTCTACATGAAAATCTATTCCTTAAACATATCTCAATGGAACCTAAAGCAAAGCTTTTGGAGCGGCATTTTAAGGATCGCTTAGACTTTGCCAATAGATACCGGATTCTGGGAAGAAGAGCGGCACAGCACCGTCTTTAGTGATGAAGAAAAATTTAACCTAGTTGGCCCAGACAACTGCAAACAATATTGGCGAGATTTGCGCCAGGATCGGCTATCCTGTTACAAGCGAGGTTTTGGCGGTGGCACCGTAATGGTATGGGCCGCGATCAGCTACAAAGGAAAGACGCCTATATGCTTCATATCCATTCGAATGAATGCCAGGATGTATGTAGAGCTTCTGGACAGTGAGCTTATAGAATTTGCTGGCAATTTGTACGGCGATGATTGGACCTACCAGCAGGATAATCGGGCCTGTTCCGAATTCCGAAAACGAGTGGAATTGCCGCAAATCGAGTTGATTGCTGTTCCGAATTCCGCAAATCGACAAGAATTGTCGTTTTCAAAACGTGCGCTGCTGAGTCAGCGAAATTAAAAGTAATTGCAAATTAAAGCATTAAACTACTTCCTCAATATGATAAACTAAAAATTCGAAATTAGTTGAACATTTTTAAGATCGTTTAACATCATTACTTAAACTGTTTTCAGTTTAAGTATAATTTTACAGAATTTTTTTATAAACTTCTATAAAATATTGCATGAAAAACAAAACCGAGCGGCCGTGACCAAACCGAGCTGTTCTGAATTCCACTTTACTTTTTTGTCGATTGCGACCTATTTAATCGGACTGCACTTTTTCTATTTCACTTAGCTATGTTCAACCATATTTGATATCACACATTCAAATGAAATATTTAAATACAGGTTTAAGTAAAAATAAATGGATTTAAAGAGTAAATAAGAGCTTTATAAATTTAAATTAGGGAGATGATGACAACTCTGTCTGCTGACGATAAACAAACACGTAAGAGGGCCAGCCAGCCAGCTGTTTTCGAAACCGAGTTCGAAAAGTAGAAACGTAACCAAATCGTTCGGAATTGGGAACAGCAAATAGTAAAACGCTCGTTTTCGTTTTGTTTTTACTTTTTGAAAACGTTCGGAATTCGGAACAGGCCTGAATGCTTCCATCCACACAGCAATGGTCAGCAAAGAATTTTTTAAGGCCAGAAAAATTCTCCTATTGAAGTGGCCCGCATTAAGTCCGGACCTTAATCCCATCGAAAATCTTTGGGGGATTCTGGTGTTTTTAAAAACGGACGACAGTTTGAGACGGCTCGACACCTTAAATTGGCAATAGAGCATGAATGGGCTAATATTGACATAAGGTACGTCTCATATTTATAACGCCACCCGTTATTTTGCTTTATCTCTGTAACGGTAATTTCTTTTCTGTTTTGATCTTCAACGAAAGTAACTGTATTGATGAGATAACAATGCACACCAACTTTGAGATTTGTGCAGATAACGGTACTTTTGTTTTTGCGACAATTCTGTTTTTAGCCTGTCTCACAATTATAACGCCACTTGCAATAAATGAGTTTTTCGCTTTTAATTTGAACTGTTTGTTCCTTATTTTCAAAATTTATTTTCAAATTTGATTTCCTTGTTTTGATATAACATTGAAAATTCGGTTTGGCATACTTAATAAAAAATTTTTCACAATTTCTGGCTCAATTTCTATCCAAGCACCTTCAATGGCATTTTTGAGCTTTTCAACTGTATTAAATTGTCGATTTTCTCTGTACACCTTACGTACTAAGATACCCCAAAGGTTCTCAATGGGGTTGAGATCTGGTGATCTTGCTGGCCAGTCCAACACATTGATATTATTTGCAGAAAACCATGATTTTGTTTCTCTGCTAACGTGGATTGCGGCGTTATCTTGTTGGAAAATCCAGTCTCTGCCCCCATTTTCATCCAAAAATGGGATTAGACTGTTTTCCAAAACTCTTGTATGTTCTGCACTTTTCATTCTTGACGAAACAAACTGAAGTTTTAAACATCCTGCCGCAGAAAATGCTCCCCAAACCATCACATTTCCCCCTCCAAAATTTCGTTTAGAAAAGAAAAGCGGTTCTTTCCTCAGATCATGCCAATAACGTCGAAAACCATCAGGACCATCCAAATTCCATTTCTTTTCATCCGAAAAAATTACCTAACATTTTTAAGCTTAGAGAAAGAGCAAGTCATTAAATGATTTTCCATGGCTTACGGATGACCACTGTGTATTCATGTTTCTCCGTCCAAACTCCATGCGTGCGACCTTGTGCTCAGCTTTCAGGGCCGGAACACATCTCTTTAGTTCATTTCTAATTGAATTTGAGCCCTTCAATGTCCGCCAAACTGTGCTGCGACTGACTTTTTTGTCCACAACAGCTTGCAAGTCGCGCAAACTTTTTTAAGGGGTGTTACTGGCTTTTCTCAAATTTTTGCGCTCATCCCGGTCACTAAGTATTTTTTTTCTTCCTGAGCGCTTATTAGAGCCATACGCATCAGGATCTTTCAAAAAAATGTTTGATAAGTCGATGGCTCCTTCCCAGTTTACGTGCAAAATCCCTTCCACTGCATCCTTCATCCTTGTAAGCTGTTATTTTACCTTTTTCTAGCTCTGTTAAACTTGTTCCTCGCGGCATGTCTCTTTTTACTAATTAATTTCCTCACTTCTTCACAAAAATAGTAATGAATTCATCGCTAACTAATTTTACAACCCATTTATTGCAAGTGGCGTTAAAATTGTGAGACAGGCTAAAAACAGAATTATCGCAAAAACAAAAGTACCGTTATTTGCACAAATCTCAAAGTTGGTGTGCATTGTTATCTCATCAATACAGTTACTTTCGTTGAAGATCAACACAGAAAAGAAATTACCGTTACAGAGATAAAGAAAAATAACGGGTGGCGTTATAAATATGAGACGTACCTTATCTACCTTACAGTCAATTCAATGCCGAATCGTCTTAATTTAGTTATAAATAATAAAGCAAAAAGAATTGATCACTAACATAAAAATAACTTTAAAAAGATCAACGTTACTTAGCTTAAGAGACCAAAGTCTAAGAATGCACATATAATTCTTTACTATGAATATATTCTTAAATATTGTTTACTACTTATAAGTTGAATACGAATTTGTTACTTTTTTTGTTTTCTTATCTTAAACCATGCTTTAAATACAACCACTTACTTAGAAACAACTGAAAAATAAGTTTCATGTCTTTATTTAGAAAAAAAGCGATGCACATATAATTATTTGTTTGACGTATTAGTGTAAATTTTCAAATGTATTTCAATTATTAAACACAACAAAAATTTATTTTTAACAAGCATTTCTCATTCTTCGTCCATTCTACAGTATAAACTTTCTTAAATCCAAGAATAGATCTTCTTGAAAGTAAGCATGAAAAGGTGTTGAATTAAGTAAAAAGTTTTCAAAACGTAGAAACTAGAATTTACCAAGCTCTTAATTACTCTTAAAGTTCATTTAATTTCAAGCACTTTTCATTTGGTCAAAACTTGTTATTTGATGCCTCAACTATTTATGTTTTTGATGTTTGATTTCTGGATAAGGAAGCTTTTGTATAACACCTGAATTTTCGTATGCATAATTGCTTTTTAATTACCAGCTATGTATGTATGTATGTACAAAGTGTATACATATGTATACAAATCGACTTTATCTATTTGAAAGCAACAACAACAACAACACCTGCCCAGACCAGACACTGCAGAAGTAAACAAAAAAATATTGTTATTTCATTAGCTTCCATTTTGTCTTGATGTTTGCCATTCCCTGGTCCAATTTAGAGGTGTTACGGAGGAAGGGGAGGGGTGACTGTCGTTTACAAATTTCTCTATGTGATCGTGTAAGCGGAAAAATATGCGCAAAGCAATAAAAAGCTTAACAATGAACAAACAAAATTGAAAATATGCATGGAAATTATAAGAATATCGTCGGGTAGCGCCAAGCAGGCCAAGTCATGATAAAATGTTGTTTTCACATTAGCTGAAACTTGTTTAATAATTTCAAATCAGCCCGCCCGCACACACACACACACACACACACAGTCTGTGGCAACTGAATAGCACATTCAAGAGGCGAATAAAGGTTGTTATATTTCATTCTCTTATCAAAGATTAAGCCAATTGGTTTTAAACCTTCAACCTTCCAAAAAAAAAAAAAAAAATTGAAATCATGTAGTAACCCTCGTTACACTTTTGCATAGTCAAAAAGCTGTAATCGAGCCAGCCAAACATGCAAAACTGGGTTTCCAGCAGAGGCTCGTCCCCAAGCGTGCAATGTTTATGCATGGTTCCAGTTCCAGGGAGCGAAGGGGGGCAGGAGTGCACTGGAGGGGTAGTAATTACATCACTTGTTATTAAATCTCATGTGTATAATGTATAATAATGTGCAGCGAAAGGAAAAGCAAACCAAAAACGTGCGCACACATGCTAATTTAATTGTGCTAAAAGTCAGTCAGTCCGTCAGTCAGTCAGCTCGACCGCAGAACCTCACAGTAGTTGACGTTGACAGGCCATGACTACTGCCGGCCTCTGACTGACTGACTGGCTCTCGAGCTGCATTAAATTAGCATAAGCGAGGGGTAGTCCAAAACATTTGCTGGTAGTTTTAGTTCTTTTTTCCATCAGTAAAGCTATTTTGAAGAATTGATATTACAGACTTTTAGGGATATTTTCAAGCTCAAGTTCTGTTACTCTAATTTCTAAGCAATACAAAATATAGCAGAATGTTGAAGAAATAAGTTAAAAAGCTTCGCCTCTAACAAGAGTACAATGACAATATAATTGTTATTATAGAAATTGAACAATTATAGCATAATTTAAAAAGTTTTCCACGGTTTTGCCATTATCCGGCTCGAAGGACCACTACAAAATTTTTTAAGTGCATCTTTTTCAAGATTCCGTCATCATCCGGCTCGAAGGACCACTAGGAAATGTTGTACAAGCGACTTTTTTAGCTAAAATTCCGCTATCATCCGGTTCGAAGGACCACTAGGAAATGTTTTAAATGCTTATTTTAAAAGATTCCGACATCAACCGGCTAGAACGACCACATTTAAATGTTGTAAATGCGTCTTTTTCAACAGTTTGTCACATTATCCGGCTCGAAGGACCACTAGTTAATGAGGTACATGCGTATTTTTTTGCAAACTTTGCCATTGTACATGCGACTTTTCAAAAAGTTTCTAAGATTTGGCCATTATCAGGCTCGAAGGACCAATAGGAAATGTTGTAAATGCGGTTTTTCAAGAGTTTGCTACAATTTTGCCATTATCCGGCTCTAAGGAGCACTAGGAAACTTTGTAAATGCGACTTTTTCAAGAGTTGTCACGAATTTGCCAATATCCGACTTGAAGGACTTCTAGGAAATGTTGCAAATGCGTCTTTTTCGAGAATTTGCTACGATTTTGCCATTATCTGGCTTCAAGTACCACTAGGAAATGTTGTAAATGCGTATTTTTCAAGAGTTGGTTAGGAATTTGCCATTATTCGTCTCGAAGGACTACTAAGAAATGTTGCAAATGCGTCTTTTCCAAGAGCTTGCTGCGAATTTGCCATTATCCGGCTCGAAGGACCACTAGGAAATGTTGTAAATGTGTCTTTTTTCAAGAGTTTGCTACGAATTGCCATTATCCGGCTCGAAGGACCACTAGGAAATGTTGAAAACGCGTCCTTAAGCCATTATCCGGCTTAAAAGACCTTTAATAAATTCTGTACAATCGTCTTTAACCAGATTTTGTTATGATTTTGCAACTTTCCAGCTCGAAGGACCTCTACAAAATGTTGTAAATGAGTCTTTTTAAAGCAAAACCTACAATTTCGCCATCATCCGGCTCAAAGGACCACTGGGAAATGCTGTAAATGCGCCTTTTTCAAGAGTTTGTTACAGTTCCGTTATCAGCCGGATCTAAGAAGCAATTGGAAGGTTTGTAAATGCGGCTTTTCAAGAGTTTTCTACAATTTTGCTATTATCCGGCTCGAAGGACCAGTTGGAAATACTGTCATCCGTCTTTTTCAAGAGTTTGCTTTGATTCTGCCATCATTCGGCTCAAGGCTTACTAGGAAATGTTGTTTCTTATCAGTTTGCTTCTGGCTCTAAGCGCCACTACAAAATGATGTAAACTAGTGTTTTTCAAGAATAAAGAACCACTAAGAAATGTTACAAATGCGCTTGTTTCAAGAGTTAGCAACAGTTTCAGCATCGTCCGGCTCGAAGGACCACTAGATAACGTTGTAGTAGGATTGTAGGGGGCTGCGGTTATCACTGTTACTTGGGGTTAGGAAAACTTTGCTACTTCAAATTGAAAATATTTTTCTTTGTATTGCTTCTCGCGGAAAGTCGCATAACACATAAGAACCTTCTGTTAAGAACTAACGATGCAACAATACATTGTTATCGAAAAAATTAAAGAGCTAAACCGAATCTGAAGTATTTTTTTTACGGTCTTGAGTGTGATTAAGCGTTGGTTTCGGAGATTTAGCCTTATAACCAATGTTTCGTTAAATCTTTGCCAATTTTGATGCCAGCTCTTTAGCGTTGGTCAGGCGACGAATTCTTTGGTCAAAAGGAAGGAATCTGATTATTCTTATAAGATCATCGCATGAATCAAAGTTCGACCTATCAAGAAAAATGTTATTTTGCAGTGCTTATTCTCAGCTTTTCGTGGTTTGAATTGACTTCTTCATAAAACGTAAAACCATACTTGGATTCGTAACTTTACTTCCTTATCTCTGAAAAGTTGACTGGTAATTTGCATGGGGCGGGTGGTGGGCTGCTATTTTGCCTGAGATTCAATCCAATTAAAATAAATTTAAAAACAAATCCCCTTTTTTATTGAACAAACCTCGTAATATATTCCACACAGACGACGCGACGTGTGTGCATACATCAGCAGCAGCCACTCGACGAGGCCAGGCCGCGGTGGGGTGAAGTGGGGTTACTTGGGTTACTTGGATTGTGCACTCTAATCGAGCATTTGACGCATCAAATTGAACGCAATGCACAAGCGGCGTTTAATGGATATGCATTGACAGTTGCAATAAATTTGCGCCATAGTTATTAACCTCAATTTTAATGCTAATGAAAACAGTTTGACCACGTAAATGGACACACAAAAACACACACACACGAACACACATTACATTATATTGCAATTCAAAAGTGTTTAGCAACTGGTTGTAATACATCTCATATTTAATGGGCCGGCTTTTCCATGAGAGCGCGTAGATGAACGTTTTCAGAATGAATAATGTCTTGGCTTTAAGCGAAAATGATTTATAGATAAGCGAATAAGGAGGCTAGTTTGATGCAGTTTGTACCCTGCTTTTGTGTTACTTTGACTTACGACTTTAAGAAGATTTGAAATACCCCAATAAAAGTTTGGTTGTAAAATTCCAATAGAAACATCACAAGATTGTCGTGTATATAAACCCAACATATCCGAAAATGTTTTAGGCATGAGACAACTTTTGAACCGAAAATATGGGCTTGATGCGTGTACCGAGATTTAAGCTTTTACACAGACACGAAACTCCGGAACAAACCTTCTTTAGAGTATCAGGGGTGTACACTGTACAGCCTTGATTCTTATTGTTTCGAGAATAGCCTGACAATTTTAAAGTATCCGGCTTGAAGAACCGAAGCAAGTAAGGTAAACTTTAACATATAAGAGGAGAAGAGAATGAAGACCTTTTACCTTAAAAGCTAACCCCTACCACGTTTGGTCCTTCGTGCCGGATATTTTGATTATTAACGTTGAAAGCAAGAAGCTCCCTTATAAACGATATCGATAGGCACAGCAAAACGCTTATTCATAAATGCAATCTTTCAGTTCACTGATGGGTCCAAACAGTGGCGTAGCCAGGGGGTATATATATATTCATGCAAAATACTGGACTAAGGAAGAAGCGACTTAAGGAAAATTTTCTAAAACCCCATCCCCTGGAACATTTTTATATTCTGTACCAGAGGTACACAGATTAAGTTTGCGTAAAAGTATGTAACAGCCAGAAGAAAGCATTTCCGACCCTATAAAGTATATATATTCTTGATGGGCATTTGCCCACCAACTGCACAATTTATGGGGGGGACGGTCAATCCCCAGTTACGAGTTTAAAAACTTCGCATTCTAAGTCTTACTTCAGCAAAAGAACGAAATCAGAAATACTACTCTTAGGCAGATATTGTACATCACACAACAGAGAATTTTATCCACACCGGGGGCCTTTTGTGTAGCGCTGGGGAAAGAAGAAGCAGAGTCCTATTTAGGCTGCGGCAACACAATCATTGTCGTAATCATAGCCACTTCAAAATTGCCCTGTGTAGTCCGCGGATGTTGTTGTGCACATGGACGGTCTATTACATTGGGGTAATGGCATAAAGGATTCTCCGTTACAGTTGGAGCAAGTGCAGGCTAGCATCAAAATGCATTTTATTGGTCAAATCCTTAAAAATGATTTGCGATTTGGCCGCCTTGACTCTGTTATACTCGGGTTATATAAGTGAATATTCCAAATCTGAACCAGTTTGCTACTATTTTGCCATTATTTGTCTCGAAGGACCATTAGGAAACTACACTACATGCGTCTTTTTAAAGATTTTGCCATCATCCGGCTCGAAGGAACAGTAGTAAGTGCTGTTCATGCATCTTTTTCAAGCGTTTGCTACGATTCCGCCATCGTGCGGCTTAAAGAACCACAAGTAAATAATGTACATGCGTCTAACTCAAGACTTTGTCACAATTCCTCCATCGTCCGGCTCGAAGGACTACTAGTAAATTCAAATTAGTTTGAAGCCGGGATTAAAAACGAAACAAATTTCGGTTTCGGTCAAGGCAGGCAGGCAACCTCTGTCCGTTTTCCATAATAGAACCTCAGCCGAAATATTCCTATGGCCCGAGATAAGCAACCCGACCGATACCGAAAATTGGTTCGGTTTTATTCACACGTTTTAAAGGCGATTCAAAAACTTGACTTTGGGGATTTATATAGGTATAAAGCTTGTATTAAACTTGTTTAAGATATAGAACCAAAAATGATTTACTGTACAGTAAGTACCCAAATAGGAAGAGAAGATTGAAGTTTACCTCAAAAGCTAACCCCTATAACGATTGGTCCTTCGAGCCGGATATGATGATTCTCTTCGTTGGGAGCAAGAAGTGAAGACAAGCAATCAACTTAAGTATTTTTCCTTTAAAAATTCTACTTTTACAACATTTGGTCCTTAGAGACGAGTACTGTGATCGTCTATGTTTGTGTTTTCCCATCCCACATTGGAGCCGTTTCAAAAAATGGTTCAGAGCTTTGAATTTCAGCACTGGATTCGAAACAATTTGAATGCATATAATTAAATAGTCGAAATACGGCACTTTTGAGTTAACAAACTGTAAATGCACTGAAGTACATCATTTTCGAATTCGGGGTAAGGGGGAATATTAACACTTATGCATGTACTTTATGTATTCAAGTGCAACAATTGGTAATTAATTTGCCATTTAATGGCCCACTTGGCCGTCTACTGATTGACGTTTAGGCAGGTATTCGAGCCAATGGGCAACCTAGACATGTTTGCGGTCAGCTGTGTAGGAGCGCGCACACTCACACAGACACAAACACACGAGAGAGTGTGTGTTTTTGGTTTTGATCTGACCACTTTCTGCGGGCAAGTTAATTAAAAATTACACAAATATTTATTGTTGCTCAACAACAATACCAACAAATGCACATTTAATTAAAGTGGCAAATTTATTTGCTTTAAACTATTTGCGAAATGTGGCAAAAACTAATTAAAAAGTGTGTCGAATGCCAATGGCAAGAACAAAAGGCGAATCGAACCGTTAGAGAGATAGCAAAGACAGCACCAGAAGCAGCGGTAGCAGCTGTTGTTGTTATTTGTTTGTTTGTTTGTATGTTTGCTTTGTGCTGTGCGCCTGTTAAAGAAGAACAAGAATAACACTTGTTGTTTGCATTTATGAACAATGGAGAATAGTCTGCCTGCCTGCCTGTCTCTCGTTCTCTCTTCGACTGTCTGTGTGGCAATCGAAACAATATTTATGTTCGATTTGCATGCCAGCGAGAGAGAGCAAGCGAAAAGCTGCCTGCTATGAAACTGTCAACACAGAGTTGCTTTGTGCACAGTGGGACCTATTTTTAAATAGGGGAAGTTGACTTCGGCTCGGCCGAAGATTTGTATACCCTTACAGCCTCCATTGAAAACCAAAATTTTTCTAACTAAGACTACTTTTTGGACCTTACTTTTCCAAACGAGCTACACTATATAGATGTCCGATTTCGAACAAACTTTGTAGAATCGTGGAAAAGCATAAAAACTGTTAATTACGAAATTTAGAGGCGATCCCAATTAAAACAAAAAAGTTTTTCTCACTAGAACTTCTTTTTTAACCGATCATTCGTACTGCAGCTATATGCTATAGTCATCCGATTTTGACAAAACTTTGCAGAATTGTGCGAAAGCATACCAAATATATAAACGCCAATTTTAAGGACATTTCCATTGAAAACAAAAAAGTTTTTCTAACTAAGACTTCTCTCCAGACTCTACCTTTCTATGACAGCTATACTATATAGATGTCCGATTTCCACCAAATTTAATGGAATCATGGAAAAGCATAGTTAACTAAGAACTACGAAGAACTCAATTGGTGCCTTAATTCTAAGTGGTTACCCAGTGGACCAGAGAACGATAGTATAACGAAACTATTGTAGAATGTTCGTAAACACACATACAAACGAGACAAATCTGCGAGCGTAAGCAAAAGTCTCGCCAAGCTATCATAATCGGACTTACACACAAGAAAAATCTGCGAGCGTTGGCAAAAGTCTCGCCAAACTATCATAGGAGGGATTAAAAACGAGTGATATGCGAGTAATATAACAGAAAAGGCCCGCAAAAGGCTCGCAAACAAATCATTTGCAAGCTATCGAATACGAAACTTTTACTGCCACAAACTGAGCGACCAGAATTAAACGATCTCTAAGTAAAATGGCCAGAGAATGTGACATAGTGTAAAGATCGTCTTATGATTCCATCTTTGCTTTATAAACATGTCCCGTTTAGCGGTACATAAGAGGTGCACGAAATGAAAATCTCATTACGCACAATTCACGCACTCCATTTTTAAAGCGTTTCACGTCAGACGCGATTCATGCACAATTCAAAGAGGCGTCACGAATTCGAAATACTCAGCATTTTTTCATAAATTCTAAGCCAAAACACGCCAAATAATTCATTATGCATCAAAGAGAAGATTACAAGATCCGAGAATTGCAAATTAAAATCATTTTTAATCGTTTTACTTCATCGACTCCTTGATAAAGATATTTGTGAAAATTTTATGTGTACATATATATTCTTGATCAGCATCAAAAGCCGAGTCGATTAAGACATGAGCATACACCCTCGTAGGTACAGGGTATATTATAGTCGGACTAGACCGACCATTGGAACATTCTTTGTGCGTAGCACCAATCAGGACTTTGGAAAGAACAAAGCAGATGTAAGTGCTGACGTTGCCGGACAATTCTTCCGGTGAGGTTATCCCAGCTCCAATTTTTGTTATTGATTTCGAAAAGCTAGTTCCTCTTTTGATTGATTCAATTGCGACATGGTTACACTCGCGTTTTCTGGTTGGTTTTGTTTGTCTGTTCTTTCTGCTTTAATATTTTCCATGTTTCTTGCTGCAATTGTTAGATGGCTAAAATAGCCCCCTACGTCTTGCTGGCATTGTTCACTGTAACACACACACACACACACACACTGATAAAGCGGCCATCAAAGAGAGCAAGCGCAAGTGCTTCCTTGAGCTTTGCGACACAGCCGAGCACGACCCGTGGGGCAGCGCATATAAAATGGTCGTAAAAAAGCTTAACGCCGACTCGCGATCACAGCCTACAGATCCCCATACCATGAAAGCCATAGTGGAGCAGTTGTTTCCTCACACCAGAGACGTTGCAAGTCCGCAAGACGAAACGCCTCGGGATTTGGCCATCGAGGAAATTACTTCTGAGAAAGTGCTTCAGGTTGCTGGGAGCCTGAAAATTAATAAAGCTCCAGGTCCAGACTCGATACCGAACAGAGCATTCAGACTTACGCTTGCCTTAAAACCGGAGGTCTTCGCAGAGCTGTACAACAAATGCTTATCGGAAAGAGTTTTCCCTGGAAAGTGGAAGGTACAGAAGCTGGTCCTAATACCCAAACCAGGCAAGCCACCGGGAGAAGCTGCATCATACAGACCAATCTGCCTGATCGACTCAGCTGGGAAAATCCTAGAGAAGCTGGTCTGTACTCGTATAGAGCGCGCCATTGCTGCAGCCGGTGATCTTTCCCAGAACCAATATGGGTTCAGAAAGGCAAGGTCTACTGTCGACGCCATCAACAAGGTTGTGGGCACAGCCGCGAACGCGATAGAGGGCACCAGATGGAGAAACGGCACGAAGGAATACTGCCTAGCTGTGACACTAGACATCCGCAACGCCTTTAACTCTGCAAGGTGGAGCTGCATCCTGGGAGCCCTAGCCAACCTCGGAGTCCCCGCATACCTGCTCCAGATGGTTCGCAGCTACTTCAGCAACAGGGTGCTGAAGTACGATACCAGTGTTTGCACGGAGACGTACGACGTAACCGGAGGTGTTCCGCAAGGATCAGTGCTGGGTCCATTACTGTGGAACGTAATGTACGATGGCATTCTACGTCTACCCACTGAAACTGTCTTGATTAGCAGCCGGAAAAAGGTGGAGACTGCACAGATTATCGTGGGCAATGATGTGCTCACCTCAAAGAGAGCGCTGAAGTACCTGGGGGTTATGCTTGATACCAGGCTCAGCTTCCGAGAGCACTTGGACTACGCAAGTGCAAAAGCGGCATCAACGAACCGAGCGCTCTGTAGGATAATGCTGAATACCCGAGGCCCAAAGCAAGGAAGGAGGCTACTGCTCACCAGCGTTACAAGGTTCACCATGCTGTACGCCGCTCGTCTGGTTGGGAGCCCTGCAGGTGAAAAGCTACAGCCGCGGGATGGAGGCGACGCACCGACTGGGCGCAATCAGGATATGCTGTGCGTTCCGCACAGTATCAGACGACGCAGCGCTGGTCATCGCAGGAGTACCGCCCCTGGAGGAACTTGCTAAAGTTAACACGAAGGTGTTTAACGAGGTCCATGGAAGCAACCTCCCAATATCCCTAAAAAAGGGGCAGTGCGAACGTCCGCCCAGGATGAAAGCCTCCTCAGATGGCAGAGCCGGTGGGATGCATCCACCAAAGGTCGCTGGACTCATCGCCTCATCCCCAAACTGGGCGAATGGGTTAACAGGCGTCACGGGCAGGTAAACTTCTACCTTACGCAGTTTATCAGCGGCCACGGCTGTTTTCGGAGCTATCTCCACCGCTTTGGGCATGAGGCAGACGCAACGTGCACCTTCTGCGGGAATGCAGAGGAGGATGCTGAACACGCCTTTTTTGTCTGCGGCAGGTTCAGAGACGACAGGCAGCGCTTAGAAGAAGCTCTAGGCACTAGAAGGCTGGATGCAGAGAGCATAGTCGGGCTTATGCTTGAAAGCAGCGCTAACTGGAAGCTGGTTAGCCATTACGCAGCTTCCTTAATGATTAAGCTGCGAAGATTGGAGCGCATTAGAAGGAACACGATGGAGTAAGGGCGCTGAGGGCTTTGCGACGCATTGCTTCACGGCCGTACCGCAAAGTCCTAGTCAACTTCTTCTAGTTAGTAATAAGTAATGTATATAGCAGTAATAAATGAACTAAAAAAAAAAACACTGATAGACCAAATTGTTGAAATTACTGTTGGTAAACGATATATCGTTAATGTTTTTAGTTCTTATAGTATTTTACCAACCTTTCACAATCATAAAACACAAAGAGACAAGGATAAACAACCTGCTGCGACGTCCACTTCTTACACAAAAATGAATCAGCCGTTCGCTCTCAAAGTTTGTTGACAGTGTCCGTCTCCCTCTTATCACCGTGCTTTTCTATGTCAGAAAAACTATAAGTAATTCGACTTTTCTTCTTTTTGAAATAAAAAGTTTTCTGCAGAGGGTCACCCAAATCACCTAGCGGTATGAAATATATTAAAAAAACCTATTCTTTACCTACCAAATAGGTGTAGCCGTTTCGGAGGAGTTTCTTAACTAACATATATAGATGTTTTTGTATACCGAAACGGATTCCTTTGAAAAATTCCAATTCAAAAACTGCAAATAACTACGGTTCGTTCCGTTTTACCTCCTCGACTTGTTGAGGTGGGTTATCGTATGGCCCCACTGTGCCATTTTTTAGCACAAAACCTTAGTCTTGCGTTTTCTTCCGTATTTTGAGGCAGCTGTGTACATATGTACTCACACATATAGGCGAAGGTTAGTATGTTTTTGTACCATTGTTGGGTGTAGCATTGAAACTTAGGCTTTGTTTTCCGCGTTTTGTTGACGCTCAAATGGTTTCGGGTATTGTCACACTCACATACAAATACGCACATTTATATTATAAACCTTTATAAGTTGGAGTCTTGCTTAGTTTGATTACGATAGATTTAAAGGAAAATATAGTATATTACAGCTATTAAGAAAAACAGTGCTACCTCAATCCACTGTGCCTCAAGAGTGTTAAAGAGGTTTTTCAGTCTCATGTTGCGTGTCGCAGAGTAGTCGCTTCTTACTGTGGGGTTAGCTACCCCTCACCTCTCCCCTTTTTGTTTTTGTCGTCATCGTCATTTTCTTGCCAATTAATTATAATAATTAAGTTCGAAATGCGTTGCGACTAAGCAACACACAGCCAACAACAACAACAACAAAAACAATTATGCTCGTCTCTACACGCAAACGCATTTTAACGGCCGGAGCCCCAATTTTCCGGGCAATCCTTTGACTTTTGGCTGGCTTGGAGAGAGAGCTTCAATATGTGGTTTGTACATACACTTGGAGAAAGAATTTCACTTTTTTTCTCGGTATATTTTACCATTTTCGACCAGGGTAGGGTAGTCCATGGCCCGCTGTGCACTTGAGAAGCGGCCCTTTGTCCCAAATACTTGATCTTAATACTTGATCTTAGAAGGTTTCGGTATATTTGACTATTCTTAGTGTATTTATATATTGAATAGACCAGCGAAGGGCAGACCATGGCTTGTTTTGCTCTCCTCTTCCTTTCCCAAATACTTGAACTGAGTAACTTTCAGTATATTTTTACTAATACTGAAGTTTTTGAAGATGTTTAAGACCAGGAAAGAGTTGTTTATTCCTTTAATTCTTTTTAAATGCCAAATACTTGATTTTAGAACAGTTCGGTAGACCAGGGAAGGCTTTGTATTTCTTTTATTTTTTCCCCTTCTTCATATTTAAATCCCAAATGCTTCATCTCTTCCTCTTATTCTTAATTGATTGATTGTTGTTGTGGCATCTTTTCATATTTTAATCACGAACGATTCATACTTAATTTAAGTTTACAGTGTCGCTTTTTTCAAGCAATTGTTTTTCTTTTTTTTCACGTTACGCATTTCACGATGATTAAGTTTGTCGTTGCCAAAAGCAAAAAAAAAAAAAGTGTCCCACATGCACATGTCACCCAAAAAAACAAAAAACAAAAAAAGCCCCACAACGATGACAACAGACAGGCAGACAGCGAGCGCGCTCTCTCTCTCGTTTTGGGCCAATTTTTACCGTTAGTCGCCTGCAAACAAAAGTGTACAGTTACCACACACATACACACACACACATAGTTGTTGCTTGTTGTTTCAAGTAAAATTTCTACTTAATTTTTTGTTTCGAAATGAACAAATTAACGCCTTGCTCGTTTGACTGACAGCTAGCTTGGACTCCCCCAAGCCCCCCCACACCGCCACTCTGTCTGCTCCAATAAGTCAAATAGTTTTTTTTTCAGCTGTGTGTGTTTGTGTGTGCATATGTTGAAAATTGTCGCACAGCGAAATTATTTTTGGCAAATTGTAATCTACTTGCTGCCTACTGCTGCTGCTAGGGGCGATGGCGACCTAATTTTAAGTTTGAGTTTCACTGTTTGCGCTGCACAGCAGTTTATCCTGATGAATTTTTGGTGACCCCGACGTGTTTGGGCGAAACTTAAGAGCGTTAGAACAAACAATTGTCGCAACACAGCATGCCTAATGGCTGAATGAAAGACTGTAAACAGCTGATGTGCGTGTCATGACAACATTTTGCCCTCTACCCTCCCTCATACACACACATAGAGAGAGAAGGAGAGATGAAATGTGAGGTCTGTATGTAGGTGTCAACTTATAAACTATTTAAAAGCATTAACTGTGACAGCATCACGTACACACACACACACACACACACACAGAGACACAAACAAGAGAAGAGGTCGTGTCATTGACAAAAGCTGTAACAGGTCAGTAGCAAAAGGGAGAGACAAGGCAAAGAGCACACACACACACCGTTTCTACAGTGGCGGTCATAAAAATGCAACAGATTGGCAAACAATATTTGGATTTTTTATGCAAAGCAGCAGCTCAAGCTTTTGTTATTCGCTGCGGCATTGTTCATCGCCCCCATCCGCCTGCTCTGGAGTGCACTTAAACAATCAAAGCACCAAAAAGGAAATGAAAAAAAGTAGCTGGTAGAAGTTTTTATACAAAATCAAGCGGCATGACCAAAAAAATAATGAAAAAATGAAAGAAAACAACATAAAATACTTTGACCAACAAACAAAAACAAAGCAGAGCAAAAACGAGTGGGCAAAAAAGCTTACGTAGAACATAGGCAAGTTTTTAATACACTTGCAGAGGTGAAATTTTTGGGATTTTAAAGAAATTCGAACCAAGCCGATGATTAAACGAACCACAAAAATGACGAACCGAACCAAGAACCACTAAATAGAACAGTTTGGTTCGGTTCAGTTCACGGACGAGTTGTAAGACTAAAAATGCTTACTTAAAGAAAATGATACTTGTAAATTTGAGTATTTTTATCGACATTCTAAAAGAGTTTTATACGAATTTGGGTTATATTAAGATCGCTCATGGACTCACTAAAATGGATGCCACGAATAGACCGAATTAATCCTTAGATATACAGAATCGATGTCCCATACATTTGCAATTGTTCCCATAACTCTTTATATACCTTTCATTAGACTACATTACTGAGTATTCCTGAGTACTATTCAAATGTTAACTAGGAATTCAATCTCGAAAGTGTGCGGAAAGTCACATATTCACTTCAGAAATCATAATATTCAGAAATTTGAAAACGGAAAAGTGCCTAAACCGCGGTTTAGTTAGTCCCAAAAACCATGCACTGAACCGAACCCGACTCGAACCACTTACCCTAACCAGTCCTTATTTCTAAGTGGTTTGCATCCCTGTTATTTATTTCTTGAGCTCTGCAAATTGCTTTAAAGCACTTTTTGACGCGTGTTTTGTAACTTCTTATTAAATTGAAAGCATTTTGTATCATTTATTAAAACAGCTGACTAACTTAAGCGCATCAGCATAAGTTTTTCCTACTCCTACCTATTTATCTCTGTTTTCTATGTTTTTATCAAATGTCTTGCACTTTGATATTTAAATCAGGACTGCAAGCCGGTTTTGAACCGAACCGGCTCGCACCCGGAATTCCTACTATTGATTTAATGTGAACCGAACCTTTAACCGAACTTCTTAAATAATAAAAGCTCAACCTGAACCTGTTCCGAACCTACAGTTTCGGTTCGGTTCAACAAAAATGATAGACAAAAAACAATTGTGACTTACTGCCAAGCGACTTCTTCAGCAAACGTTCAGAATTACTAATAAAGTCCCCAATAGCCTCTGACCTTTTAAGATCTTCGACTTCAAAGCTTTAAATGATTCAGAAAAACAAGAGTTTAACATCACATTGGTATTATTTTTTCAGATTACGAAATGAAATTGAACTTAACAGTAAATTATATTTTGAATATTTCCATGTCATCTACAAATAGCGTCCGATTGAGAGGAGCTCGGCTTTGGCCCTTTGGGGCTATCAAGCCATAAAAAAAAGCGTCACGCAGACTTTCATATTTTGTGGTGTTGTTGTTTACTTAGTATTGAGTACTAAGAATTGAGTACTAAGTATAGAGTATCGAGTACTCAGAGTCGAGTACACTCAGTATCAAATACAGAGTATCAAGTACTTAGTATCGAGTACTTAGCATCGGTTGCTGAGTACCAAAGTATCGAGTATTAATATCAATTACTTAGTATGGAGTGCTAAGTATTGAGGTCTTATAATCGAGTACTGTATCGAGTACTTTGTATCAAGTACTTAGTATCAAGCACTAAGAATCGAATACTGCCTAATCGAGTACTGAGTATCGAGTACTTAGTATCGAGTACTTAGTATAGAGTACTTAGTATCGAGAACTTGGTGTCGAGTACTCAGTATAATCTTTCTAGAATCGAGTACTTGGCATCGCACCGAGTGTGTCGTGTCGAGTACTTAGTATGGAGTACTACTATCAATTACCGAGTATCGTCTTTAGAGTTAAAGTAACACACAACCACAATAATGTGAAAGGCGGAGCCTATCGTACACAGCATGTTTCACATCAAGGCCCCGTGAGCGTTAGCCCCAAACATACCTATTTTTTATTAACACTGTGTAAAGCATGGGCTGAACCAAGGTTCGAACCAAAACCTTCGCCTGAACCTTTAATTACCGAACCTTAACCATTGATAAATTTTGGTTTGAGTCCGCGAGCCGGAGCTCTGGAAAAATTTTTTGGTTTGCAGCCCTGATTTAAAGTGCAAAGTGTCTGACAGCCGTTTGCTTCAAATGATAATCTAAGCTTCAGTGAATTCATCAGAGAGCCTGCAAATCAGTTCTTATGATGTTTTAAGGAATTAAACGGTTTCCTGTTCATGTTTTATGATTTTTTTTACTATATTAAACAAATAGTTCTTATAATGCACGAAGAAAATCACGAAACAATCCTCACTCTAGTTTAGAGCAGCGGTTGTCACGCCTGGAGCTCATTTCGTTCATCGCATCCCTCTAGCGGTCGATGAGGGCAGGTCAGAGTAGTTTGAATCGCTTTATTTTTGCACACCAATACACTGTCACTTTTTGTGCTCTCATTCTTCTAGACATACCTTGGTTTAGAGTGCTTTTAAGTCGGGAAACTTAAGCTAAGTTCACACAGGCAAACAATTTGGACAAATTTTGATACAAATAGTGAACTTTTCTGCCATATTTAAACAAATTTTTTGCGAATATTACCAAAGCTCTTATTTGAAGTCCTGCAAAATTATCTAAATTTGAGCTGCTTATTTGCTTCTGTGAGTTTCGCTTTATTTACAACAAAATTAATATACCTTCTTGCAAGTGTATACGAAACAAAAGAAAAAAGGTTAAGTAGCAAGTGAACAAAACTTGCTTAACAACCACAGCAACAACAACAATAAGGGAGAGAAAACTTTGCCCAAAAAGGTTTTTGCTTCATTGCCGACTGTTGCGGCTTTTATGGCCGCCAGTGTGGTGTATGCGTAAAGTAACTGTAACGACACAGCACAGAGAAGTATATCAAAAGAGAGACAGAGTTGGTGGGAGGTAGGCAGCAGGAGCAGCTGTTTAAATCGCGAGGCTGAATGCGGAGGAGCGCTTTTGAATATTTAATATTTATAACTTGAGCAACGAACCGAGAGATGATTTGTATCCCCACCGGAAGCTAATCTTGTGTTGGTCTAACTCACACACAGACACACACACACACACATACAGAGAGAAAGGCTATGAAGCTTTTCAAAGCATACAACGGTGGTACACACAACAGAGCAGAGCTAAGCCTCTACATACATACATGGCATTTTAAAGCATGTTGCACCAAAAATCCAAATAAGTATGCTTTATCGATTCCTAGCACACACACACACACACATACGAAGAGACCATGGCCCCACCAGGTCTGCCTGCCTCTCACACAGAAATCCAATAAGGATAAAAACGAAGTAACGGCACGCGGTACACGCTTCTGGGGCCCTTCTGGCTCAGGGAGCGCACTTAATTTTGTTGCTGTTGCGCTACACGGTTTTTTTTTGCTTTCTTTCTCTGCTGCTGCTTTTTGCATGTCCCCCCCTTCCCCCGCTCACGAAAGTCAACCCTGACCGCTCTGGCGTGGCGCATGCACAAACAGATACACACAAACATACAAACGTTTTAGTCAGTTAGTCGGTCATTATGACGACAACAAAAAAACACAATGTTATGATTGTTGTTGTGTGCGTGCGTGCCCCGAGTGTCCTGTTGCTGACACAGCTCGTGAAAACTCGTGAAAAACTGCCAACACATAACCAAAAAGTTGGCGATTCAAAACGGGCCAAGTTTTTTTTTTCGACCTGCCAGAAACATCAACTGCAACTCAGCTTCATAACCAGAAGAAGAAGAAGGCATTCAGTACATACGTAAGTACGTACGTACGTACGTATGTACGAATGTATGTATGTATGTTTGTACATTCAAATGTGTGCCAGCATGGGTTCCACTTACATCTGCAGGCACAGTGGGGCGAGTTTGGTTCAAACCAAATCGATTGATTCTTACGCTTTTGGGTCACCGTAGCATCAGTTGGTAAGCTTCGCTTTCGTGCACCCACTGGTATAAACAGAATTTAAACTTACTCTCTCCTTTCCAAGTCTGATGCAAAATTATATGTGAGGCGCTGCAGCCAAAGTTGTTAGCTGAGAGCGCGAGAGTGTGAGAGCAAGCGAGAGCCTTATCTGTGCGACAGTGAAACGAAGTTAAGTTCGGTGTTTTTGACTATAGTGAAGAGTAGGGAAAACGTTGGTACGCAAGCCCAAAACAGTTGAAAATTGAAAACCAAAAAAACAGAGATCTGATATTTTTTAAGCCCTAACTTTATCGAAACGCTATTTGCTAGCCCTGTCTGTTTCTAGTTCAAATTGAAGAAATTCAAAGAAATTGAAATGGACCAATTTTTCCCATTTCCAAAAGACGCAATTCAGATTTGATAAAATGTACCATTTTCTAATACCCTGCAATCATTTTGTAGTGTTCTCCTTATCTCTCTCGTCAAAAAGAGAGTTTGGACATTGTATAAGGAGAGAGAGTTTGGTGAAATAGGATATCGAATCTGTTCAGTGGTTCACCCCTATAAGGATTTTTCTTCGAAAACAGTGCATTATTCAGTTAGATTGTCACGCCCTAGGGCATGTATCCACAGTTCTACCTAACCTCTTGCGACGCCCCAGGAGCTAATCATAACATAATTACTATTTCACTTGAAGTCTTTATTATAAGTTCATTAAGTTTAGTTTATTAAAACACGCGCGCTTATTCAAGCCAAAAGACGACGCGCTTCACAGCCATAGCTATCGATAGCACACCAGCTTGGCCGGGCAGCCATCACTACCGATTACCAACAGCTGACGATAGGCTTATCGATGATTATCATCGACAGCGCAGTCGACGCCGACAGCCGACAGCGCTCAGCGGGCTTTAAGAGCAGAGCCTGAGCGCACTAGCACTTCACTTAGTGCGCGGCATCGGTCGAGTCAACACCTTGGAGCAGCAGAATAACAAGTAAGTACTACCCCTCCCCGACCAAGGGATCTAGAATATAACCTCGATCCTCATTGTCTACTCATTGAACGGGTGAACGATTCTAGCAAACAGTAGAGCCAAGTGTCTCAGAATCAAATAATATCTGTGACAAACCCTGGAATCGGCGAGCTACATCCGTGCCACGAAAAGAGGTCGTTACACTCTGAGCGAAAAGAATGCGGATTCGGTTTGGTTTAGAAAAGCTTTGCATCTCTGCCATAATTTTGGATTATTAACTTGGATTGCTTTCTCTTGTGCCAAAACTAGAAGCACACAACCCAAGAGATTAAGAGTAGCTTGGCTGGGCCCTTTTGTCAGTGGAAAGCAAAACAAATAAAAACAGTCGGAAAGTCGGTCAAGCTCGACTTTAACATATCGGTACCTGTTAAGTGCTGCCCATCACCGTTGCGACCGGTGCTGCCCATAATTGTTTGTTTTCCTTATAACTCGAGTACCGTTCATCCGATCTTTAAAATTCCTTCAGCGGATCAATAAAGAATACTAATATCCCGAATTCTAAATATGTCCAGAAGGTTCGAACCTTCTATCTATAAAACTGTGGGAGATATGACGTTTTTCGATATTGCGGGGGCGGGAGGGGGCGTGGCGAAAATTGAAAATAAACTTGAAACATATGTTCCATACATGTCAAACCTCTATCTCTTACCATCTCTGAGATCTGTGCGTTCATACGGACAGACAGACGGACATGGCTACTTTGCACAACATTATTATACTCTATGTACCTTTGGTACAAAGTATAAAAATAAGGAAAAGTTAACTTCGGCTCGGCCGAAGTTTTGTATACCCTTGCAGTTTGTTTTTCTAAATAAGACTACTTTTCCGACCTTACTTTCAATGGGATCCATACTATATAGATGTCCGATTTCGACATTTGAAGGCGATATCAATTAAAACAAAAAAGTTTTCTAACTAAAATTTCTTTTTCGGCCGATCATCCCTACTGCAGCTATATGCAAAACTTTGTAGAATTGTGTAAAAGTATATCAAATAAATATATGCCAACGTAAGGGACGTTTCCATTAAAAACAAAAATGTTTTTCTCATAAGAACTAGTTTTCGGACCGATCGTTCCTATGGCAGCTATATGCTATAGTCATCCGATTTCGACCAAACTTAGTGAAATCATGGAAGAGGGTAGTAAACTAAGAAATACGTACTTTGGAGGCGTTTCTATTAAAAACAAAAAAGTTTTTCTCACTAAGACCGATTCCGACAAATGTGCAGCGTATTTGTACCAAAACACTTCGTGCAAAGTTTGGATAGCTTTAAAACTGACGGAAGAGATAGCATAGAAACAGACGGACAGACGAACAGGGCTAAATCAAATCAGCTCGTCGTGCTGATCAAGAATATATATACTTTATGTGGTCGGAGATGCTTTCTTCTATGCGTTACAAACATCCGGACAATTTTATAATATCCTCTGCAAGGGTATAAATATATAAGGAGCTATTGAACGACAAGTTAGTAGAGTTTGGCAGGACCTTTCAGAAGGATAATGCGTCAATTAACAGCGCAAAGCTGAAAACAGAGTTAATTAATGACAGAAATGCACCAGTTTTAAAGTGGCCAGCATTGATTCCCGACCTCAATTCAAACTCAGGACCTCTCGGGTATCCTATCTGCCGAAGTGTTAAAGGATTGCCGGCGGTTCGAGAGAGCAAATGAGCTAAAATCGACAATAGGGCAAAAACGGGCAAACATTGACCCATATTGACAGTCTACTGATTATTTATTAAACTAAATAACAATGAGTTTCAGTAGTTCAACTGAATGAAGCCTTTAATTTATAAAAAAAAAGTGATATATTACATATAATTATTTATAATGAAGAAAAGTTTTAATTTGAGTATCTATTGTATTGAAATAATAGTTCTGAAACTTCATACCAAAAATATTTAAACCTCTCCGTGTACTTTTTTAAAGTTACAATTATGTTTATCACATATAATTCTTTTACAGAGTTATGTATTTATGTGTGAGCAGTTGAAGTCTTTAAAACAGATAATAATTCTTGTTTAAATTTGACCATTCCCCAGTATAAAAGGCAGCCCCTAGTACCAAAAGCTGTTCTTTGAAGTTCCTAAAATCCTACAAAAAAAGTTTTGAAATTCTTTAAATATTTGTGGTTTTTTTTCTACAGGCTTAAGCTGAACCCATACCAAGGTGCGGTGACGAAAGCAACTGAGTGAGACTGTGGGTGGTTTGGGTTGTGTTTTGTTGGTTTGTTCATTGGTTACTTGGCTGGCTCTCTGCTTGCTGTGTGTGTGTGTGGGTGCGTGGTGAGCTTAGGGTTTGGCTCAGGCGATTTGTTGCGTGAGCTGGAGTCGAGGGTAACGGTGCTGCTGCTGCTCTTTGCGAGCTTTTTCCTTTTGGTCTCCTCTGGTGTGTTTGTGTGCGAGTGTGCAATACACTAAAAGTCAATTGACCCGAAACTTTTGTATATGTACACACATACGTACTCACAAATGTATAGGTTTATATCTGCAAATAGTCCAGAGCAGTTGCAGCAGACAGATTTTGCCTTTTTACTTAAAAATTCCCACACACTCACACACATAGGCGCACAGCTTATTTTGGTGGTGCGATGATATTCTATCAGGCAAAAACTCTCTGTACTTCTTACAGTTGTTGTTGTTGTTGCTTCCGCTATTATTAGCGCAATGTGTGTACCAAAAACAAAAGCAACAGCCGCCACACGGTGGTTTATATGCCGTAATTGTTGCTGTTGTACTGTGCTTTTGTTCACTCATTCTCGTTCTCTCTCTCTCTCTATTTCTCTGCTCAATTGTCATACGACTGTAAATTGCTAATTATACAAATATGCATATCATTTTCAACTAATTTTCACCTTAAGCAATAGACAAACTGTATTCAAATGCAACCTGCCACCTGGACCAGCTTGCCTGAGTGTAACAGGACACCTTTGGGCTCCATCTCCATTTCAAGTGCAATTGGTGAGAATTGGAGATATTCCAATTTGATAAATGCTCTCCTCATGCATTAACGATGAGTGTGATACTAATTAGAATTCGGAATGCACAGGTGGTTCGTTCGACTAGAAAATATGTAAACACTTGGGGGCAAGTTTTTGCATATGAATTCTGTTTACAAATCTGTCCAAAAACAAAAAAAAGTGTTGTTAATTAATTAGGCAAATTTATTCTCAATGAATTCCAGTGAAGGGTTTTTGTTTTGTAAACGAAAAAGTAAGCAAGATCAAGCACATTAGTATGGATGCACAGTGGTACACAATGGCTTGAAAAATGTTTGAGATAATAAATAATAATTAAAATAACTATTTTATTTACTTTAGTAAATTATAATCGTACTTTAGAATCTGCCACATTTAAGGGGAGGAAAAATGTTTTGAAGTATCCAAAATCCAACAGAAATTAAGCGGATGGACCATTTGAGGCGCAGTCACGGTCAACATTTGCATGAAATTATCTTCAAACATTAAATTATATGGACCGTACTATCGATTCAAATAAAGATTTCATGCATTTTTCTGAAATTAAAGTGTTTTTTTTTTTAACTTTCCTATAGCTCTTAAAAAATCACCCTTTATCATCTCTTTGAAGCAGCAGTTACGTCTATTATGTACTCTGGCGCCCAAGTTTGGGATATTTTGGGAAACCTAGCTACCACGGATTGGAGCTCTCCTTAGATGACCACTCTATCTGGGGATCCTGGGCGATGCAAACTCTTTGTAAAATGGAAGCAGCTAACAGACAGACATGCGTTGAGGAATCTCAGAGAAGCGCCGAGCGGCAAATTTACAAAGAGTTACTCTCTTACCTTGGAGAAACGAACTATTTCAAAGACACCATCACAGTGGATCAAAACCGTACCATCTTTAAGGCTAGAGGAGAGATTCTAGATCCAAACCTAAAATATGCAATCAGACAGAGCTACAACGGCACGAGACACAAAAAACTGGTCGGCATTTTATAATTTTGTAAGTCAGGCTTTAAGGTGTAGAAAGCAAGTTACTGAAGGTTAGTTTTAAAAAAACGGCAACATAGCTACTTGAGTTCTTATCTAGTCAGTTGAGCGATCTGCTAATTGGGGAAGAACTGGGAAGCCAGGTGTATTAGACTGCGTAGGGAGGGATTTAGATAGCAATGATTGACAGACGGTTATAAACCAAGTCGATACGATTCAAATTCTTGACTCAAATCTAGTTTATATCCCTAAGCTGCCTTAATACTTATCATATATGTCTAAATCAGGGGCCGGCAGCTTGCTATCTGGCGTGCATACGAAAAATCTCAAAGCAGCGCTGCTTCCACACACACGGTATAAACTGTTAAAGCTCCGCTGCGTTACGTGTTCGCGACGCAGTCGTTGCTACTGGAAAAGAGAGAAATTTTTGCGCTGCTCTCACACACACCAATGCAAAAATGTGAATGTATTTCTTGCCTCTGCTCTAAATGGACGGTTGTCAAAATTCTCTAAAGAGAAACTCTTATCAAATATAACCTGTCATATTCATCAGAGGCTAAATTTTCTAAATATTTCGAGATATTTGCTTTGCTATTATTCTATCGTCAAAAAATCTGTCAAGTTTAAAGTCAGCTTTAGCAAACAGATTTTAAAACCTTAAACGATTCCGGCTTATTGGGACCCTTGAAGTGGACCTCTTTTTGGAAACAGATTCGGTACCAAAAATTAACTTTTATCAACTTCTTCAAGAAAAAAAGATATCTGTTTGAGTTAGCTTCTCGCGGAGAGTAGTCCATAATAAAATCGCTCAAAATTTTTCAAAGATCCAATAAGTATTGCACCAAGGTTCGAATCTCGAACTTTAGAATTTTGAAGATTTTGGGTATTGAAAGATTGGTTTGTAAACTCCAAAGGGAAAATATACTAAAAAATCATTATCCATTTGTTGAAAATGTGAGTTTATATGTTTAAGAAAATGTCAAATTGTTTAGAAAAACCTTAGAAAGTTTGAAGTTGTTTCTTTTAATAAAGTCAACTCCAGCTGGCTCTGTCCAAGGACAACAACAAAAGCTGTGAGAGAAAAATATGAGATTGTGTCAAGTCTTTATGGGACACGGTGCGACGTCGGCAGCGACTGCGCAGCTTTGCGCAATGTTGGCGGCAGCAGAGCAAAAGAAGGAAAAAGTTGATGTGCCCAAACTCCTACACCGTTATTTACGTGCGACTCTCTCACTGAAAATCTCTTGCTTGTTTGCACACACACACACACACACACATGAAAGTTTTCTTCTTGTTGAATTTTACTGATATTTTTCTTTTTTTGCTTTACATTTTACTGTTACATTTTTGCACTTGTTTAGCACATGAAAAAAAAGTTTGCAATTTTATACTGTGTGTGTATAAAGTATTTTGTTTTTTTTTGTTGCACTCGCGTTTTATATTTCATTATTATTATTATTATTTTTTTTTTTTTGAAAAATCGAAGTATCATTTACATCTGTACATAAGTACATGTACATGAGCGAGTCTTTCCAATTGGTGTTTGTTGCTGGTCCCGTTTTTTTTTAAGCTGTCCTTTCTTCTCCCTGTTTGTGGCTGGGTGTGTGTGTGTGTGTGTGTGCGCGTGTTGCACAATTTAAGAACAACAAAAAACAATCTGCTTGCAATTTACCTTTGTTTTTTAAATCTTTTTAGTTTACACTCTCTCTCTCTCTCGCTCGTTGGTCGAGTTGCAGAGATATGCACAAATGCTGATACTCTCCGCTTGCTGATTCTGATTGGATTTCCCAGATTCCAATGTGCAAAGCCACGAAAAAAAAATCACCAATAAACAAACGCGCAGCGAATAAAAAAAAGTTGCAGCAATGTGCAAATCTTTGATTCTGTATTTTATTTCTATTTTTTTTCCTTCAGTATTAAATTAACACACGACCGACGACCGCGACCCGAGAGTGTCCCGTAAAACTGTGTATGTGTATCCAACCACCCAGATTGAGACTCATACTCATACTGTTATTTGGCTTATATTTACATTTTGTTAACATTTACAATTCTTCAACAGCTGTTAGTTGACCAACTGTTAGTTGAACTGTTAGTTGAACTGTTAGTTGAACTGTTAGTTGAAAAACAGCAACAACTGGTCATACTAATAAATCGAAACTATCGTTAATTATTAGCGATGAGACAACGAATATGGATATCGATACTTGGCCCATTCCCTCACGGTGGATTTTATCGATTCATCGATTAAGTAAATCGCGCGCGAGCGCTCAATTTGAGCAGATTTTTAGTGCACGCAATTTGAAACGGTGAGTCCAATTCAATAACCCTTAAGATTCAACAATTACAAACTGTTGACGTTAACTTTGTTAACTATGCAGATCTAAGTTAGTTTCTTACAGTTATCGTTGTCTACTATATTTGAAAGATGTCTATTATTCGACAGCGGATTTTGCATATTTGCATATTTTGATGATGTTTTTTACAACGTTTCCCTTGTCCAGTCCATCGCATTTCCTGAAGTGCGGTAACGTCTGATGAATATTTTTCGAGGACTTTCACTAACTGTTTATCAGCACCCTCCCTGTTGAGGGTGCGAACATTCCAGGTGCATATCCTCAAATCGTGGTCCTTAAAACGTTTGCATGGGTCGTCATCGATGCCAGCCAAAAAATATCACTATTTGCAATGTAAATGTTGAAAGCAACAGAAATGATAACGAATTTTCGAAATAAATTTCAAATACTAATTTTCATACGATAGTTTGGCGCTCTCCACATATCGATAACTTTACATGTTAACTTGCCGTTAACATACTGCTGTTGCCTTCCGCTAACATTTCTGTAGATACAATGTTACATTTTCTCTACAAGTATGACCAGACTCTTATTGGTGTTTTCCCGTTTGCCGCTGGCGGTCACACTGCTAGTCGTGTTCGTTGTGAAACCAGAAAGAAAAGTTAATAATACTACAAGTTAAACAATTGCCTGTTCGCCTACCCATAAACAACTTAAGTGGAACAACTCTGTGGGTTTTGCGGGCGACAATGCAAGAAAATTGCCACTGCGAATACGAAAATTCAATACAATTTTCATTTGCCTGCGCAGAAAAGAACAAGGATAGAAAGTGACGGAAAGAGCGAAAGACAGACAGAGAGAGAGGGAGAGAGCGAGAGAATAGAAAGCGAAAAAAAAACACAAAACTACCGTGTGCATAAATTGTTGTTAAAAAAAAGCCACCAAATAAAAGAAAAGTAGTTGGGCAAAAAAAAGCTGTAAAACTAGCGATAAAGCGGCACACAGAGCGAGCCACCGACCGACCGAGAGCGACGAGCGAGAGAGCGTGCGTGTGTGTATGCATATGTGTGTGTGTGTTGGTGGATGCTAAGGCAGGAGGCGGGACAGGGACACAGGATTAACACAACCAAAAGGGAGAGCGAGAGAGCTCCCCCCCCTCCCACCCCCCCAGTTCACGTTCATCCATTAGCGACTCCAAATTGCAACCATGTCTTCGAATAGTCCAGCCAGCGGGGCAACAAGTGCGCGATCACCCAGCGATGCCAATGCCACAGATGCCAATCACAGCACCGTCGCCCCCTCCCCCTCCTCCTCCCATGCCACCAGCAACTCCAACTCGAAACCAACTGCAGCCGATCCGCAGCAGCAGCAAGCCAGCAGCAGCACCAGCAGCAGTCCCACAGCCGCTGCCCAGGGCAAACCCCATGGCGGCCACACAGCCGTCAACACCAAAGAGCGTGTGGTGGACAGCGTCCCCTTTCCGCCCAGCCACAAACTGACGCTGGCCGAGGTCTTCGATCCGCGTACGGGCAAGCCCAATCACGACGTGCTCAAGCAGCACTTCGTGCTCGAGGGACGCATCGAGGAGGCGCCCGCCCTGCGCATCATCCAGGAGGGCGCCGCTCTGCTGAGGCAGGAGAAGACCATGATTGATATTGAGGCGCCGGTTACCGTCTGCGGGGACATACACGGCCAGTTCTATGACCTGATGAAGCTGTTCGAGGTGGGCGGCTCACCGGCCACCACCAAGTATCTCTTCCTGGGCGACTACGTGGACCGGGGCTACTTCAGCATCGAGTGCGTGCTCTATCTGTGGTCCCTGAAGATCACCTATCCGCAGACGTTGTTCCTGCTGCGCGGCAACCACGAGTGCCGGCACCTGACGGAGTACTTCACCTTTAAGCAGGAGTGCAAGATCAAGTACTCGGAGCGGGTGTACGACGCCTGCATGGACGCTTTCGACTGCCTGCCGCTGGCGGCGCTCATGAATCAGCAGTTTCTGTGCGTGCACGGCGGCCTGTCGCCCGAGATACACGAACTGGAGGACATACGGCGACTGGACCGTTTCAAGGAGCCGCCCGCCTTCGGGCCCATGTGTGATCTGCTGTGGTCCGATCCCCTGGAGGACTTTGGCAACGAGAAGAACACGGACTTTTACACGCACAACTCGGTGCGCGGCTGCTCGTACTTCTACAGCTACGCCGCGTGCTGTGACTTCCTGCAGAACAACAATCTGCTGTCGATCATACGGGCGCACGAGGCGCAGGACGCCGGCTATCGCATGTATCGGAAGAGCCAGACCACCGGCTTCCCCTCGCTGATAACGATCTTCTCGGCGCCCAACTACTTGGACGTGTACAACAACAAGGCGGCGGTTCTGAAGTACGAGAACAACGTGATGAACATACGGCAATTCAACTGCTCGCCGCATCCCTACTGGCTGCCCAATTTCATGGACGTGTTCACCTGGTCGCTGCCGTTTGTGGGCGAGAAGGTCACCGAGATGCTGGTGAATGTGCTGAACATCTGCTCCGACGATGAGCTGATGACGGAGGAGAGCGAGGAGCCGCTGTCCGATGATGAGGCTGCCCTGCGCAAGGAGGTGATCCGGAATAAGATCCGAGCCATTGGCAAAATGGCGCGTGTCTTCTCCGTGCTGCGCGAGGAGTCCGAATCGGTGTTGCAGCTGAAGGGTCTGACGCCAACGGGTGCCCTACCGCTGGGCGCCCTCTCGGGCGGCAAACAGTCACTAAAGAATGCCATGCAGGGCTTCTCGCCCAATCACAAGATTACCTCGTTTGCGGAGGCCAAGGGTCTGGATGCGGTCAATGAGCGGATGCCGCCGCGACGGGATCAACAGCCGCCCACACCCACGCCCAGCGACGATGGCCATCACCCGCAGCACCCGCACAGTCAAGGCAACAACAACAACAATGGCTCAGCGCATGGATAAAGGGTTTGGGGGGTTGGGGACCAGCAAAAGTGAGTCCATATGGGGCTGTTAAGACTGTCTCACTTTATTCTCTTACCCGGTTCAGGCCGCTGCTTGTATAATTTAATAATTGCAAACACAAATGTCCGGAATTATCAAACCAGAAATTATAATATTCCATTTTCCGTATGAAACGTATGAAAATCCTTTATTTTGTTTTAGTTTTTGTGAGATCCCCCTTAGCTTACTGACTAGCGGCGCTCGCTCGTCGCGCTCTCAGCAGTTGTTTTGATGAGAGCGCGAGCTTACCGTTATGCTACCTACTAGGCTAGTATGGCACAGTGGGCTTACATGCTTAAAAGTGTATTAGTAATGGTAGTCGTAGTTGGTTTTCTTCCATTTTTGATTTGGTTAATTTACCTTTAGCCTTCTATTCTAACAAAATTAACTTATAATTATGATTTTTTTAAAATATATTTTTCAACTTTTCTCGGTTTTCTATTTTAAAGTTTTCTTGTGTAATATTTTTCGTAAAATTTATGATGACTTTCATAAGCTTTCGCAAACTCCGAACAAATTTTCCCATTGTGTAGTTCAATTGACTCCTTTTGATTGAAGTAGATTCGATTAAAATAGCCTACTCTATATTCCGTAAAAATAGGGCATAATGCCCTTAATATAATACTTATAACCAGGGTTCACATTCAAAACGATAGTACCGTACTCAGACAAGTACGGTACATTTTCGTAACGTACTGTTCAAAAAACTCAAGTACGGTAAATATTTTGCCAAGCTATCGAGCTGAAATTTTGCACAGAGTCTTCTTTCTACTGCACGCTGCTAATATGTCAGAACCAGAGCTCGCAACGACCGGTCCCCTCATTGCAGTTGTCTAAAAAAAAAACCGGTTTCGTGCGGCACATTGACAAAGAGGGACGGAAGCAAGCTTTAACTACGCTCTCTGATAGCGTTCGATTGGGTGAGGAAAGAAACACATTTGTTTTGGTTTTTTCGCTCTTGATCTTTTGCCAACCTATTTGCAGAGACCGCTTGCTGAAAAGGTCTTTTTTAAATGTATGCTGTCAGTGTGTGCTTCTTAGGCTACCGTCATCAACGCGAAAAACTATATGTGCTCTGTCATTCTCTCTCACAATGTTACGCTCTGCTCAACCTTTTTGAAATAACATTTTGGTCTCTCGATCTTCAAACAACTCACACTTTGGGACCGCTTGACTGAAATGGGCCTGTTATCGGGTTGATGTCAGACCGATCAGTCTGAGTGAACCACAAAATCCGCTTAACGGCTTTTACGTGCTATGGACCTAATGAACGGTGGCATATTTTGACATTTCAGATTCAGATTTTGAGATTTCAGAAGTGATTTTTCTCAGCACCGGACCTCAAATGCTAAGATAATGATTGATTTTAAACAAGTTTTTCACGCTAAGCCCGAGTCTGGCTTCAGAAACTGCATACCTCTAATGGATAAACTGTAAAATGGACAAAAAAAATTTCTTTAAAAATTTCAAAAAGATCCTACCGACACACAGCTATATTAGGTTGTTTGTCGATTAGATATTAGGTTAATTGCCGTCCAAAGATTACAGTTCTCTCTATGCATCTAAATTTTCAGGTGTCTCATTCCTTTAAAGATGGCTTTTAGCACTTTTAACAACTTTGACCATTGATTTCTCTAAAACTTGACTTACTGGAGAAATTTTGAAAATAGACTTGTGTTCAGCTTAAAAGCCTCAATCGAACGGTATCAATTTTATTCCTCGGCCCGCATTGACCCAATATTTGATGAACTGTGTAATTGAACAAAAAAAATATAAAAAAAAGAACTCCACTGTGATTCGAACAACCACTTCAACGTACTGCGATTCAACAGTCTACCCTCTGGGCTAGTTTTTGACGCAATGACAACTCACAAATATTTGCTTCCTTGAACCAAAAAAAAAATACACATGTCGGAATTGGGACTTAATTTAAAATGAGAGACTTTTTTCTAAACACTTCAAAAAGAGGCTTACTGTATTTGCTGTATTTCCACTCTGCAGAAATACAGAACTCTTTTTAATGTTAGTAATCGCTCGCTCATTTTGTAAGTCGAATTCAACGCGTTACGCAGTCAAGTTCTGCTGTAAGATTTTTCAATCACAGCAGAGTTCGCAACTTCTATATCTTTTACATATGTGGGCAGCACAAATTTTAATTAACCGAACCCTTTTTTAACTTTTTTCCTCGGGTTTGGGTTCGGTTCCGACTTCCCAAATATCCTGGAGTCTCCGACTATGGAGCGCTTCGACTCCGAACCGGTTTGCAGCCCTGGTTTGAATAGGTTCACTTTATTTTCGTTCACGAGTTCCTACTCCATCGGTTTTGTGATCTTTTTTGACTGTCGCGTACGATTTTCAATGATTCTTACTCGAGCAGGTTCTCTTTCGATTCGACGTGCTGCAATATTTCGGTGTCGCGCTGCATTCCGCCGACCCATGTGACCATGACCTCTACTTAGCATAGATCTATAAATAATCTTTACTTGAATAAATATCCAAAATATAGAAAGCAAACGACCGAAAACCAAAACAAATCAGAAAGAATATATGCTGTGCTGCCAAACGGACTGATCGTCTACTGCGCCACCTGCTGAACTGTCATTGAATTGAACCTTAAAGGGATATGTGCGCATACAACACCAACTGTTGATAATTTCCATACTTTTCTTTTTACTAATGCTTTGCGAAGCAATTGCAAACATACCCGCAGAATGAACAATCCACAATTTTTTTTTCTGGTTCCATAAACTTTTATCTTTAAATTCTAAGCTGTTTTTATTTTTATACCCTTGCAGAGGGTATTATAAAATTGTCCGGATGTTTGTAACGCATAGAAGGAAGCATCTCCGACCACATAAAGTATATAAATTCTTGACCAGCATGACGAGCTGAGTTGATTTAGCACTGTCCGTCTGTCTGTTTCTATGCTATCTCCTCCGTCAGTTTTAAAGCTATCCTCACCAAACTTTCCACGAAGTTTTTTGGTACAAATACGCTGCACTTTTGTCGGAAACGGCCGGATCGGATGACTATAGCATATAGCTGTCATAGGAACGATCGGTCGAAAAACAAGTCTTAGTGAGAAAAACTTTTTTGTTTTTAATGGAAGCGCCTTTAAAGTACGTATTTCTTAGTTTACTATCCTTTTCCATGATTTCATTAAGTTTGGTCGAAATCGGATGACTATAGCATATAGCTGTCATAGGAACGATCGGACGAAAAACTAGTTCCAGTGAGAAAAATTTTTTTGTTTTCAATGAAAACGTCCTTATCATTGGCATACACTTATTTTATATACTTTTACACAATTCTACAAAGTTTGGTCGAAATCGGATGACTATAGCATATAGCTCCCATAGGAAGGATCGGTCGGAAAACTAGTTCGAGTGAGGAAAACGTTTTTGTTTTTAATGAAAACGTCCTTTTTATTGGCATATTCTTATTTTATATACTTTAACACATTTCTACAAAGTTTTATCAAAATCGGATGACTATTGCTTATAGCTGCAGTATGAATGATCGGTCGAAAAAGAATTTCTAGTGAGAAAAACTTTTTGTTTTAAATGGGATCGCCTCCATTATCTATGATTTCACCAAGTTTGGTGGAAATCAGACATCTATATAGTATAGATCCCATTAAAAAGTAAGGTCCAAGAAGTGATCTTAGCTAGAAAAACTTTTTTGTTTTCAATGGAAGCTGCAAGGGTATACAAAAATTCGGCCGGGCGGAAGTTAACTTTCCCCTATTTTTGTTATTTCAAACTTGAAACCTTTCTATGTACTAAAATTCGCTCTGTAGTAATTTTTCATCATATTTTTATTTTCCACCTAAAATTTGAGCGTTTGCCACACTGTTTCCATTGTAGTTACTTTAATGTACTCTCTGAGATTACTGTAATTGCATGGGCTAGTATAAACCGTTGCAGCCTGAGTTGAGAAAGAGACATAAAGAGAGAGAGAGAGAGAAGAAAACTTGAATTGGTTTTCTAATAATAACAATTTTTATTGCAGCATTTTTTGACTTTAATTGGACTCTCACCGTTCGCTTTGCTTGGGAAAACACTTTTGGAAACACCAAACAACATGAAATGAAACCTTAATTAATAAGTTAAGCAAGAATAATAACAACTACAACAAGAACAACTTAATAACTCTTAACAACAACAACAAACAAAAATGGATGGCCCAAGTTTGCACGCAGGCGCAGGCTTTCGCGTTTGTGCGCGTGTGTGGCATACTTTTAGGCGCCTGCCACAAAATTCCCTTCTCTCCCATTCTAATTGTAATTCTTAAGTTAATTGTGCAATCTTTTTCAATTTCTGATAACAACATTTTGCAATATGTGCCGCAATAGTCCTTAAATGTTCCTTATAAAATATGCAAAATAATTCATATTTGTTTTTATTTCGTTTTTTTGTTGCTTAATATAAAACTTGACTTAAATATGTTTAAAAATCTATCTATATCTTTATATATACATATATACATATATAAAAAACATGAAAAAAAACCAGTTTACCATTTAAATAGCAAATCAAATACATCTATATAAATATATTTAAATTAATAATAATAAAATACTTAACCCATTATATGCAACCATTTTATAAAGAAGGAAAACTTGAATTCATTTTTAAAATGCAAAATATATTTCTAAATGAATTGTTATTTGTTTTATGTTCGTAAATTGAAAGCAATTTCAAATTGGCTAAGTGTATAAACTGTGTTTTTGTGTTTCCAATTTAATTAACTAAAATATATAAATGTATTTAACAAAAAAAAAAAGAAAAGAAAATGTATTTTTAAGTAAGTATTTACTCATTACTAAATGAAAATGAAGCACACACACACAAAAGAAATATGAAAAAAAAAGAATGTAACGTCAATGCTATCTCTACGTACCCGACCAAAAACTAGCAAAACACACACACACACACACTACTAAAAGGAAGAGAACATCATTTGGACAGGTTACCTAGGGTTATATTTGGTAGGAAGCAGAGAACTGCAACGAGCCATCACGAATACACTCGCTCACCCGTGCATCAAATGCGATGCAAGTAAACTAAGCGCTCAAGGCTTGTTGAACTTGTTCAAACGGCATACACAAAACAAAACTCCCAAAAAAGTTCGAGTATAGGCGAATCATTGCATTTTCAAACTCGAGTGTTTTCCGTACATACACTCCATTTGACTCAGAGCTTCGGACGCGAGTCGTAAAGAATAAAGTTCGTTCGGTACAAATACTCGCGAAATACTCTTAGCTTCGGACGCGAGTAACCGAGATTACTTGTTGCCGAAGTCAAAGATCTGCCGCGTGTTGTTATGGTCAAAGCTTGTACACACATCATTTCTACGCTAAAAACAACAACTTGTGAGAGCAAAAGAGATAGCATGATAGCCTACATTTTGCATTCCTTTGAGTAAAAAGACGGAACGATTTTACTTCTTAATTGCTGTCCTTCACCTCTGGTTACCGATTGCGTAAAAAATTTGGCGCATCAAATTCGCACACAACCTTCCACATCAACAATCAAGCATGCACTGAACGTTAACGGACCCATAAACGATCGACTTGGTAGCCGACGAGACCACCTCATACTTGTTGCATCATGAACACGAGTGTGTAAGAATGTTGCTTGCCTTAAGCTCTCTGTCAACAAGGCGAGTAAGAGAGAGTAAGAGTAAATTTTGATGGGAGTGCGAGTAAGTTAGAGTGCAGACGAACTTGTTCATATTTTTACTCGTGCAAAGCAAACAGCTTACTCGTTCTGACTTAATGTGCTTTAAGCCCAAGCAAGACAAGTAAATGCACGAGTGTGATCCAGTATTAGAGGCTTGTTGCAGGTCTCTGGTAGGAAACTAAGTATGTCTGCAAGCCTGTGAAAATTCCTTTGCTAGTTAGTCTCTAAACTTAATGAATTCAAGACTTTGTTACGACCTGTTCATGATTGAGTGAACAAAAGTGAGTTACCCACCAAACTGTATAGGTGAGCCTGATCTCTTTAATTGACTCATTGTTTAATTAATCTGGTTCAGTGACTCTTGATGAGGGTCACTCTTCTTTAGTGACAGTTTTAGCTGGCTTGAGGTCATGTTATGCACCATACAGCACCACAAAGAAGGCTGTTTCATGAGGAATTACTTCCAATCATCAGCGATCTTTTTGCCTGTCTTCTATCAGTCCACCAGCCATCTCTCCATGCCTGCAATGCTTTAACTGTTTGGGAATTTCAAAGCAGCATGCGCACAAAACTCGAAAGACAGCTTAGAAACAGACAGAAAGACTAGTGTAAGAAATGTACTACTCCCGCTGCTAAAGCGATGACCAAAAGTTTGCTTACAAAATTGCATTTTCTGTTCTTTCGAACAACAATGCCGTGCCTAGTGTCTTAGTACATATGTAACTGTTTTTGCAACCTTTATGCTAAGTAAACCTGCAGTTTTAGACGGTTCGAGGTCATGAGTATATTAAAAAAAACATATTTCTATGCAACCAGCCAACATTTTATGAAATTTCTGATCACATTCGATTTAATTTTTTGTGTCCTCGGTCTGATTAGCAAATAATAATTATAATTGATGTTTTTGTACGAAGAAAATGCTACCCTGAAGTCGTTTTTAACCCGTTTTTCTGATCAATTTCGACTCATATATCCAATAATTTGCGAGTATTTTTCGAGTTAAGCATTGGCATAAGTTATTTTCGTCTCTTCTTTAAAACACACTTGAATTAAATCTCTTTTTTAATCATTCAAAAGGCTCAAAAATACTTATCAAGGTGATTTTTGTTGAAATAATCTTCCAAATGCTAAGTGGGCAGTCCACATGGATCTGTTTTTTTCTTCTGGGCAGTGACTCTTGTTTAGTGACTTTTGTTCTGTGATTTATTGTTCGCTTACTCTTGTAGAGTGGCTCTTTTCTTGTGATTCTCTTTCAGTGACTCTTGGTCAGGCAGTCCAGCTTAGTGACTCTTGTTCAATAAGTATTTTTAGCGACTCTTGTTCAGTAACTCTTCTTTAGTGACTTTTGTTAATTGGCTATAGTTCTGTGACTCATTGTTCAGTGACTCTTGCACAGTGACCTATTGTTCACTTTTTCTTAGAATAGATAGAAACATCACAAACGTTTTACGGTCTCGGCCGCTGAAATCAATGTCCTCCACTCGCCTCTGTCTTGAGCGAGCTGCCACCAGTAGGTCACACCAAGCTTCCATACGGCTAACAGCGCAGTCGCTGTTGTTTTATGCGCCTAACAAGATTAGTGTCTCCATTGAGCACGTACAGTTCGTGATTCATCTCCAACTTTTAGAGGTCCATAAATCCTCTAAAGAAGTTTTCTCTCGAAAAATTGTTCACTTACCTTTGTATAATCACTCTTGTTCAGATCCTATTGTAAAGTGACTTCTATTTTTTGGCGAGATAAAATCAGGCTCATAAAGATTGTTTTGATTTCGACCTTCGGATTGAAATTTCCAGCTCGAAACGCTTGAAACAATCCTGAAAAGCGTCCGAAAAAGCTAATGTCAATCTCGAATCCGTACTTGAAAGTCAAATTATTCTTACTCGAGATTGAAGCGAGAACGGATGTCCTATGGCAAAATCAAATAATCCTGACTTGAGATTGAATTTAGTTCGATAGAGCGAAAGAAACTGAGAGCATGAAAATCTCTCTCACCAGTACTATGAGGCTAAATCAGGCCTGCCCAGCTATGGCCCCTGGTGCCCGAACTCACTCGCCGATTCACACTGACACTGAGTGACAGAGAGGGACCGACATAGTTTTCTGTTCTCTCTATTTGGCCAGGCCTGGGCTAAATCGGTACACACACATACGTGAATGCTTCTTTGAACTTAGTGTTTCATTTTATGTATCGATTTTTGCTACTATGGTGCCGTGCAATTCCCAATAAGTCATAGCAATGCTGGCATGAGAAGGAAGCTAAACAACTAATGACCTCGAGCCAAGGCAAGGATTTGCTGGTTTCAAAATCAGAAAGGTCGTTAAAAAAGTAGCATGCGGCTCTTGTGAGAAGCTCATTTTGGGGGGCCAAGCACACTCGGCAATTCACACCGAATGCTTGCCAAAGTAATTCTATATTGAGTGTTATGAAAAGACAGAGCGCCTCTCTTGTTGGGGAACCCTGACATAAAGTTTCAACAAGTAAGGGCAATGTAGTCTAGTGCCTCGACTCCAAAAACCCTGTACCCTTTGATTCGTGTGCTTTCATACATTTTCTAGACAAATGAATACATGTACACGCGCACGCACGCTCTAGCTGACAATGCTAAACCCATGACTTCATGATCCCCTGTGTACAGAGTATATTAAAGAGATATTGTCAATCTCGGTCATTTATAAAGCAATCCTTTTTCGGATTGAGTGCAGTTTTCATAGATTCCTTTAATTGTCCCGGTGTGGCCCGAAAACAGGTCACTTTTGGCTCTTGTGTTAAGGTTTCCACTCCAAGCTTTCTCGCTTCTTGACTCTGCATTCCAACATTTCGTGTCCTGGACTTCCACAGAAATAACACAGAATGGTTGACGGTTTTGGTTTCTTGTGATCAGATTCAGTCCCACACTCACAGCCGGCGCTGCATTTCTTTCCGAACGATTCGCTAGAACGTAGGCACAGATCCCACTTCTGATGTGGGGTTGGTTAGGTTAGCTCTATTATTATCCGTTTTCTAGTTTTTATATGAAATTAATAAAAGTATCATTTGCTCTATTTGACAATATACCACCCTCTGAATCACTTTTATATTATGTTTTGATTTACTTGCTTATGCATATGCAAAAAAAAAAAATATGCACATCGTTTTCAATACATTTTTCAATGAAAAGAACTTTGCTGTCATCAGATTTCACCCATCTTAATCCTTCAAAAATATGCAAAATTTACAAAGTAGACTTCGAAATACAATTTATGCCCGAATTATGTTTCAACGGTCATACATAGGAGTTCTTGGTTTTATCAAAAGATGGTCTAAGGGATTCAACGTAAAATCATATGTTTCTCTGATCAGACCTATTCTTGAGTTTGGATCATGTATCTGATCTCTATACTACCCAAAATTTCAGTATAAATTCGAATGTGTACCTAAACAGTTTTTAATTTTCGCCATCCGTGGCCTAAATTGGAATTGAAGGTGCCTAACCTACCACCATACGAGCATAGACTACGCTAATTGGATTTTCCATCGCTCAATAATCGTAGAATTTACCTTAGTGTGCTTTTCCTTCATAAGCTGCTGTCAGGTGAGATTGACTCAAGCGATCTGCTAAGCCTAATAAGTTTTGCGATTCCGGCACGTGTAACAAGGGATTATGTCCCGATTTATTTACATCCTTGTCTCACAAACTATGCTTGTGCGCTTCAGTCCATGATCGGTGGTTTTGGAGATCAAGAGGGACGTTATGATCCGCGGCCAGTAGTCGCCATACACCAAAACATTGGGCTCCTTGATGCTGGCTTTTCCATCACCTGCCTTATGTATAGCTCTGCTAATCCAGTCTCAATGTGAATGGCATAGTTTGGGATATTTCGTGGCAATTGGAAGATTTTCTTAATGAAAAATCTCAGTAACTTTTCCACATCTTTATATAGACAAATTCCCCACATCTGTGAGGCGTAGCACAGCGGTTGCTTCATACATCTTGTAGCACAGTGTTGTTGCCCATTAACTTATTCCAAGAGCTATTTAGAGCCATAATGGATTCCTTAACTTTAAGACTGATGTGTGTTGTAAATTTCTTATTTGATGTCATGGTAACTCCAAGATATTTGTAAGATGTTACTCTTTATCTCCGCTCCAGGTTTCCCCTTGAGCTACACGACCTCTTCTTCTTCTTATTTGGCCCGATATTTCTATCACAACCGTTTGACGGTCTCGGCCGCTGCTATTAATGCCCGTCACTCCACAGTTGTTCAGTTCAAGCGCCCTTATGTCTTTCAGCACCTGTTTTTCCCAACTAAGTTTCGGTCGTCCTGCAGCTCCTGCTTTCCCTAATTCGTTCGCCTTCCGCCTGTACACTTTTTTTACTGGAGCTTCTTCATCCAAACGAGTAACATGTCCAAGCCAGCGCAGCCGCTGTTGTTTTATGCGCTTGACTAGGTCAGTGTCCGACACGACCTCTACCATCCCTGAATACCATCACTTTTGACTTGTCGGTGTTTATTTTCAAATTCCAAGTTTTTCAGTTTTCGTATAGGTGGTTTAGCATATTTTGAAGATTGGGTGCTGAATCAGCTAACAGTCTTAAGGTTATTTTGAAGAAATGGACCATGTATTATGACTTAAGTTCAAATTTTACAAGCCAAAAATATGAAAATAATGTTGATTTGGACAAAATCACTAAATTTCTGTAAAACTCGAAATGTTCGAAATGAACCAAAAATGAAACCAACAGTTTTCAATTGTTTAAGACTGTCATTCTAGTGTCCAAATTATTCAAAAGATATGCCTTTACGTTGTTAGAGTTCGTGGTAGAGCAGCGATGGGCAACACTCAGCCCGTCTGTACCCCGTTATTCTGCCTTAAAGTCAAGGCGCAACAAAATGCTCGAGATACAACAACAAAAGACGGTCACAAAAGTCTTCGGCGCAATTAATGCTGAGCTTCTGTTTGATTTTGCTGCCCACAGCTATTCTAGAGCAGCGATGTTCCTCCATAGCCCCCAGGGGCCGAACGCAATTGGCTATTTACACGCACACGAGCCAAGCGCATGCAGAAGTCGGGCATATGAGCGACAGCAGTTCTCTCTTTGCTTGCATTCGATGCCCAGACGTTGGGCAGGACAGTTCAAAGCTGGGCTGTGTCGCTTTAATATTGCACACCAATACACTCTCACTTTTTGGAACATCGCTGTTCTAGAGTATACGTGAATTGTATTTCTGATGTTTCTAATCGAAATTTGATGGGTAGATATTTCAACAAAAAAAGCCAAGAAGTTAAAAAGAAATGGAGAGACCAAAATCAGGAATTGCTAACTCATACATTCTGTCAAATAAGTATTCGGAAAATTTGAAATAAAACACAAACAACTTATCAATCAACTAAATTTATTATATCCCCTTCAAAATAGGCCTCTTCTGAGGCAAAACACACCACTTCCAACGAACAATCCAATCATCGAGACACTTTTTAAAGCTTTATTCCGGGATGGCCTTCAGTTCTCGTTGCGAATTAGTTTTGATGTCTTCAATGCTCTCAAAACGGGTTCCACGAAGTGGTAATTTGAGTTTTGGCAACAGAAAAAAGTCACACGGGGCCATATCTGGAGAGTACGGTGGTTGTTCGATGATATTTGATGAATTTTTGTTCAAAAACTCGTTCACAATGATCGCTTTGTGCGCTGGTGCATTATCGTGGTGTTGTTCCGCCACAAATCTGGTCTTTTGCGACGAACATTCTCTCTCAAACGCCTCATAACGCCAAGATAATATTCTTTATTGACGGTTTGGCCCTCCGGTAAGAATTCCGAGCACCATTTTCTTCAGTTGAAGAGGTCCAAGGCCGTCCTGAACGTGGCAAATCGTTCACTTCTTCTCGCCCCTCTTTGAACGGTTTTTCGACATGTTTTTTTTCAACATTTCCAACGTTTTGGCACAAGAAATTTCGTTTGAAACACAAAATTTCACACAAACTCTTTGTTCGATATTTTTATCCATAGTAAAAGTTGCAACGCACACAAAAGGTTGACTTGTAAATGACACATAGCAAAAAAAATTCACAGAATAGTGGCTGACAGTTGTGTCAACCTGTAAAAAAAAAGGGAAAATTTAAAATGAGAATTTCCGGGTACTTATTTGAAAGACCAACAGACCAAGTTTCCAGCTCCTAGCTTATATAATATCTGATTAGAAATGAAAAAAAATATCTTACTACTTCAAATTATAAGCTTTTAGCTTAAATAATTTAAGAGTTATGACTCTGAACCACTTTTGAAACGCTTCAGCCAAATGGTTCGGAACCAGGAACAAAATCTCTAACTCCTTATAAGCAACCTACACACGAAATTTCCAGTTTATAGTTTAAGAGTTAAGGCTTTGAACCACTTTTGAACTTTTTGAACCAAATGAAAACCAGGAAAATAAAAGTTAAGATTCATACAACAAATTACACACCAAATTTCCAGTTCCTAAGCCAAAACCGGTTCAACAAAATGGTTCGGAACCGGGAAAAATATATCTAAATTCATTCTACCAAGCTATACACCAAGTTTCCAGTTCCTAACCTAAATCTTTTCCGAATTAAAGCTCTGAAACACTTTCGAAACGCTTCGATTAGTTAACAAATCGAACCTTAGACTCAAAGACAAGTTAAAGCTGATTTAAAACTTTACCACTGAATGCAAGAAAGTTGGGTCTCTCTAGGTTTATGATGACAAAAACTCCAGTTCGTGTACGTAGAGATAAGCGTTCGAGAGGTATGTACAATATAGTTACATATATATACATATGTGTTATATATATATATATATATTTTTAGTAGTAATGGGAACGAACAGGCGTTTCAATTTCCAAAATGATGGCAATCAATTTCCTCTCCCTTTCCCCTGTTAAAACAAAAGAAAAGAAAGAAACCCCAAAAAAACTTTCCACAATTTCTAAGCCGGTTTGTATATGGAGAACTATCAACAGACTCACACACTCTCACACACACACACACACACACCAATTAGCTAATTTGTCGAATATCAAATCAAAATATATACAACATAAAAACTACTTAATAACAAATGCCTTCATTTCCAATTGCAATTCGCTGTACTGTACTTGGCTTAACACATCAACTAACTAAACTAAACAACTAAACTAACTCTTAACAAATATCTACTAGTTTTTAACCTATGCACGTAAAGGACTAACTCGTAGTTAATGAATTAGCTTTTATAAACCAAAAAGAAGGCAGAGTTAATGCAATTTCGATATTGTTTGTTGAAATTAGTTAGAATTATTTCGCCACTCCCCGATCGTACTTAAGATTACTTGGAACACTCACACACACACACACACACATACAGAGAAGAATTCCAACACAAATATGCCTAGATTTTGATAAGTGCGAGTAATTTCAGATCGTCTTAAATACAAAAAAAAAAAACCCAGAATCAAAACAAAGCAAATTTATTGTACGAAGAGCAAAAGGTGTGGTACTTACATCTAAGACATTTCGCCTCTTAAAGCAATTATAAAGATAACAAGAGTAAAGTTTATTATATTATTAAATTATATATATACATACATATATATAAAACATACAAGATACATATTATATAAACCAAATACAAATAAATCAGCAGCAAAAATTAAAACTATCACACATTTTCTTTTCAAAAGATGACAAAATGGAATACTTGTGAATTTTTGTACTTTACTTTGAGACTTAAACTTCCATTTGACAAACGAAAATTGGAAAATTTTGGAAATTACAATTTTCAAATTCAATGATTTCCCTAGTTAAGTAAGCGATGTGTGAAATGAATTTAGGCACGGATACTGTTTTATGTCTGCGGCGGTCTGAGGAGAAGAAAAGAAATTAGAGAATGTGATAAAGGAGGAAAATCGATTGATTTTTCCGTCTTTGAAAAAACCATAGTGTACACTTCTCTTCCGATCACGTAGTAAAGAGGATACACTACAAGAAAATTTGTAGTTGCGGGGTCCCTGCTCGGGCGCCACTTGTAAAGAACCTTCAAGCTAGGGTAAGCTCAGCCTGGCCAAGAACAACTACAAGAAAGTTTGTAGTTGCGGGGTCCCTGCTCGGGCGACACTTGTAAAGAATCTCTAGGCTAGGGTAAGCTCAGCCTGGCCAGGATCCACGCGTATAGGACTCAACTTCGTTTGTGTCTCTGTTCACTTTCTCTCCAGTGCCTGTTGCAAAATTGAACACAACTACAAAATATTATGCGTTTGTATCTGTAACATTTGTTCTTGTGCGACGAACGATTGCGTTAGCAACAGACAGCCGTAAGCACCCACACACAGCAAAAGGGAATAACCCGGCTTGTCTTTCGTTTTCATGTAGTTGAGTTAGCATTAGAGTGTCTTGGGCACCCCTGTATTAAATCTAATGCATAAGCGTAATTCTTAGCTAAGAGTTATTCATGGTAATTATCAGGCATGCAAACCGGCTCTAAATCGACCCGAACCGCTAATTTCAGCTGCTAAAACGATGCAGCGTCCCTTCAAAGATGCTGAACTGAACCGAAAACCACAAATCAAAACGGTTCGGTTCAGTTCACTGACAGGTTTTAGGACGTAAAGATTTTGGGAATTTAAGTCATGTCCCTAACTTACGTCCTTATCGATGCCGGGTTTGTATAGCTGCAAGCCATTTTAAAACATGTTTACCCTTACATCTCCTGGGATCTAAGACCTCTAAAAACCAGATCTGATACTTCAGAATGTGTTCGGACCCAACAGACCCAAAAAAATTATCGGACACCTAGATTTAAGGTTATTCAAACTTCCGCACCTTAAAAAGTAAAAAAAAAAAAACCTTTCCGAACAGATTTAAGTACATTTCAGAATGTTAGTCTTAAGAACGGGCTTAAAGGGTAAAGATTCGATGGAATTAAGGGCGATCCTTGAACAGAAAGTAGTTTTTGACATCATTCAAATCATCATCAAAAGTTCGAAAATAGGATTTTCCAAGCAGGTTTAAGGGTATTCCGACGTTATACTAAAGGAAGGGCTTTAAGGGATGAGATAGGGTGAAATTAAGGTAGGTCCAAGAACATAAATGAGTTTTAAAACGTTTTAATTTTAAAAGCTTGGAACAAAATACCTTTCCGCTTAGATTTAAGGAAAAATCAGTATTTTTTACTTAAGAAGAGGTTTAAGGCTTGAGACTACGAAATTAAGGAAGATACTAGAAAAGAAATGCAATTTTGACAGCTCTTTATACCGCCTTAACTTCCAAAATCCGATAAAAATAACTTTCCAAACAGATTCAAACAAAATTTGGAACGTTATCCTTTAGTACAGGCCTTAAGGGTTGAGATTTGGCGTAACAGAAATGAGCTTTAAGCTTGTCGTAACTCCGAATGACCGAAAAATTGCTTTCTTGAAAAAAAATAGGGGAAGTTTACTTCGGCTCGGCCGAAATTTTGTATTCCCTAGCAGCATCCATTGAAAACAAAAAAGTTTTTCTAAGACTTCTTTTCGTACCTTACTTTTCTATGGGAGCTATACTATATAGATGTCCGATTTCGACAAACTTAGTGAAATCATGGGAAAGGATAGCAAACTAAGAAATACGAAGTTTGGAGGCGTTTCCATTGAAAACAGAAAAGTTTTTTTTTCACTAAAACTCCATTCGGAAAATGTTTACTAACCGAGTTTCAAGTCAATTGGAGGAATTCTCAGGGTGATTCCGCTCCCTATGGGCGACTTTTTCAAGATCGGAAAATCATACCAGAAATTATTTCAAATTTTGGGGGCGGATTTTCCAAAATTGAAGAATAAAATCACCAATAGTTGTTCGCTCATTGCTCAACAAACAACCATTGGATTTGTTTCCCTTTTGCTCTGTTCATTCACTGACCGAATTGTCGCGAGCGAAGAAAATTAAAGTCATTTGCGTTTGTGTGTGCGTATGTGTGAGTGAGGTGTCTGTTTGGGCTTGTAACTAACACAAGCCACAAACACACAAACACACACAAAATAAATAAAAGAAAAAGACCTTAGAGGTGAGCCCTTCGTTTTTTTGCTCATCTGCTGACTCTTTATGTGCGAGCGCTCAGTCGGATCGCTCTCTATAAGTTGTTATTGAATGAGCAAAACAAGAAAAGCTCAACTAAGAACAACTGAAAACAAAAACAAAGAGAAACGAAGTGTTCTGCTCAGAGTGAGAGCAAGCGTGCATGGTTTTTGTTTTTGGTTTTGTTATTGAGCAGACCACGAGCTCTGCTTGGGAGTGATATTTTTCAAAACTCCGTCTTAGTTTCCCTTTGTCGCCACAAATGGAAACTTCTGTCCCAATTTCAGCCCTCTATCTCTTACCGATTAAGCTATATTAGACTTCCAATGAAGAATTTTAATACATAGAGATTTTAACTTAAACTTCTAGGATTTTTAGTCAATTTGATCCACTTTCCACGAGTTTTTACGGGAAATCTGTAAAATCATTCAAAATACATACTTTTAGGATGACAAATGCAAAAATAATATAATATTTTTTAACTCGATTTTCTGGAAACCAAAGCAAAAGCGTATAACCTCTTAATTTTGGGGTCAATACCTTCAAAGAAAACGGCTTTGGTCCGACAGTACAATGGTGTGCTGCTTGAGACTCGCTGAGGAGAGAATTATCGTTGCAAATATTTTGGCCATGACATTTTGAAAGGAACTTTCAGGTTGATGTGAATCTGCTGTTTATCATATAGGCAATTTAATAAATATATCCACCTTAACAGCTTTTTAAACAGCCCTCTCTTCTCATGCATATCGATAGCTACTTTAGACTAATCGATTTTAGTCCAGTGTTGGAAAATGAACACATCGAAAGACATCAAAAAGTGGCAGTTGGGTTTGAATTTAAAAATCAAGGAAATGATTCATGTATTGATAATATTATCAGCCTAGTTCTCAATTCCAAAAATTTTTTAATTAAGAGACTAGTTTTGGGCCAAAAACCGTTTTTAAATTACCCAACTTTTGCGAAAGTGGAATTGAGAACAAGGCAGTATATAAAAAGATGCTTCAATAAATGTGCAATTTTTCAAATTTGTATATTTCTCTCTTTGTGACAGTTTGACTTCCTGCAAAATGCTGCACAAATGTATGTCAATCGAAAATTTTAAATTTCCCGCCCCCAAAATGCCACTCACTACACTTCAAGCTATCGATACTTTTCTGCCATCGATAACTAGCCATGTTTATTTGCGGCGAATTCGCAAGTGCTGACACACCCACAATTTCTATTTATATGCCCCCCATACAAGTGTGTACACACTTGGCCACTCAGTCTGCGGATTGCAGCGAATTCGCTCATTTCATTTGAAAAAAATAAAACATGGCTGGAAGAGGTGGTTATGAACACGCTAGGTAAATATTATTAAATATTGTCAATAATTGTTAACGCCAACTCGCCGAAAATGTGCTAGTGCTAGTGTTTGTCATATGTGTGTGCAGGTGACGCGTGTGTTTATGCAAGTGCCTACGTTGTTTTCGGAGCCCCCCAAAAAAAATGCACGCGGTTTGGGCAACCAACAAAAAAAAAAAGAGGAAAAAGAAGAGACCCACAACACAACAACAACAAGAGCAGCAGCATCAGAGGCGCCAGCAGCCGCAGCAGCGAGTCAAATCAGACAGCGGTTTCCCTTTAAAAATGTTAACCTGCTTAATTGATGCCACATATTTAACAACAAATTCCAATTTTAATGCTGTCAAAAAGGAAAACCGCCTGCATTGATTTATAGTAGTGAGAAGGGAGAGCAAGAGAGAGAGAGAGAGCGAGCGGGCGAGAACAGCGGCAGGCGTTAGGAGATTTTGTTTTTGTGTGTGGCATTTTGCGCGCACGCGTTAGCGCAAATAAATAACACCGTAACGGTATCTCTCCCATAATTGCAGAGGCGGATTCGGCGGCGAGCGGCATGTGAAGCAATTGCCCACGGAACCGCCCTTCATTGCGTATGTTGGGAATCTGCCGCAGGGTCTCGTCCAGGGCGATGTCATAAAAATATTCAACGATTTCGAAGTGAAGAACGTGCGTCTGGTCAAGGATCGGGAAACGGATCAATTCAAAGGCTTTTGCTATGTGGAATTTGAAACGCTGGACAATCTGGAGCGGGCGCTGGAATGCGACGGTCGGATAAAACTGGACGATCTGTCGGCGCCACTGCGCATCGATATAGCTGATCGCAGGAAAAATGATCGGTAAGTTGCGTGTGGGAGACGCCTCCATTTGAATTACCCTTAAATCCACCCTCTTCTCTCTTCCTTTGTATAGCCCTGGTGGCGGCGTTGGCGGCGGCAACGGTGGCATGAGTCGCGATGGCGGCCGAGATGGCTTCCAGAAGCGCGGACCACCGCGTCAGGGCGGCAGCAGTCAGTCCTACAGTCGCGGCGGTCCCGGTACCGGTGGCGGCGGCGGCGGTGGTCGCGACAGCGGCGGCTCTGGTAACCGCGGCGATAGTAGAGGTAATGATAATTATGGTGGTCACAATGATAGAAGTCGCGGCGGCGGCGGCTCCGGCTCCGGCGGTGGCATGAATAGAGGATACAATGGTAAAGCATTTTTAACTGCCGATCTGCAACCTACAAACAACAACAACACGTAGACGCATCCTTGTAGTAGCCGTAGAAACTTACAAATTTACCCGATTGATACGAAAAACCGCAACCAACCAACGCATGGACCCCGCTGCAGTCCCCTCGAAGTGAACGCACACACTCAAACACACAAGCAAATTGTAACATTTTGTAATCCTCCTGCACACTCTCCCAAATCCTTGACTCTATTTTTGTTTAGTTGGTATGGAGAAATCTATGGGCTATTTGTGGTACGATCTGAGTTAGTTAGTTCTTTTAGAGACTCGAGGGTCTGTGTAACATATTGTTGATTTGACTTTGGTCCAAGGTAGCATTGCGAAGCTTTTAACTGGGGGACTTCCTTTGATCTTACAAAGTCAGTAGCTTTTGTCGGTTCGTTTGTTTTTGTATTGTTTAAAGTGTGAAGTAAAGCTCTCACTCACTTACCTCCGCTCACTCACTTCCATCCACAGAATTCAAAGTTGCGCTCTTCTTTACAATAACAAATGTTGCTACCAATATTGTCTGCTGCGAGAGAGAGAGCGAGAGCATTTGAGAGCACATATGATCGCTCCTGAGGCAAGCTTGAGAATATCGTCCCAGCATACGCTCTTAATGTGAGAATGGGATAGCGCATCAAGTATAGCAGCGAAGTCCGACTATAAAATACTCTATACCTGCGAAAGTATATGCTCAGTATGTATTTGATTCTGCAGTAGCAAAGAAAGCAGCGCTGCTGCTTATTATTTTCGAGGTAGAGTTAAAAAATGTATAAAGTAGAGTATAAAAATTTGTAACACCTTTCCAACGGTGTATTACATTGCTACATATAAAAAAATCAGGGATGCAAACCGCTCGAAAATAAGTACTGGTTTGGTTCAGTGGTTCACACAGTTTCTGAACCGCCGGTTCGGTTTATTTCATGGTTTTTGGAGCGAACTGAACCACTGTTTCTCTCTGAGATCTGTTTGTTCATACGGACAGACAGACGGACATGGCTACATCGACTCGGCTACTGATGCTGATCAAGAATATATATACTTAATGGGGTCGGAGATGCTTCCATCTGGCTGTTACATACTTTTGCAAAAATTTAATATACAGCCATGCTCCCATTTTCGCTTTCGCAAATGTTTTCCGATTTGGAGAACAAATTTGTACTGAAAACCGGTTTCCTTTGGCGCAGATAAAAATGATGAACTTGTGTCTTTTCCGTACTTTTCTCAATTGTTTTATTTTTGTATCTTTGTTTCATCAAACACTCATCCTTTCCATCGTCGTTGCTATGATTTCACCCCCAAGTTTATTATACACTTGAAAAGTGTATTATATTAGGAGTACAAATAAGTTTCCGCCGTTTTTTAACACAAATTAAATATTTATTATAGAAGAACGGTAATATAAATTTATTTAAAATATTGCCCATCACTTGCAACCACTTTTTCCCATCTCTCAGGCAGCATTCGAATCCCACGTCTGAAGAACTCCTTGTCTTTTGAGGCTATCCACGAATCAACCCAATTTTTGGTATCCTCATAAGATGTGAACCGCTGCGCTGTCAGAGCATGTGCCATGGACCGGAACAGGTGATAATCGGACGGTGCAATGTCTGGTGAATACGGCGGGTGGGGTAACACTTCCCAATCAAGTGTTTCCAAGTACTTTTTCACGGGAGCCGCAACATGTGGACGAGCATTGTCATGCAGAAGAATAATTTTTTCGTGTCTAGAATAGTATTGAGGGCGTTTTTCCTTCAGAGCTCGGCTCAATCTCATCAATTGTGTTCGATAGAGGGCTCCAGTAATTGTTTCGCAGATCCCACCAAATACACAGCATAAGTTTTTTTCCGTGAATATTCGGTTTTGCTGTTGATGTTGACGCGTGGCCAGGTAATACCCATGATTTTCTTCTTTTTGGATTGTCATAATGTATCCACTTCTCATCACCAGTTACGATACGATGTAAAAAACCCTTTTTTTATGTCTAGCAAGCAGCATTTCACTTAAGCATAATCGGCGTTCAATATCTCTGGGCTTTAATTCGTACGGAACCCAATTTCCTTGTTTATGAATCATTCCTAATGATTTTAAACGATGTGAGACTGCTTGCTGAGTGACTTCTAATGTTAGAGCAAGTTCTTTTTGTGTTTGAGATAAATCTTCCTCCAATAATTCCTCCAATTCTGCATCCTCGTAAATTTTTGGCCTCGACAGCGTTTTTCTCTCACTTTAAACTTAAAGCACCCTCACCATATGCTTCTACGAGCAATTGATGCGCCTCAGCAGCAGATTTCTTTAAATTAAAGAAGTAAACTAATATTTCCCGCAAATGACGCTTACTTGGTTCAAATTTTGACATTTTCAACTAAAATTATATATTTTACCAATATAAAATCAATGATATTAATAGGTTATGTTGTTCTTGAATGTCCAAACTATTTTTTAAGCCGGTTATCATCTGCGAAAGCTAACCGAAACTCCGTGCCGCGCCATCTACAATAAAACGGCGGAAACTTATTTGTACTCCTAATAGTTTTGCCCAGAAGTTTGGGACGCATTGAAGGAATCATCTCCGACCACATAAAGTATATATATTCTTGATCAGCATGCCGAGCTGAGTTGATTGAGCTTTCTGTCTGTCTGTTTTTACGCAATCTAGTCCATCCCGATGACACAAGACATAAAGCTTATAAATTAAGTCATTGGTCACAAAATAAAGTCGAAGTTAGCCTTGCTTTCTGGTTTTTCATTTGATTATTACTCGAAATCCCTTTTCTAAGTCTCTTTAGGTCTGCCTAGTGCCCTGCAAATTGTATCCTTTGGGGAGTTCCATCATTCTATAGCCTTTTTGCAATTCCAACGCGTCTATGTGAGGAATAGTTGAGCGTTACTACATATGTTTCCGCTCTGCAAATAAAGAAAATGATTAAGATATCATAGTCATAAATCAATTCATAAAGTAGTTATTCTCTCTGAGCGCATTACTTAGACGGTTGAAAATCTCTCGAGAGGTGCTTTCCAATTTCCTCACGCGTTCGTTCCTATACTTAAGCCAGCAGTTTGGACTGACTCTCTTAGCAGGTGTTGGGGTAGGTTAGGCCAAGACTTACTTTGTGTTCCGAGACCAGTTCTGTGTGTTATATAAGTGAATAAGCTACCATTTTTAGGATACTTGTCAGCTGACAATAACAAGATTTGGTTTATATATTGAAATGCGCTTAAAAAGCGCCTATGTTGGGGAGGTAAAATATCTTTTACAGAAAGTACCTTAACAATTTGTCGACTTCTTCGTTAGTCTCCTATTCTCAGTCTTCATTAATCATCATTAAGGCTTTTCAGTGCTATTTTGTATTTGATTAGTTTAAAGTTAATGTGCTTTTTAAGTGACATGTTTCAAGATAAGGTCACCAACAGTTTCACCGTTTCTCTTTAAGCGCCAGTCTACCTCGTCCTTCTCTGATTTGTATTGTTTTAGACTTGTCCGAATTGTTTGCCAGTCCCCGTTTTAGGCATTAAAAATGCACTTTATTGATCATCTCCTGTAGCCTGTCGTCCGCATATCATAGCTTGCAAAAAACTGTTAACACTTTTTTCAATGCGACCAGCCTCAGTGAAAAACAGAAACAAACGTAGCACAAGCGGTCTCTCACTGAGCGGAACACTTTTTCTTGCACCTCAGGAGTGGGTCACTCGACAACCCCTGACAGCAACTGTTTTGAGCGAGCGCTCACTAAACAACTGTCTGCAAATGAGCAGAACACAATAAGTGTCAGCGAAAAGTGTTTTTTGTTTTGTGCGTTATACAAAGACGCACACGAGCGCAACACACAGTCACGCACACATACGTAAAAAACAGTTTGGAAGTTTGCTCTAGGCAAAAGTGTCAGTGAAAGACAGGAGAGAAACAGGAATGAAAAAAAGGTCTTTGCTCTGAGAGCAACAGAATTGAGCAAAAACAGAACTGAAAATGTCTTTCGCTCCCCGTTTTCGTTGTGTCCGTAACCAGACTGTTTTTGGCTGACACTTTGAAAGTGTTGAGAGTTGTTTGCGAGCTCTGCCGCGTACATTTATTTACTTTATTCTCCCACGTAACATGACATACTAAAAAGTGTTTATATATAATCATAATTCATTTCATTTGCCTTTCGTAGTCCTTAAAAAAGTGACTTGAGATGCTTTTTTGAACCGAAACTTTGTCAAACCAAATGTTTAGGTTTGGGAGGTCTTAAAATTTAGAACCGTTTCTCAGAGAGTCGGTTCTGAAGTTGTTTAAAGACTTGCTTGGAATGTTTTTTATAGGGAAGGGTTGCAAACTATTATCAAAATTGTATGTTGGCACGCTCTATCTCTTTCATTTTCATATAAGCGTCTTGAAATAAGTAAAAGTCAAGCAATAATTCAGCAATTATGTGAGAATGCGAACATGTTCTGGTTTTAATTACCCTTTTTTGTTCAGTTTTTCGTTTTCTAGTTCTCTTTTTAATCAGTTAAGACTTTTTGCCAGAAGTATTTCAGAATCCCAGATAAGTCAAACACGAAATCACTTCAAGCGGGTTCCTAAATTTAATTTCAAAGGACTATTAAAGAAATGGGGAAATTCGCCGGAACTTATGCTTTATTTTTGCGTCAAATTACGAGAAATTTGAATAAACTATCTATATCGGGTTGAACAATGACATTTCGAGCCCTTATGGGTCATATCTGGCTAGTCTCTTTGAAAGAGGGTCGGCAATGTGAGCAAGAAGTTGCCACGGGAGTCTAAGACTAAATTTACGCGATGAAGCTGACTTTATGAAGTTTTTGAAAATGCTTTCGATTGTGGGAAAGAGGTGTCGCTTTCCCCTCTACCTCTCTTTCTAACAAGCTAGAGCTTTTTCCATAATTTCATGAAGTGTAAGAAAACTGAAAAGGAGCTTTCAGCGTTCTTTTTGCCCGACCGCTGTCGACGCATAGAATATAGAACTTTAAAGCTTTTTGGTTGAATGTGCTCACTAAGCACCGTCGACAACTCTACTCACATTGCCAATTCTTGCTCTAAGACGGGGTTTTTATGATGATAAGAGACAGCTTTTCACCACTTTCCCACAACAAAATCCTTTTTTTAACATCTCTATGCAGATTATTCAGTAAAGGATAGATTAGCATAACCTAGGGCGGGCCTCTAGGGGTTTCACATATACTACGTTTATGCTATGCTCATTTCCCAAAATCATTTCATGAAATGAACTTGACTACTCACGAAAGTTGACTATGAATTTGCCGTCAATTCATGAAATGCCGAGACGCACCCAACTTAACGCTGCGCTGGTGTTGCCAGATCATTTGTTTTCTCATATGTGCAGCATAAACAGGAACAAATTTGATTTTGCAACTTGAAGAAATCATGAATTTCATAGCATAAACGTAGTAATAGACCATAAAGCTCCTAAACTGATTCATTGAATGCGTTTTGAGCACTAGTCTGTGACTTTATTGAACCACAGGCACAGCTAAGTAAGTCGGGGCTTACTGGTTTTTGATAACTCCTGCTTTCTTGCATTTCCTGCAGTTTTGGGTGTAATCCCTGTTGAGGATGAGTGGGTTGAAAAGCTAGGTTAGAAAGGAAGAAAATTGATTGATAAAGAAGTGGCTGTCGGAATTTTCAAGTTCCGACCCAGAGAACTTAATTTCTTGTAGTTCTTTTCCTTGAAGTGTTTGATCGTACACCTGTTTCTCTTAAGTAGCCAAAGAATCTGTCCACTTCTTTCCACTCCTTTCTCCACCACCTTTTCCCCCCAATCTAAATCATATTTTCCCATTTTCCAATTAGTTTTCTTTATCTATTAATTTGTAGCACGCTTTAAATAGACCAAAAACATTTAGTTAGCATGTGCCCCTTCCTACAGCTCGCTCGCTTCCCTCTCGATGAAGCCCCTGTCAAGTGGAAAATGTACTAATCATCATTTTCGTTTGTTTTGTGTGTTTGCTTTGTAGATCGCCCCGCGAATCGAGGGCGTTATGGTAACTTTAACAACGATGAGCGATTCGATCGCAATCAGGATCGTGATCGCGGACAGCGAGAGGGTAGCTATGGCAATCAGTCGCGGGATGGTGATCGTTACAACAACTTTAGCCGGCATCGTGACCGCGAGCGTACACACTACAATCCAAACCAACAAAGCGAACGTCCCAGCGGCGGTAGCGGTGGTAGTGGAGGCGGTGGCGGCTCCGGCGGTGGTGGCGGCGGCGGTGGAGGCAGCGGTGGTCCACCACTGGGAGCTATTGGTAAGTGTGAAAAATTCCACGAAGAATGGAACTGAAAGGAGTGAGAATTTAGATGAAACTCGAAGAAATTTTCGTGATATTTGAAAGATGAAAAGTTGGCCTTGTCTTTGGGACATTAAACATGGGTTTTGGTCGACTGCCATTTAAAAATAGGAACCCATTTCACTTTTTACAGTTTGCAAGCTGGCTCCAGATGTTCACAGCATCCCTTAGTCCTTTGCTTTCCAATTGAAGCTTCATTATTCATTCGGGTAACATGTTGTATACAGCGCTGCCGCTGTTGGCTAAGTGTCTCTACTTTGATTCTTAGTACTTCTTTTTCGAGAGAGTTCTGCTTTCGAAATCTTTACTAAACCCTTGGTAGTAATTCTTTTTGGGATTTCCAGTCTTTTTGTTATTGAGAGTACTCGAATCGAATTGGTATGACTCGCTGAATCTCATCAATCAAATAAGTCTTAATCCAGTTCAGTAGAATCGAAGGAAAGCCTATCAACTCAATTGCAAGCAGAAAAAGCCCGTGGTCCTTGACGGAACCGAATGTCTTGTCAGAATCCGTAAAAATTTTTACTTTCGATGAAAATGTGGCTAAATAGGCATAGTGACAGATTTTTCCAGACTTAAAACTAAATGTAAAGCTCCGTTCGCAAATAATTCGCTCAAACATGGCCGTACAGTTCACTATTTAGGCCCATTAAACCAAATTTGTATCAAAATTTGACCATATTTTTCGCCTGTGTTAATTAAGCTTTAGTAGGCGGGAAATTCCAGGAAAAATTAATAGAACTCATAAACGAAAGACATAGAATCTCACCTGATTCTCTCACCTACAGTGAGCACTTCATGAAGTTTGCTTCATCGTGTAAACTCCGACTTATTCATTGCGCTCAATGTTGAGCTTGCAAAACTAATGTGCGACAATAATGTTGTAATGTGATTTTCATTTTAAACAGGATTACTTTGAGATACCCCTGTAGTTTTTATACTTGTTACTTGAAGAGCAAAAAGGGTATATGTATGTAACGGGTAGAAGGAAACATCTCCGACCCTATAAAGAATATATATTCATGATTAGCATCAACGTCAAGTCATCGTCAAGTCGATATAGCCATGTCCGCCTGTCCATCCGTCTGTATGAACACCTAGATCTCGCCCCCGCAATGAAAAAATGTTGAATGTCATATTGTGTAATATAGTGTATATGGCCAATATCTGTAATCTCTGAAATATTCATAAAGATCCGATTATAAATGGCAGAGTTATTTAGGTTATAAAACATTTCTGCGCCGCATAGGCTGTTTGCTAACATTGTGTTGAAATGTTCAGATTAATGTTAATGCTATGTTTATTAACATAATTAAATGCTATTAAACATTAATTCCCATGAGCAACGGCCGACTTTAACTTACGCTCTCGTTTAATATTCATTCATGAATGACTCCAGGGATCTTAGGCTAGAATGCATGGACCTGTAAAAGTTGGCGATGAGTTCCGCACCCGTATGAACCACGAACTGTATAAGCTCTATGGGGACACTGATCCAGTCAAGCGCATTAAACAACAGAGGCTGCGCTGGCTTGGACATGTTACTCGTATGGATGAAGAAGCTCCAGTAAAAAAAGTGTACAGGCGGAAGGCGAACGAATTAGGGAAAGCAGGAGCTGTAGGACGACCGAAACTTAGTTGGGAAAAACAGGTGCTGAAAGACATAAAGGCGCTTGAACTGACCAACTGGGGCCAGCTCGCACAAGACAGAGGCCAGTGGCGGGCATTGATAGCAGCGGCCGAGACCGTCAAACGGTTGTGATAGAAATATCAGGCTTAGTTTGATGCACATATTATGTGCATGCTTTTTGGTAGTCGAATCGACGAACGATGATTGTTCAGGGTTAAAGGACGTTAGCATGAATAACACAAGGCTACAAAATTCGACTTTTTCCAGTATCTTGAAGGGTTGGTAGTGATTCTAGATGATTTTCGTGTGCTAAGCAAGACTGCGTATTCAGAAATTGTCCATCACGTCGAGATTTTTAGTAATTTGAGCTTAAAGTTGCCCATTTCACCCTTTTTAGGAGCGTTTTTCGGGGAATCCATTCTATTGTTTTGACTCTCTTTGATACTATCGGAAAGTACCACTCCTTAGCTTTGAAATGAACCATCAAAAACAATTCTGCGATTTTTTTCAATGGAAATATACCTCTTTTAGCACTTGTGTAAGAATCCAAAAATATTGCTGCTGCCCCTAGGTATGCAATGGTTGGTAGAGACTCTAATATGTTTTCGTTTCCTAAAACTTCCTTAAAAAAAATCGCACTAAATCTTTCATAATAAAATGACACGTCACAGTTAAATAATTCTCATTAGCCCGTGAAGACTAGACCAGAGTGGTAATTGCACAATAAGAATATCATTAAGAGTAGAATTCAATTTTTGTTTCAACCTTTCGAAAAGATCAGCCATATGTACATTTTGAAGCGTGTTAAGTGATGGTAGTTTGTACCGGCTATCAAGCTCTTGAATAAAATAAATCAAATCCATGTCGTTCACTATTGAATGCGGCCGGACTCCAGAAGCTACAAACTTAATCAACGCTTTGTCAACTATTTTTTTTTGAGAATTAAGTGGTCTTCGTAAAATTGACTTATTGCAGAGTTTATACTGCGTCACAGAGTGTCACATATCAGTGTTACAGTGTCAAATTCATATCGAGCTATGACACTGAAATGTGACACTCTGTGACGCAAGCTTTGTGAATCATCTAAATTCCATGTTGGATGCATTGAAAAAATGGATGGCCACTATCGATAGTGAAAAATTAATATCGATAGCGTCACACGAATCAAAATATTCGATACCTCGATGGTATCTCGATAGTACTTTTCAATGGAGGCTGGAAGGTTATACAAAACTTCGGCCGAGCCTAAGTTAACTTTCCCCTATTTTTATACGTGCGGATGTTTGTAACGCATTGAAGGAAGCATCTCCGACCACATAAAGTATATATATTCTTGATCAGCATGACGAGCTGAGTTCATTTAGCCTTGTCCGTCTGTCTGTTTCTATGGTATCTCCTCCGTCAGTTTTAAAGCTATCCTCACCAAACTTTGCACGAAGTCTTTTGGTACAAATACGCTGCACATTTGTCGGAACCGGCTGGATCGGATGACTATAGCATATAGCTGTCATAGGAACGATTGGTCGAAAAACTAGTCTTAGTGAGAAAAACTTTTTTGTTTTTAATGGAAACGCCTCCAAGTACGTATTTCTTAGTTTACTATCCTTTCCCATGATTTCACTAAGTTTGGTCGAAATCGGACGACATCGGATAGGACGCAAAAAAGTTCTAGTGAGAAAAACTTTTGTTTTTAATGAAAACGCCTATTATTGGCATAATTATTTTATATATTTACACAATCGACAGTGGTCGAAATCGATGACTATAGCTATAGCGACCCATAGGAACGATCGGTCGAAAAACTAGTTTTTGTGAGAAAAACTTTTTTGTTTTTAATGAAAACGTCCTTATCATTGGCATACACTTAGTTTATATACTTTTACACAATTCTACAAAGTTTTGTCAAAATCGGATGACTATAGCATATAGCTGCAGTATGAATGATCGGTCGAAAAACTAGTTCTAGTGAGAAAAACTTTTTTGTTTTAAATGGAAACTGTTAGTTTCTTATGCTTTTCCATGATTCCACTAAGTTTGGTCGAAATCGGACATCTATATAGTATAGCTCCCATAGAAAAGTAAGGTCCAAAAAGTAGTCTTAGCTAGAAAAACTTTTTTGTTTTCAATGGAGGCTGCAAGGGTGTACAAAACTTCGGCCGAGTCGAAGTTAACTTCCCCTATTTTTCGGTTTAGAACCAGCCAGCTCATAGGCATATCTCAGAAATGATTAAAGTTATGAACTGAAAATGGAACTGGTGTGTAAGTGGGGAAGATATTTTAATGGTTCAAATTCACTATCCATGTTGGATTTCGTTTACAGAATTTAAATTGAAAATTGTTGCTTAAAACAGCTCAGTTTAGTGAACGAAAACAATTTGCTTAATTTTTAGTGACTGAACGAAGTGAATAGCTCCTTTGTGTTCACTTGCTCACTTAAAAGTTATATTTGGCCCACATATATATATAAAATTTCCCCAATTTAATGAGTGGAAATCAAAAACTAATATCAATTCCCTTTTTGCAGATGATACGGAGCGGCCACGTCTGAATTTAAAGCCGCGAACCATTGCGGCGCCCATAAATGCGGTGGCGGAGACCAAACAGTCAGCCTCCATTTTTGGCAATGCCAAACCCAGAGAGGAGAAATTGAAAGAGCTGCAGCAGAATGTCAATCATAATGGCGATAACTAATTGGGGGAGGGGAAAAGGGGCAACTACACACACACACACACACACACACCACACACTACTGTCAAGGGCCTCAAATGATATTTTTTTGGCGAAGGTGGAGGAGCAGCTTACACACACACACACACACATTAATTAATTAACTACGCTACATACCTAATTATACAACACAGAACAACCACAACAAGAACCCTTCAACCACAACAACAACACAATGAAAAATCTATAAATGTTAGTCTATAAGCACCGATAAAGTTAGTCTCGTGGCCCCTTTAAAAAAACAACCAGAGCCCTTCTCCTCCAACACCCCCCCATACTACCTTAGCCCCCCCTCTCCCCACAAACTATATGTGGATCATGTATAGCCAGCTCGTAGGCACGCTGCTATTTTGTTAGTTAAGTAATAATGCATATATAAATCAACCAACAACAACAACAAAACCACAACAACAACAACAACAAATCGTTCTACCATTAAGGCATAAATCGTAAACAAAAAAAGCAAAGAAAACCTACAAAAAAACGTAAAAAAATTCATGAAAATACAAAAATTTGACAAGCGTTCAGCGTAGCAGGCAGGTAATTTATACAGTTTATATAGCAAAAGGATAACGAGAAAACGAAACAAAAAAAAAAACTAAAAAAAGGAAAAAGAGAAGAAAAACAAAAACACCAACACCAACAATAACAAAAAAAAAACAAACAAAAAATCTACATAAAACTATGTAAAATTGCAAGCAAAAGTCTAAGTCGCCAAAAAAAAAAAAAAAAAAAAAAAAAAAACAGAAAAGAGTTAAGATGACCAATTTACTGATTTACTTTTTATATGTAATTTATTTAATGTTTTTGTTGCCTCTTTTGTTTTCCACTTGAATTGAGTTTTGGCACACACACACACACGCATACACACTCACCACACAATTGTAGATAAGTTTAAAAATGATGTCCTTTTTCTGTTCTTTTCCAAAACTTTTTTTTTTCCTCCTCTTTTTAACTCTTTTTTTTTTTTTGACTTAAAGTTGATTACTGCGCGATAGAGTTGTAAATTAGTTGTGAAAAAATAAAGAAAAAACAATTACATAAGAATTAACGAAATTTGCGGCTTTTTTTTCTACTTTCTTTCCAAATTTTTTGTATGTACATACGATTTCTATATATATATATATAAATTGGATTTGATTTGATTTTGAATACAAACAAAAAAACAACCAACGCGAACAAAACACTTTAGTTCTCTTGCTCAGTTGGAACGTCTACACACCAGGCCTGTTCTTGTTTCCGAATTCGGTTGATTGGTTAATCAAACGATTTGCCTTCAAGAGTGCAAAATTTGGGCAAATTTGGCAGCGCAAACACTTATTTCATCAAAATTGAGAACGGGATCAGGCCTGTTTAATCCTTTAACAATTTACAGTGCCTCAAGACACTTTTCATGTTTCATGTGAGGAAAATATCAAACAATTTTTATTTTTGGCTGTATAAGTTTTGAATTTTTTACACCTAGAAAGAAAACCTGTTTTCATTTTCGCAAAAATTTTGCGATTTTATGACCAAAACTGTTCCACAAATCAGTTAACCGAATCTCGAACCAAAACACTTAGCAAAAGAGAGCTCTGTTTACGGTCTTATGATTTCGGCAAGTGGTCGCCTCGTGTGCTTGTAAATAACCGATTGCACTCGGCCCCTGGGGGCTATGGAGGAACATCGCTGCTTGAAATGTCAAACGACTGAAACTTTTATGTTAAATATTGTTTCTTTATGTTTCCAAGGTATAAAATGATTTGGTCTTATCTCGGTTAAAAACCGAAATAGAACCTTTAACCGAAACACTCATTTCGGGTCGTACCGGAACAGAAAATCTTTTCGGTATTAATCCCTGGCCTTAACCGATATTAATAGTTTCAAATTTGGAACCGAAACGGTAACCCAATACCGTATTACCTTTATTATCTTAACCAGAAATTAATACCCGAACTGTTAACAGTTTCAAATCACGTACCAGAACCGTTAGAACTGGAACATCATCGAATCGTTAGTACCGGGTACTGGGTTTACGCTTGAACAGCAATTGGAAATGCAATATAAGCAAACATGGTAACACGATAAGTACCATAGCACTTAAATAACTCTTAACCCATATTTTCAGTGTCTCGGTCTTCCTTCAACCGAATGTGTGGTGCTATCGCACTCACTGTTAAGCCGCTGTTGTTGTGAACAGCATTGGTCGGTCTGCCTGTAACCCAATAACGCCCATTTACGTCAAGCGATCCGAAAATGTTGCCTTGTCAAAGACCAAAAGGCAAAAATGTCATCTTGAATAGGTAGCGAGAGCAGACTCTAGTGTGAGCAGCAGAGAGAAAACAAGAAAGAAAGTCGGTCAAGACCGACTATAATATACTCTGTACTTGTTAAGTGCTGCCCATCATGTCAGTGTGCACAACTGCAAAGAGGGGACCGGTCTCACCTACAGTGAATCAATAAAGTATAGGCACAGCTTCATTCCCAAAATTTCGCAAAAGGCTCGCAAACGACTCATTTGCGAGCTATCGAATACGAAACTTTCACTGCCACAAACTGAGCGACCAGTGATTTGTTTTTGTATCGTTTTCGGATCTGTTTGCGATAGTTTTACCCGTTTTCGTTTTGAGCAACTCTCGTTTGCAATATCGTTTACGGAGATTTGGTCCAATGGGAATAGACTGCAATCTGTAGTGCTCACCAACACAAGCAAAATTTTCTGTCTTTCTCTAAAGCAGCGAGGTTCAAGAAGAGCGAGGCCAAAAAGTCAGAGTGTATTGGTGTGCGATATGAAAGCGACACAGCCCAGCTTTGAACTGCTCTCAACGACGGCTGGGCAGCGACTGAAGGCAAAGAGAGCTCTGCTTATGCTCATATGCCCGACTTCGGCATGCGCTCGGCTCGTGTGCGTGTAAATAGCCGATTTCCCTCGGCCCCTGGGGGCTATGGAGGAACATCGCTGCTGTAAATGCCCGTTGCCTAATTACTATAAAAGATAGGAATTATAATCTTATTCTTAAGACTTTAATTTGAAAGATGTTTGTTCAGAGGATGGTACAGAGGATATCGAAATATGTTGCCACACTAAGAAAAAATCCATCTAAATCTACCGAAATCAAGCCCATTCGTTGAAAAAAGTAGTATAATCCCGCTTTTTCATCAGTCGTGAACTGTGGTTGTCATGTTATAAACATTTTGTACGAACTTTATGAATGGCTTGGTCATGTTTTAGGACAATTTTTTACTTGCTAAATAAGATTTAACTATACTTTCCTTGCCTGGGAATTGAACCCGGGTCCGCGTACTCTCGTACTTAACACAAAAGTCGGCTTCTTAACGCTGTCGAACTCATGATAAAATTGGGGAATTTTTTTTGGGTCAAAATCGAAATGCCTTGCCAGACACACAGATTTCATTGTAGAAATTTAGGGGCGTATGCGGAACTTTTAGAGCAAACTTTATGGCCTCGTCGCGCCCATTAATACTGATTTTGTTTTTTGTTTGAAATTGAAATATTCAGGCCTGTTCCCGTTTCCGAGTGGAATGAAAAAGTAAAACGATCGTAATTCCGAATCGTTTTCATTTTGGTGTTCCCGTTTCCGAGTGAAATAGAAATTGATTGTCTTTTCGAATGAAAGTTTCGAATCGTTATCGAATTTTAATTCAGCCATAAAGCAGCCTTGACAATTTCGATCAGCACTGCGCATGCGCTGATTCGGAATTGCGAGCAGCTCGGTTTCATTTCGATCGTTTTCTTCTCGTCTACATGCAATTTCTGAGGTACAAATTTAATAAAAATGATTTTAAATCAAGTTGAAGGCTCGGTATATCTATAGATACTTCAAAATCTTCACAATATTTGACATGTTAAAATAAAAATACTTGCAAGATGCAAAGAATCACCGTTGCCAAGAAAATTGGCATTTCCTGTTCATTCCACTGACTCTTAGGCAAAACTTTTGAAACCGAATAACTTGATCGTTTTTCGGAAACGGGAACAGCTACCAATTCCGATTCCGCATGATCTGATCGAAATCGAAAACGGGAACAGGCCTGATTATCTATATTACAAAAGGAAACTTTTTAGAGGTCACCGTTTCTAAATTTAAATTTTGCAACTAAAAAGTGCGCCCTACTGTACAAGTTAGAGAGTGTAAAAAACTGGGATGCAAACCACTTGAAAATAGGTACTGGTTCGGTTCAGTGGTTCAAGTAGTTTCTGAACTGCCGGTTCGGTTCATTACATGGTTTTTTGAGCTAACTGAACCGCGGTTTCGGTCTTTGTCTGTTTAACAATTGCCATTAAAAACAACAAATACACATGCGACATTTGGACACAGCTCCCAGCACCATTGCAATAACTTCGGAGGAAGCTGTAGCTATCAATAGACGCATGTGAACGTAAACCTGAAAAATACTTATGATTCCCAAGTCTTTATTTGGCTCAGAGTGGCTTTAAATAGGTAATTGCTAATAGCTGTTGGTGTGGAAAGCGATTAAAATCTCACTGACGAGTCCAGGTTGGTTCCGGACGAAACCGTGTCTGTCTGAGTATCGATAATCTGCTTTGTGTCCATATTTTCATATCATTGTTGTTGATTTCAGATTGATTATAGAATTAAAATCAATCCTCTATCTTAAGACGGCTAACAATTACTTTGACTATTTGAATATCTTTAAAATCCTAAGAAGAATGTCTAAAATTTTTTATGTCGGATTTGCAGGACTCGTCTATAAGTTCCTTTCGAAAACAGAGAAAGTCGGCTAGAAAAGAATACGTACCATGCATCTTACACACCTTTTAATCGTATGAGAAAAAACTGTCCTCACTAAGATTAAATTTAGATGATAATATTGTCCAGTTGAGGACGAAAATTGAAGAAAAGAAAGCAGATTCATGACAGATATATTAAGAGATCGGCGGGCAATGCAGAGACATTTTACATGTTCTAAAATTTGTGTCAAGTCATCCATAAAGGTTATATCAATCGTGCATCTACCTTGTAGAAGGTCGAACGAAATCTTAGGGAAACGATTCAAATTCCCAAATTATTAAGTATCATTGGCTAAAGGAAAGCGATTCATGTCTTAAAACTCGTAAGAGAACTGAACCGAACCGTTTTTCTTTGTGGTTTTCGGTTCGGTTAAGCGTTTCTGAAAGGAAGCCAGTTCGGTTTGCGGTTCGGTTCACCGGCTGGAATAAGCGGTTCGGTTCGGTTCACAAGCGGCCTACATCCCTGGTAAAAAATGCTTTGTTCCCTTCCTTATAAATACAAATTTTGTATGAAATCATTGCAAAACCCATAAATTTTATGATGCAGTTCGATTTCCAGGACCCGAAATATGGGGTAGAATCATTAATGTAGTAACGGAGTTGTTAAATGGGCCAGCTTATAAAAACCCCACTGCACAGTGGTCAGTCCCATAGTCCAAAAATATAAAAACTTTTGTTTAAATTATGCCTCCAAATATACCTCATCTAGTTATCCATAGAACAAAGTTTCAAAAGCAGTAATTTGTTTGGTTTAGTTAATTTAATTTGGATGCTATACGTGTTTTTAATAATAGATGTGCTTATATCGTAACAGCACAAACTATGAATTTTCAGTAAAGTTAAAACTTGTGTTGCCCCCGGGTCCCTCCAATGAAATTTGTTTTAAAAAACTAAACAACATTTACAGATTCTTAGCTGTAAAAATCAGCTGCTCGTTTTTGCACATTTGGCTGTAATCTGTCAAAGATTGTCTCCGTCTCTTTCTATTTCTATATTTTAGGTTTTCTCTTGTTGCTTACTTTCTTCGTGCTTGTCCCGTTGACTGCCGGGTATTGTAATGGGTTAGGAACATCTTTTCAATGTGAGCTTTCTCAACAATATATGTATTTATGATATTCTGTGCTCTGGCAAAAAGGTCAAACGCTGAAATTTCGGGATGCTTCGATAATATAAAATCTCATATCGAAAGTAACGCGTACATATTTAATCACCTTGAAGCAGAAATCTACAATAATTTAATATTAAAAAGTTTCTCAATATTTGGAAAAAATGTTTCCGCAGAAAACGTTACAGAAAAATTATCATACTGAAATGCCGAAAACGACAATATTTCATTAAGTTTGAAGTTATCAGGATCAACTCAAAACCGGGAACGGTTTAGAATTAATTATGCTGAGTGTTCTCAAAGAACAAAGCGACGTCGAATTTTTGAACTTACGAAACTGCAGGCAAAGTCTGCAAGACTTTTCCGTCATAGATCTCATAAGAGATGCAATTTTTTCCATTTTATAATGTAGGCGCGTAGGACGGGAATATACTTCGTTAACTGTTCCAATTTTGAAAATATAGTTTTATTTCATTACTAGCTGAATACCCGGCGTCGCCCGGATCCTTCTGATTCTTGTGAGAGCGACTATATTCAAGCTAGTGCTGGCAGCAAGTCGCCATAAACATTTTTGACCGTTCGATCTTTTTCTCTATTTAACCATCTTCATTATAGTCTAATCTCATGAATACTTTGCAAATTCCGTGACTTTTTTGACTGTTTTGTTTATTCCTTCTATTTACCCATCTACAATTGCCGTCTATCAAATTTTCACAATAATCCAGGCTCAAATCCAAAACTTGCAAATTTCGCAATATTTTGGACCGAGTAATCTACAGCTTCCATTTACCAACGCCTGCAATATAATATAAGCGCTTTCATAAATACTCATAAGGTTATTTTGCAAATTTCGCGATTTTTTGACCTTAGAAACCTTCGCGGCTAAGCGTCTAACCATTGACCAAAATTTCATGGTAATCGGATGAGAGGTATAGTTTTTTAATTTTCGCGGTTTTTGGACTATTTCCCGCACATTTCTTCAAATCCGAATCCCTCGCGAGCATGCGTCCAAACATTCTCCAAAGTTTCATAACAATCGAACTTTTTTTAAATTTCGCGGTTTCTTCTACTTGGAAACCTTCCCGGGCAAGCGTCGATCACATTCTCAAAGTTTTAGCGACTTTCGCGGTTTTTGGACCGTTTTCGGCAAATTTTTTCAACTTGGAAAACTTCACGGGCAAGCGTTCAACCATTCTCCAAAGTTCCATCACAATCGAAGATTTAGCAAATTTCGCGGTTTTTGAACCATTTTCCGCAGATTTCTTTTACTTGGAAACCTTCCCGGACAAGTGTCGAAACATTCCCCAAAGCTCTACCGAAACCATAAATTTTGTAATTTTCGCGGTTTTTGGACCATTTTCCGCAAATTTCTACAACTTAGAAACCTTCCCTGGTAAGCTTTCTGCCATTCCCCAAAGTTTCATTGCAATCGGATGAACGGTATAATTTTGCAAATTTCGCGGTTTTTGGACCATTTCACAGACATGAGACATAGCCTATGACACTTTCCTGATCGACAAGAACTTACTGTGAACAATTCGTGAAGATCGGTTCAGCGGTTTAGACGCCCATAAGGGACAAACATACAAACATACTTTCACTTTTATATAGATGTATAGATTATAAAGCTACATACAAAATTTCAAGTCGATCGGCCCTGTTCCGAATTTCGAGTCGGTTTTCGTGTAAACGTTACTTTTTCTAAGTTGAAGTTCACAACTTTATATGAAAAGTAAGCAAAATGTCAGTGGCTACTAGATCAGGTCTTCTTTTTTTGTCGAATTGATTCCACTTGGCATTGAGCAATCGATTTCAGCTGCTTAAGCAATTCCGATTTTCGTCAAACCTAATTTAGTAACCGTTGAAATTTTTGTCACCTTCCATATAAAATTGTTAAGTTTAAACTCTACATGCAAACGTTTACACGAAAACCGACTCGGAATTCGGAACAGGGCCGGATATCTCTATTGGAAGTATTTTTGGCCACCTTCTCCATACATGACCGACCACTGGGCACTGTGTTGTTCGGCTTTTAGCTTAACGCTCGCAGCTATTTTCGTTCGACATTCTTATTAACAAAAAAATTTCAATCGAATTCTTTAATCGTTGCTTGGAAATGATAATACTATACCATTTCGATCAATTGAATTCGGAAATGAGATCAGGCCTGATTACCCTTATTTGCTTCCCTTTATCTGGGAAAGTATTGAACATTCAGTGAATGTTCTTGAGAATGTAACATTCTCATAAGTATGGCAAAAGCTACCTAAGGTCCCAATTTTGAGAAAATTTGGTTTAATACAGCCTATTCTAATCCAACTAGGTCGAAATTTATTGAAGTTAAAGTCCCAACAAGTTTTAGGGAACATAAATTGTACAAAATACAAATTTTCTAAGGATTTATCAGAATGTTTGGGGATTTTAACACCAAAAAACAGCTTGAACCCAGTTTTTAAATTTCACTTCCTGCAAGTTCTTGATTGCGCGTGCTTAAAAAAAAAGACCAGAAAAACAGTTTTAAGATAATTTTCAATGAAAAGTTAGGCAAAAATATGGCACAACTGAGCAAGTGACAGCCCTTATCCCACAAACAAACACACATACACTCACACACACACACACACACACATATTTACATAACACTTAACCAACAACAACAACAACAAGTTTACATTTAATTTTTTTTCTTAGCCTTAATCTTAACAACAAGCAGTCAGAGTTCAACTATTAAACAATATTTAAAGTTAGCAAGGCAAAATGGGGACATGATGGCTCTACATAGATGATATATATATATATACATAAAATATATATATATATATGTAAACACTCAAGATTTGTATTAAATTAAATAACAAATTAACGTAACATTTAAACTTAAAACAGCTCTTATACCTACATATATACATACATATATGAAAGAACTTTGATATGCATTTTAAAACCAGGCCCAGAATTATATATAAAACCATAAAGAAATACTAAAAAAAAACACAAGAATTTATACAAAGCAAACAACGTGTAGCCGTTAAACTTACATTATTATATTTATAAAAACAAAAAAAAACAAAAAACAAACTGAACGCGTTAGCAATTATATAAATCATAGCAAGACAACAATTTCGATATAAAAGTAAAACAAACAAAACCTTAATTAGCTAACTTATACCACTAACCGATACAATTTTTACCAAAAAAAAAAAAAAAACAAAACGAAAGCGAAAAACTTGTATGAATTAAACTGAGAACAGGAAATCAAACGAAACAACAAATTCGTCAACAAAATTAATTAAGCATTGAGTTATGATAACTAATTAATGATTACGACGAAACACGAAGGCAAAAACAAAAACAAAAAACCAATTCAAAACTCATACACAATACATTACAAACACGTGTATATATATATATATATATGTGTATATATGTATATGTATTATGCATATATATATATTTTTTTGTTGTTTGACCATTTTGTACGATATATATATAATATATATATATGTATATATATATATGGATATATATACACAAATAAATAAATACAAAGAAAATTATAATATAAACACAATAAAATTCATACTGAATTTCTGTCTGTGGTTTTAATGGGGGGTTGATTTTGGGCAAACACATTTTTTAGAAAATCTATATATTTTTTCATACGAATGTACGGCCCCCTTTTTAGCATAGTAAAACAAATTCAATTAATCCAAAATTTATTACATATTACAGCCATTGCAAAAAAAAAAATTAATTGCAATTATTAATGGTTTTATAACGAATTAAAAGTTGTACTAGTACAGACACACTTCACACAGATATCTGCGCAGACCAACGCATTGTTTTTGTTTCAACCAGTGCTGCCAATTTAGCTATTTTCCCACCAGATCTGGCGTTTTTCAAATGCTGATGGCGGGCAAATTCGTAATCTGGCGGCTAGCGGGCATTATAGCTAATTTAAAAACTAAATAGCTTATATTTAGCTATTTCAAATCTTTTGGCAACATCCTAAAATATCATAACATGGCATAAGAGCAATCGATGTTGCTTTATCATCTCTAACTTTTCTTTCCCATCACTGTAGAGTATTTTACCCTTTTTGTTCTTTGCTTCGGCCAATGCACTCTGGGCCAGCAGGCCAAAAATTTGGCCAAAAGTACCACCCTTTTTGTTTTGGAACCAGGGACTGTCGAAAATGATTTAGAATACTTTCAGCTATTTTAAAAATTTCAGCTATTTGGACTCGGCTTTTGATGCTAATCAAGAGTATATTATAACTACTTTATAGGGCACAACAGTATGATCAACTTTTTCCCTTTTTTAATGGAAACAGGGTATAATAAACTAGGCCAGCTATTTATATAGCTATTTTGAAAAATTTATAGCTATTTCTAGCTATTTTTGAACTTGGATCTAGCGTGAAGAGTTGGCAACACTGGTTTCAACAGGCCAACACTCTCTGTGAGTTGTGCTCAGTTGTAATTTGACATTTGTAAACAGAGAGAGAGAGTGGCTCTCAGTACGCTCTCCCTATGAATAGACGATCAACGGGGAAAAAAGCTTCTACGCATATTTTGTTTTGGTTTTAAGCAGACTTACAGTTGCTGGGTCTAACTGAAATCCAATTGACAAGAAATTTTTGTGCTAATAAAATGTATTTCGGAGCGTAAACAATAATTCATATTGTTAAAAAATTGGTTATATTGCTAATCCTATTGATCTTCCCTTTTCGCATAGTAATGTTGGAATGAGTATAAAGAGCAAAAAAAATAGTATTGCAATTATTTTTTTGTTTTATAGCGAATTAAAGATACGGTGACATGCAGATGGCATAGAATTCAATTGACTAAAAAAATTAGTGAGAAAATAGTCAGTATTCTTCGGGAAAATCGATCAGATACAGGAAATGTACATTATAAGAAACATACAATTCAATGGAAAATTCTCTAATCAAATTTAAAAACACCGAGCACAATTGGAGACTGTGCTGTGATCTTTAGATTGAATTGGTATTACATCGAATCGGAAATACATCGAATATATGGATTTATTGCCTGTGTAGGGTCAGGCACTATCACTGCGTTACAAAATCGCGTCAAAAAATAAATGTATTAATTTTGTCTCTTCACACTTTCCTTGGAGCCATCCCAAAGCAACATTTCCCAGAAATGCATTGAAAATTGTTTTACGACTTACACTTTACTTTAACAAAAGATCAAGGAAAGGAAGAAACGGTGTTTATAGCTTTCTGGGTAGTATAAAAAAGACCTAACTAAGCCAAGTTTGTTAACCAAATGTTGGCTGACTGTTCAAAATTGGAATATATGTTAATCAGGTTTTCCTGGGTTTCAAACCGATTGAGCTTCAGTTATTTTTGGACCAAAAACTATGCAAATTTAAGACTTTTTTTTGACATATTATTTTAGAATTTAAATTGCATATCGTTTAATGTTAAGTGTTAATTTGTTCGATGGTCGAATTTCGACCACAGGGCGAGCCTAGTAGTTTTTTGATTTTCTATCAATCAAGGCTGCAAACCCGAGATCTACACGAGTGCATCGCAACTGCAAGTGCACTGCATAAGTACTTGATATCGGATATACCGACTACTCCGACAAAATGTATACAGTAGCATTTCTACTCGCGGCATATTTGCGTCTCGCACTTAAGCACCGAAAAGACTCGCGACACTCGCGTAGCGTATAGGAAATACTCATACAAACAGCGAACTGTAAAGTTTGAGTGTGAAATTATCCACCAACAATTCAAGCAACGCATTTTTTATCTATCGCTTTCTCACTTAAGTATTTTTTTACTCATGCATTTTTATTTTGTTTTGGTAAAGTATCCTTTAGTAACTAGCCTTCTGCTACCCTTTTTTGGCCGCTTATGCTAGTGTGATATTGGGTTTTAACAGTACTTGGCATTGTCCATTTGGGCTTACCGATAATGTATGAGTTTTTTAATGTAGGTATTCAGTGAGAAAGTGTGAGAATTTGGTGTAAATGGTGTCCTGCTAGAGTCGACGTGAGTTCAGGTCCTTTGGTAAGACTCTCTTTAACCTTCTCCTTTGACGTACACCTTGGATTCTCCGTCTTCTTAACAAGTTTTTAGCCAGTTTGTTGGGGTGGTGAGATAGCTTGTCAAGGTAAATGGCGGCCTGCTTGTTGATAATATCTCCAACCATGGGAACTCCAAGGTCCTTTTCAATATCCCTGGTTCTCAGGTACCATTCAGCTCCCGTATTGCGTCTAAGGATTTTCGCCTGGACCACGCTAATCTTACTCAGGTGAGACTTCGCCGCGATTCCATAAATTTGTAGTACATATCTCCATACCGGATCCAGAATAGCCTTGTAGATTAGGGCTTTGTTCCTGAGTGACTGCTTGTTGTTGGAGCTCACGAGCCACCCCATGCGCCGTGCTTTGGCAACAACTGCCTGAGCTGTTGTCTTGACATGGTGTCCAAGGCTCAGTCTTCTGTCCAGTGTCACCCAAAGGTATTTAAGGGCTGTTTTATGCTCCATAAGCTGACCGTGCAAGAATACTCCGGGGCAGATGTCACAACGGGTGGAAAAAGTCACCGAAGCATACTAGTCCGTGTTTATGGCAATGATCCATCTAGCGGCCCAGTTGCTAAGCCTTTTCAAGTACTCTTGAAGGGCATCTGTGGCTGAGTGTCGTCAGCAAATATTGCGATTAGAAGATCTTCGGTGTTTTCAAGCGGAATGCTATAGGCTCTGAGTGAATAGGGAGTATAGCAAAGCGCCCAATACGCTACCCTGCGGTACACCAGCCCGAATGGTTCTTGTTTGGGATGTCGCTCCGTCCTGTGCAACCTAAAAAGCTCTGTCCGTCAGGAAGCTCTTGATTAGCAGGTACAGTTGGGGCGGAAGAAGTTTCTTGATCTTCGAGTGCAGACCTGCGTGACACACTCTATCGAAGGCCTGCTGGATGTCAAGGTAAGCTGCCACTACGTACTCTTTCCCGTCATACCCTTCAAGGATGTAGTTGACCACTCGATGTAATTGTTCGGGAGTTCTATGGCTCAGTCGGAAGCCAAATTGGAAATCGGGTATGGCTTTTCGAATAGATCGAATATCAAGCATTTTTCGAAGGATACAGCGCTCGAAGATCTTTCCAAGGATGGATAGTAGGCTAATCGGCCGGTAGGAATCAAGGCAGGATGGTGGTTTTCCATTCTTGTGAAAGAGAACAATTCTGGCTTTCTTCCAGGGTGATGATAAATGGCTTAGTCTCAGAGCCGCGTTTAAGATGAGCACCAAGAACAATATGGCTTTGTCTGGTAGGAGCTTCATTGTCCTGTTGTCAATGTTGTCAATGCCTGGCCTTTTTTCAAAATGGCTGAGTGCCTCAGCGGCTAGTGCGCGCGACTGCTGTGCAAGAGGCCGTGGGTTCGATCCCGCCTCGGAACATCTAATGAAAAGTTTTTTCTTTGAATAAACTTTACACCCGGCCACACCTCTTTGCTGTTGGCGCCAGCCTTGTAGTAATTAGCCATGAAAAGCTTCTCAAACTGTCGATCAGATTCGGCGTTAAACTGTAAGTCCCTTTCTCTTGTGCTAAAATTAGAAGCGCACGAGCCAAGAGATTGAGAGAGGCTCGGCTTTGGCCCTTTGGGGCAACCTTACTCCTTACCAAGGGTGTCACTTTTTGCCACCTTACTCACACTCAATAAAATTTGTGTCCCGGTGCCACTCACACCCGGCTAAGCAAAGCAAAGACACACACTTATCAAAAAATGCGTGTGTGCTATGAGTGCCGGCATTATTACGCTCTCGCTCATACAAGGTGCCGTTATTTTTTTGTGCTTGCACCCATTCATTTTTGAGCAACGCGTGCCGGTCGCACTTGCACTCAAAACGAATGAAGGAATAATCACAAGTAACAAAAAAGGCAATGCGGGATTAATAGAAGTAGGCAAAACACACAAGAATCACTTGAGTGTTTTTTAAACACCATGGTGCTTTTGCATGATCTGTTCTTTGCGTTCAAGTTCAGTGCATCTTTGAACTTGTTGCGGAGACAAACATAATGACGGCGGAAATAATTAAAAGTAAAATAGAACGTGGCGATTACACCGTAGCTCCAACTCACAAGGGCAAAAGTGTAATTTGGACAATATTATGTAATATCATACAAGAAGACCAAACTGTCCTTGAAGGCTGGATTTTTTGCAATACATGCAGAAAAGTGCTGAAATTTGGTGTCAACCATTTTACCATTAATTTACTTTTTCTCCATTCGTATTATAATAAATTTAAATAAAAAATAAAATAAATTTTAATAAAACGACCTGAAGCTACAAAAAATATGTTAAATAATAAATAATTAAAAATAAGTAATATGCAATGAAGCAAAAAAACTAAATATGTTTAATAATGAATAATTAAAAATGAAATATCAATGGAAAAAAATATAAAATGTTTACTAAGAAAATTATAAATTAAGTAATATGCAATGAAGCAAAAAATTATGTTAAATAAAATGTAAGATCAATAGAAATAATTTGTTTTATTTAGCGACGCATTTGGAGCAGCAGGTAGTAAAAAAAACAACTCAAGGCTTGCAAAAAAGAAACCTTAATAGGCAACACACTCAATACAATTTTTGCCTTTTTTTTTGTGTTTTTCTTTTCACCCATCCTTCTTGCGACGCTAACGCGCCGGCATGCGCTCACACTCTTGTTCAAAAAAACTATCTGCTCTATATTGATGCATGGTGCGGCACACACTTATGCATTATTGCGAGGCTGGCACTTATACTCAGTTGTCCGGTAGCAAAAAACACCAGGGTGCCAGAATCACCCTACATTTACCCGGTGCACCTTGAGTGCCGGTGGACTCTTGCAGTTCTCTGCTCCTTACTTATTTGCGCGGGCTATGAATTCATTTAAGACCCATGGTTTCTTGGAGAAAGTTTCTTAGAATTGTCCCTAGTTTTCGATTTTGCTTCACGCTTTGTGCGAAAAAAAACGACCCCCCTTTTATACAAAGGATATAGAAGATGATAAATCGGATTCTGTTGTTCTCAGAGCAAAGACCTTTTTTCTCGTTCCTGTTTCTCCCCTGTCTTTCACTGACACTTTTGCAGAGAGCAAACTTCCAAACTGTATCCTGCGTATGCGTATGCGTAACTGTGTGTTGCGCTCGTGTGTGTCTTTGTATAACTACCCTTCAGTACTCAGCATTAGTGAATCACCAAAGATTCACCGATGAATTGGTCAGAGGTATCGATGAATCATAGGTGACCTCCCATACAAATTATGCATGAATTTAACATTGGCATGTCCTAGGCGTTCACGCATGACAGTTTATGGGTGAATCACTCATGAATTCACGAATCGATTCATCGATGATTCACACGCGATACCCTTTTCAACTCATATTATGTAAGGGCATATCCGACTTAAGAAGTATTTGTGTAAGAAGTATTTGTCCATAAATAAATAATTTATTTTGGGATAATAATAATAAAAGTCTATATTAGGGCTATTCCACTAACGATCTGTGCAATCCACTTATTCAAAATTCTTTAATATACATATAAAATATGGTTTTAATGTTCGGTAAAATTTGAAGGGTATGCAAACTTCTTCGTTCGGCGATGGCCTGTGTGTCGCAGCGCGACGGCTAACATTTTTTGTGACTGCAATAGGTAAATTTGCAACAACAAATATACTACGTTTATGCTTGCAAAAAACCATGATTTTTTGCGCTTAAAAGTATACCAACTTTATTTCAACTAACAATTATTTATTTGAAAGAGATAATTGATTGTCATTTATGGCAGTTTTAAACCTAGTTCACTCTTTACACTCATTCAGGTTGTCTGACTAGTTAAAGGTGCTCCAAATAAATGAGGTTTAATGCAAATATAAAATAAATAATTTCCATAATGATTAATATATATAAATAAAGCATACTTCGACGGGCAAAAATCGTGATTTTTTGTTTAAGCATAAACGTAGTAACAGACACAAATTTCTGTTCTGCCGACGTCGACGTCAAAGCAGATGCGGGAACAAGGCATGAATTTGACGATGCATGAATTCTAGAACTGAAGGGTAGCGTCACACATACAAACAGCCTACCAAACGCAGAAAACAAAAACTAAACAAAAAAACACTTTTCGTAGACACTTATTGAGTTCTGCTCATTTGCTGGTAGTTGTTTAGTGGGCGCTCGCTCTAAACAGTTGCTGTCGGAGGTTGTCGGAGGACCGACACGTTTGTTTTGCTCAACCGAAAACATGTAACAGAAAACACATGAAGTGCGAGAAAAAGTGTTCCGCTAAGTGAGAGACCGCTTGTGCTGCGATTGTTTCTGTTTTTCACTGAGGCTTGGCGCATTAGAAAAAGTGTTAACCGTATTTTTTCCGAGCTATGCTTATAGTTGTTGCCAACGGAAAGCAAAGCATTAATATTTCTTCCCCGACTCAGCAGGTCTTGAAATTTACATTGTAACTTAAAATTTTCATGCAGTCGACTGTAGGGCCAGTCAAGTCAGTCGGACGAAACCTAACGAGAGAGAAACACGTTAATTTTTTTTAAAGCGCTCCGCATTTTCTCTCTTTTTCTTTTAATCTATTTTTTATTTATTTTAATTTCTTTAAAAAAGCAACATTTTCGCCCTGCGCTGTTGTGGTTATTCAGCATTTAGTTCTGCTGATGATAGTCGAGCAAAGCTTCCGTTTGTACAGGCTCATTGGATCCAGATCTTCGTCAATGCCCATGCCGTTACTGTCCACATCCACGGTTTCATGTGGCTCAATATCAATCTCGGTCTTAATGTTCTTCGGATCTATATAGTCTATAGCATCATTGGATGCATTTATACGTTCGCCTTGATCCAATGTGCTGGCAGCATTATTTTCATCTTTGGAAACTTCTTGGAACTCTTGCTCCTTATCATGTTCATCGTCTTCGGTAGAACATTGCAAGTCTTCATCCAGAAAGTAAGCTTGCGTTTGACCACGCTTAACGGGATTTTGGGCTTTGACCTCCTCTACCGGATCACGCTGATTACGTGAACGACCAAGACCACGTTTTACTTCGCCCGATCCCGGTGTACGCGAAAATTCAATATCTGCTCCCATACTATGGTGTACAGAATTCGATGTAGATGGATGTCCTATATGACCACTACCCTCCACAACAACGTCATCGTCACCCGGTGAACAGCCACGACGGCCGCGTCCAGTCATAATCATCATTACCCTCGGCCTTCTCGACTTCAGGTGCATTATCACGCGCTTGCGCCTGGGTTTTAGCAATGTTATCCGCCAGCTGGCCACAGTGCTCAACAAACTCCTCCAGTTATGCTTGTCCATACTCTACAATCTTTTTGCCAAATCAGCTCCATTATATTGCTCACAATTGGTGGCTATGGTGCTTAATATCGGCCAAGTATTCAGCGCTACTGTGATAACAGTGTGTTTCAATATTCTTGCCAATGGTTTCCAAATCCATGGGCTTCTTAATGAGGGTATAGTAGTCTTTGACCTGTTTCTTATTGACCGGCTTGAGGAAGAGCCAATTTTCGGGCAGCTGCTTGATTTGTGTATCAATTTGATCAAATATAAACGACAAAGCCACCTGATCATCATCATCGAGCAGAGGATTGATGGCCTTCTCCACACTCGGAGAAAAAATAGAGAACTTCATACTTGGATCAAGAATTTTCGTACTCAATAGTTCGATAAGAGCGAAAATTCTCGATCCAAGAACGAAATTCCTGAATGTTTGATGCCGTTTTTCTTGATCCAAGAGCTGCAATTCTTTATCCAAGTCGGTTACAAAATGTTATGTGTAGGATGATGATTTCGGAGGGGGAGGTGGGGGGCTGCCTGAGAATTTTGGGTTGGGTGCGGTGAGGGGTTGGTTGGTACCAAACCAACCACACCAACCCCACCAAGCCCACTCCATTTATTGTGAATTATTTTTATTTTATTTTTTACTTTCCTTTACTGCGACTCGAACTCGGGGGACCTCGAAAGAATGCACTCACAGACACCACCGCTTAGACAACAGCACCACATCTACAATGCCTTGAGCATCGTCCAAATTTATATTATAAACTGACGCGAGCGCTCTTCACTCGAAGAAAAAGGATGCAGTGAGAGCGGGTTCATCGCTATCCTCTCAAATGTGCTTGCTCTCCTCTCTCAGTTTGTTTTCCTCACCCTTCTCGCCTAAAAACACCAAACAGAACGAATTTAGCTCGATTTCAAGCGCGAAATTCTTAAAAATAATTTTCTTTTTCAAGAGCGATCGTACTTAAATTATTCATTCTACTTTTTTCTGTGAATACATAAAACGCCCGCGGGCCTTATTTCACTCCAAAAAGTGAAATAACGCCACTTTAAAAAGTGAAAAAAGCCCGCGGGGTTATTTCATTTGAAAGTGAAATAAGCCCGCGGGCCTTATTTCACTTTCAATAACACCCGCGGGCTTTATTTCACTTTCAAAAGTGAAATAACACCCGCGGGCTTTATTTCACTTTCAAAAGTGAAATAACGCCACGAATGAGTGAGTAAAAATATCCGCGGGCGCTATTTCACTTTTGAGAATGAAATTACACCCGCGGGCGTTATTTCTCATTCATTGGTGACATTATTTCTCCTTTGTGACTATAAGGAATATATTAATGAACTGAACGAGAGCGTAAGACGGACGGACAGGGCGATATCTCCTTTTCAAAAGTGAAATAAAGCCAAGCGGGAGTTTTTTCACTTTTGTCAGTAAGAAGATAATGATAAGTAAACAGGTTTTTTTTAAGGAAAAGGAAAAAAAGATGAGTAAAACAGAGCGAAACAGTTTCATTCGTCTAGGTGACAGATGACTAAACATCCTTATATCGAATATCTTCCATCAATTTATAAAGCCCGGCACTTTCGAAAGTTGGTTTTAAATCTCTAACTAGAATTCCTTTAACAATTTTCTCCGTTCTTTGTTATTCTGTGTTATTTTTGAGGGAAAGAAAAAAATGTATAGCCTTCAATTAAGTTTGCCACACTAAGGTCATCTGGTCACTTTGACTATCAACACTTTCAGGATCGAATTAAAGTGAGTGAACTTAAAAAATTGTTTAGGATTACTATTAGTAGTATGGCCATTAAGGTTTACTTCTATAAATTTTAAAAGACCTATATAATCTAAATGGTTCCATGTCTATTGATCACAATAATTGATCTTATACCTAGAAACGTTGAAACGTTGGTATGCGGCTTACCGCTGAAAGTAGCGCCGCAGGCAAAATTTTTTTTTTAAAAATCGCGCGATTTTTAAAAAAAAATTTTGTCAATTCAACACAATACCAATTTAAGAAAAAACGGTATTGCAGACTTTCGTTCACAAGAATTCATGATTTCGTTACGCTTATAACGGATTTTTCTCTCTGTGCTATGAAGATCAGTGGGAGGTCGATGCATCTTAAGAAATCAGCGGATCTTTAATTAATTAGTTACTTTTTTATGATAGTCAAATTCTATGAGTTTTTAGAAAAAAAGTAATATATCACCCGTGGGCGTTATTTCACTCTTAAGAGTGAAATAACACCCGCGGGCGTTATTTCACTCCTGAAAGTGAAATAAAGCCCGCGGGCTTTATTTCACACTCATTAGTGGCGTTATTTCATTTTGAAAGTGAAATAAGGCCCGCGGGCTTTATTTCACTTTTAGGGGTGAAATAAAGCCCGCGGGGTTATTTCACTTTCAAAGTGAATAAAGCCCGCGGGTGTATTTCACTTTCAAAGTGAAATAACGCCCCTGGTTGATAGCCCGCGGGTTTTCCTTGAGTGAAATAAGCCCGCGGGCCTTATTTCACCTGGCGTTATTTCATGCCCCCGTCAGTAACTATTGGAGCCCGTCATATGGCCATACGTGCCACACACAAAATTGAAAAGAAAAAAAAACAAATAAATTTATGTGCGACCATGACGGGAATCGAACCCGCAACCTCCGGATCCGAAGTCCGACGCCATATCCATTAGGCTACACGGCCCTTTGTAAGAAACGAGCTTAAAGAACCACAATAAGTCCATAAATGTTCTTTTTAGGTGTACCAGAGTTGGAAAATACTGCCAGATAACCTTAAAACGCAGAAATCCCGAATACTAAATATGTCAAGAAGGCTCGAACCTTCTATCTATAACACTGTGGCAGATATGACGTTTTTATCGATATTGCGGGGGCGGGAGGGGGTGTGGCCAAAATTGCAAATAAACTTGATCTGCCTGTAAGTATAAGAAACATATGTTCCATAAATGTCAAACCTCTATCTCTAACCATCTCTGAGATCTGTTTGTTCATACGGACGGACGGACACTTTTGCACAAACTTAATATACTCTGTGTACCTCTGGTACAGAGTATAAAAAACAAAAAAAAAAAATTATTTGCGACCATGACGGGAATCGAACCCGCAACCTCCGGATCCGAAGTCCGACGCCATATCCATTAGGCTACACGGCCCTTTGCGAGAAACGAGCTTAAAGAACCAGAATAAGTCCATAAAAGTTTAAGATAGAGTAAATCAAGGTAGCGCAAACTTGAAGTGACAGAAGCCAGAAAAGTCTTTGTTTTCAATTTTGACAATTTGTAACGAACTCTTGCCTTGGGACTACTCGCCGACTCCAGGGTTACAGAAATTTATTTCTTATAGTCGAGGTTGCTGCAAATAAATTCCCTAAACAACAATCCAAGGTTCCAATGTGTTCCCTTTTGGGTTTTATTTCAGGATATTCTACGTGGTAATATTAATTCTAGGTATTATGCTTGATATGCTGGGCCACGAGGTCTCTCGGGGTATCTGGGATTGGTTCCGATGGGCTGGCTCCTTCTGTGGGCGTCTGTACCTGGTTCCTTGGGGCTCGTTCCGGCTATTCTGGTTCGAAGGAGAAATTCTCCGGGGAATCTTACTCTGGACGAGGCGGGCTCTCGGTCGTATCCAAGAGATCGGAGGAAGCTCTATTGCTCTGTACCGGTTTCCAGTTCTGGGGAGGATTGGCTATCAATGGGGCAGACCAAACTACATAAACCAAGGTGGATGCCCTACGACTCCTTACCTAAGGAGGCTAAGTACCTCTGCGGGCTTACCTGTGTTCTTCGAGCCCTGGTGACTAAGTGACTTCCTAATCGTTGATGCCGGTCTTTTATATGCTTTGCTCGAGCTTAGCTCACGCCACCATGAGCTTTTTTAGAGTCGCCATCGATAATTATCGATATCGATCGAAGGCGCCAATACGTTGCATTTGAAATTCAAACCAGCCGTTATTTCAATTGTACGCGCTGGTAAAGAGCGTCACAAATTGCCGACTATAACATACTCTGTACCAGTGAAGTGCTGCCAATCACCGTTGCGACCGGTGCTGCCCATAATTGTTTGTGTCCTTATAGCTCGAATATCGTTCATCCGATCTTTTAAATTCCTTCAGCGGATCGATAAATAATCCCGAATACTAAATATGTCCAGAAGGTTTGAACCTTCTATCTATAAAACTGTGGGAGATAGGACGTTTTTTCGATAATGCGGAGGGGCGTGGCCAAAATTGAAAATAATCTTGATCTGCCAGCAAGTATAAGAAACATATGTTCAAATCATGTCAAACCTCTATCTCTTACCTTTTTTGAGATCTGTTTGTTCATACGGACGAACGAACAGACAGATAGGCGGACGGACCTCTGGTACAGAGTATAAAACCTCTGGTACCTCTGGTACAGAGTATAAAACACAAAAAAAAAAAAATCTATGTGTGACCATGACGGGAATCGAACCCGCAACCTCCGGATCCGAAGTCCGACGCCATATCCATTAGGCTACACGGCCCTTTGTAAGAAACGAGCTTAAAGAACGAGAATAAGTCCATAAATGTTTTTTTTTTAAGGTGTTGGAAAATACTGCCAGATAGAACAAGATTGAACAAGAGTAGCTAGAGGTGGCGAAAATTAGAAGTGACTGAAGCCAGAAAAGTCTTTGTTTTCAATTTTGTCAATTGTCGAAAGAAGTTGGAGAGATTCTAACCTAGAATAATCAAATGAAATTCGAGCTGAATTTTTTAATGAAAACGTCCTTATCATTGGCATACACTTATTTTATTTACCTTACACAGTTCTACAAAGTTTGGTCGAAATCGGATGACTGTTGCATATAGCTCCCATAGGAACGATCGGTAGAAAAACTAGTTCTAGTGAGAAAAACTTTTTTTTGTTTTTAATGAAAACGTCCTTATCATTGGTATACACTTATTTTATATACTTTTACACAATTCTACAAGGTTTGGTCGAAATCGGATGACTATAGCAAATAGCTGCAGTATGAATGATCGGTGGAAAAAGAAGTTCTAGTGAGAAAAACTTTTTTTTCAATGGGATCGCCTCCAAATTTCGTTATTAACAGTGTATTATGCTTTTCCATGATTTGACCAAGTTTGGTCGAAATCAGACATTTAAAGGATGATTTTTAAGAGCTATAGGAAAGCTTTTAAAAAAAAAAAACATAAAATTCAGAAAAATGCCTGAAATCTTTATTTGAATCGATAGTAAAAAGTAAAAGTAAAATCGACTTGTCAAGATGACAACAGCCCCAAGGGGCCAAAGCCGAGCCTCTTCTCTCAATCTCTTGGCTTGTGCGCTTCTAATTTTAGCACAAGAGAAAGGGACCTACAGATTAACGCCGAGTCCGAACGGCAGTTTTTAAGAGGCTTTTCATGGCTAATTACTGCAATGCTGGCGCCAACAGCAATAGGTGTGGCCGGGTGTAAAGTTTTATTCAAAGAAAAAACTTTTCATTAGATGTTCCAAGGCGGGATCGAACCCACGACCTCACGCTCAGCAGTCGCGCACACTAACCGCTGAGCCACTCCGGCCACATCGATAGTACGGTCCATATAATTTAATGTTGACCGTGACTGCGCCTCAAATGGTCCATCCGCTTAGTCCAATTTTGGCATACTCTTTACCACATTTCGGACTCAATGCTGCCTTCCAAAGCGTCAATTGAAGCGGGCTTGTCTGTATAGACATGAGCTTTAACATAGCCCCACAAAAAATAGTCTAAAGGCGTTAAATCGCACGATCTAGACGGCCAATTGACCGGTCCCGAACGTGAAATAAAATGTTTACAGAACTCTCCTCTCAATAAGTCCATTGTTGCGCGTGCTGTGTGGCATGTGGCACCGTCTTGTTGAAACCACATGTCATTCAAGTCAAGCTCTTGCATTTTGCATATCATCTCACGGTAGCGCTCACCATTCACAGTTACATTACGATTCGCATCATCTTTAAAGAAGTACGGTCCAATGATGCCACCAGCCCATAAACCGCACCAAACTGTGACTTTTTCTGAATGCATTGGTAGCTCTTGCAATGCTTCTGGCTGATATTCACTCCAAAATCGACAATTCTGCTTATTTACGTACCCGTTGAGACAAAAATGAGTTTCGTCGCTGAACACAATTTTTCGGTAAAAAAGTGGATCTTCGGCCAACATTCCAAGTGCCCATTCTACGTTGCGGTAGGTCGTTCGGCTTCAATTCTTGCACCAGCTGTATTTTGAAAGGCTTCACACCTAAATCCTTCCGCAAAATTTTCCACGTTGTTGAGTAACAGAGGCCCAATTGCTGCGAACGGCGACGAATCGATAATTGATGGTCATCATTAACATTGGCCGATACAGCTGCAATACTTTCTTCAGTTCGCACTCTACGTAAGCGTGTTGGTGGTTTAATGTCCAACAATGTAAATTTGGGGCGAAATTTAGTCAAAATAGCCCGAATAGCCGCTTCAGTGGGTCGATTAAACTGACCATAAAATAGAAGAAGCGCGCGATGAACTTTCTTAACAGAGCACGCAATTTTGATAATAAAATTCAATAATTTGCAAGCGTTGTTCGTTTGTAAGACGATTCATGGTTTAATTATAGACCAAACTGAAGATGTTTGACAGTGAAACAAAACTGGAAACGTGCGTGAGATGTTTAAACCAGTGTTGCCAAAAAGATAATAGCTCAAAAATCACCCTTTATATATTGAAACTATTTTGCTAAACAAAAATGTGAAAAATTTGAGCTTATGCCAAAAAAAAATCGAAAAATTCCCCACACTGTGCGATGGAAGTTTCTTCCAGATGTCCCAAAAATAGATCACTGCGATAGTCATCGACTAACTCTCAACGAGTGCGCACGTCTTTTCGGTCAGCTTTCGTTCTTAGTTTATTGTCAGACGCATCACCGCTTATCTCCAGTTAGCTTTTCTCTCCGCAATTAACTCCACCGACACACGCGCGCGTGGGTAACAAAACAAAAACTATTACGATGGCCTCTGGGCCTCCCAATCTTGGGGACAATCGCTTCAGTTTACTGAGCGATAGCCCCAAAAAGAAAAAGAAAAGACCCTTTCAACCGTTCCCAGTCGACTTTCCAGACTTACCCGAAGTGAATTTAAACAACCCCAAATTCATAATAATAGCAGCTAAAAATTCTGAAAAACCACTAGCCGAATACTCGTGCTTTGCCGTTCACAGAGAGCTGAAAACACTTGGCAAAGAAATCATTTCAATATCGACTCTCCGCGATGGAAACCTCCTAATGCTCGTCAAAACAAAAGAAGTCGCTGACAAACTTTTAAAAACAACTCAACTGCCAGGCATTTGCGAAATCGAATGTAAACTGCACGAGAGCCTAAATGTTGTAAAAGGAACCATATACGCCCCATATCTAAACAATATCGCTGACCAAGAAATTATAGATGAGCTAAAGAGTCAAAACGTACAAACCATTTTTAAGTTTACTAAACTTATAGATGGCCAGCCCAAACCAACCGGTGTTATACTAGTGTCATTTGACTTATACTCCTTACCAAGAAAACTAGACATTTCATGGCACTCCGTAAAGGTCCGAGAATATGTCCCAAATCCAATGCGCTGTAAAAAATGCCAGCACAATCAATCGGAACTCGACATGTTATCTGCACGGACAGCCTGTCTACCATCGAAGCAGTTAAAAATCTAAACGCTGCCAGCGAAACCGTTGGCCAAATTCGAAGCCTCCTCGTCAAAAGTCGCGGAAAAATTGTTCTCTTTTGGACTCCCAGTCACATGGGCATCACCGGAAACGAAAACGCCGACCAGGCAGCCCGATATGCACTATCGGCACCCCTAGTCACGTACGCCCCGCTGGACGACGCATCCCTGAAGCGAAAAATTTTCCAGCACCTACATGCACTTAAGATAGATGACTGGTCCACCTTTAACCACCGGTACCGGAACTTTAATCCCAACTGCACAGGAATAAGGATACCACCAAACATATCCAAACCGAAATGGTCAGCATACATTCGACTTCGCATAGGGCATACAACCTTGACTCATGAACACTTACTTAAAGGATCCGCAGCTCCAATATGCATATGTGGAGCAGTCATCACAGCTGATCATATTCTTACGGACTGTCAGAACCTAAATGATATCAGAGCCCGAATATTTATAGGCACATCTGCCTCCGATAACTTAACACTACCTACAACTCAAAACATCAATAGAATTTTCACTTTTCTTAAACATTGTAATATACTAAACAACATATAATCACAACATAGAGTCGAAGGTCCAGCTACTAGTACTCTAAGCACCACTCAAACCTCTTAGATTTAATATTGTATATTCTATCTAAACTTGTAAATAAATAATAAATAAATCACTGCGAAAGAGAGCGATTGAATGCTGCTGAGTTGCTGCTGCTGCAGAGTACATTTCTTACCTTTCCCCTTTGGGTATCGCCTTAAAATCAAAACCACATTTGTTTTTTTTTTCATTTGCATAACAAATTCAATTAAATCTCATTTTATTTCAGTTTTGTTTGTTTGTTTTTTTTTTTGGTATTTTTTTTTACAATTTATTAAGCTAAAGTGTGAAAAAATTTCGCTTTTAATTTATATATTTTGTTTTGTTTTTTTTTTTTGGTTTTTATTACATTATAATATTTTTGGTTGCCCTTTCTTTTTGGTTGTTAATGCTTGGTTTATTATTAAGTTTTTGTTTTTTTTTTTTTTGTTTGTTTGTCTTATTAAATTATACAATTAATTATGCAACTTGTTGAGAACTAAAAAAGCATTAATTATTTATATTTAATGAAACTTAAAATGGTTCACTTGAGTTTTGGTTTTTGTTTTTTTTGCTGAAATTGTTCTGTTAATAATAGTTAATATTTGTTTTGGTTTTTTTTTTACATTTAGATGTTATTGTGCAGTTTTTGTTTGGTATGCTTCGATTTGTTTTTTGTTTTTTTGGTTTTTGGTTTTACATTGAAGTTAACTAATTATAATTTTGGTTTTATTAGCGTAATAAACTAATTCAGGCGTTTTGTTGTTGTTGTTTTTGTATCTGTTTATTAAATGTTCTAGTTTATATATGTATATATATATGTATATATCTTTATAAAAACAATTGTGTGTGTGTGTGTGTGTCATAAAAATTAATACATACAAAATTGTTGTCGCTCTGCTTTGGTTTTCTTTCTTTTTTTTATATTTTCGTATTATAAAAAATGGCGCTTTTCACAAAAAACGAAAAAAATCGATAACAATTGAACATTTAGATGTATGACAGCTTTTATATTTGCTAATAGAACTAGAAAACAAAATGTGTGTATGTGTGTTTGTTTGTGTGTGTGTGTGTGTGTCAACTGTTATACTGGCTACATAAATAGACTCATATTATCCCATATACAGTCGATTCTTAGTAAAAAAGTGGCGGGTGTCATATTTTGTTAGCTTTTTCCTCATATATATTTTTTTTTCCAAGGGGCCGCAGGTAGGGAGGGACAGTCATCTGAACCACTAACACATTTGTAGCCGGGGAAGTTGCTATCAAACAGAGTTGCTCAAAAACTGGGGGAACCGGGTAGGGAGGAGGGGAATGCTGGACTGATTTATTTATAGGTAAAAACTATTTATATCATAAAACGAAGGACCTTTTTTTTCTGTTTTCTTTCTTTTGGTTTTTTGGTTTTTGTTTGAGAAGAAATAGAAAAAGAAGCTAGCACACTGGCGGGTCACAAAAGGGTATACATACATACATATTGGGCTTTGTGTGTGTGTGTGTTTGGGTGCAAGCAAAGATTCTAAAAGTAACTAGATGGCACAATTAGACTCAATTCAATATAGTTACGAAAAATCAGCTTCTTTCAACATATTTGATCGTTTTACAGCCTTTTTGCATACTTTTTGGGAACACAAAAGCCCACTTACTTATTTCATGGACAAACTGTTGCTATTCGTGCAATGTATAAAAAAAATTCTTTTATATTGAACTGTAAAAATTATTATCAAAGATATAACTTGCAGTTTTTCAGTGTACGACCTCGTAGCGCGCGGTCAAGTTTAAATAGCGACAGCAATGTCTTCAAATAGGGCTTTTAATGATGTAGCTTGCTCTATCGCCTTACTCTTGAGCAAAAGTGTTGGAACAGGTTCACTTATCCAATTCATTCGAAGCAAAAATGAAGTACATTTGCTAAATATTCGCTAATGAACTCAGAAGCGAGCCTTATCAGGCAGAAATCTAGTACTTAACAAGTAAGGAAGTCGGTCAAGCCCGACTGTCATAAGCTCTGTAACTGGGAACGTGTATGTACTTTGCAGCGAACTTTATTTGGCTCATAACTTGACAAAAGTTCATCCAGTCTTCATCAACCCCTTGGCGATTCGATAACTTTTACTGATTACTAAAACTGTTTACAAGGTACAAACTATCTATCTACAAAACTGTGGGAAATATGAATATTTACCTATGGCAAAAATTGAAAATAAACTTGATCAGCCTCCAAGTAATAGAAGTTGATGTCCCATACATGTCGAATATCTATCTCTAAACATCTCTGAGTGACCGACAATCTGACTTGCCTATAGCGTCTCGGCTTTTGATGCTAATCAAGACTATATATATACTCGATAGGTTTGGATTGGCTCTCTTCTGGATGTACATGTAAAATGGCTTGACACAGCCCCAAAGGGCCAAAGCCGAGCCTCTCTCAATCACTTGGCTTGTTCTTCTGAACATACATTTGCACAAACTTAATATACTCTGTTTACACTCTGTTTATAGAATGCGTAAGTGTGGCTTACACTCACGAGAAATTGATGTAAATTGTGTTGTCTGAGATATGGTCCGACTGAGTTGTCGACACTTAGTACTTGATACTCATTACTCCATACTCAGTACTTGATATAAGGTGTTCAAAACGAAGTACTCAATACTCCATACTCAGACCTCGATACTCTGTATTCGATACTCTGTATTCGAAACGTAGTACTCGATATTCAGTACTTGACACTCAGTAATTGATACTCTGTACTCGATACTCAGTACTCGGTAGTCAATACTCGATACTCAGTACTCGATACTCAGTACTCAATACATAGTACTCGATACTCAGTACTCGATACTCAGCATTCAATACTCAGTATTAGATACTCTGTACTCGAAACTCAATACTCGATACTTGATGCTCAGTTCTCACTACACAGTACTCGATACTCAGTACTCGATACTCAGAGCTCAATATTAAGCACTTTATACTTAGTACAGGATGCACTTTTCTTGATATTCTCTATTCGATACTCGATACTAACTGATCGATACTCATTACTCGATTCTCAGTACTCGATATTCAGTACTCGATACTCAGTACTCGATATTCAGCACTCGATACTCAGACTGCGATACTTGACAATAAGTTTACGATGATCTATATTCGATACTCGATACTAAGAGCTCGAAACATTATACTATATATGTATTCGATACTCGAAACTAACTGATCGATACTCATTACTTGATACACAGTACTCGATATTCATGACTTAATAATCAGTACTCGATACTCAGACTGCGATACTTGACAATAAGTACACGATGATCTGTATTCGATACTCGATACTAAGAGCTCGAAACTTTATAGTTGACACTTAGTACACGATACTCCGTTCTCGATACTCTGTATTTGATACTCGATACTAAATGATCGATACTCATTACTTGATACTTAATACTCAAAGCTCAGAGATCGATACTTAGTACTTGATATTCGACACTAAGTACACGATACTCTGTACTCGATACTTGATCCTCAGACCTCGACAATCAATTCTTAATGCTCCGAACTCGATACTCAGCACTTGATATTCGACTCTAAGTACTCGAAACTCTGTATAAAATATTTTGTATTCGGTTCTTAGTACTTTATACTCAGTAAGTAAAGTAAAATGGCTTGACACAGCCCCAAAGGGCCAAAAGCCGAGCCTCTCTCAAATTCTCTTGGCTTGTGCGCTTCTAATTTTCGCACAAGAGAAAGGGACCTACAGTTTAACGCCGAATCCGAACGGCAGTTTGAGTAGCTTTTCATGGCAAATTACTACAAAGCTGGCGCCAACAGCAGAGAGGCGTGACCGGGTGTAAAGTTTATTCAAAGAATAAAACTTTTCATTAGATGTTCGCGCACACTAGCCGCTGAGCCACCCTTTACTTAGTACTCGATACTCGATAAATATGACAAGTGTGCGTGACGCGTGATGCTGAAATCCAATTTTACTCCTACTAAAATCCTCCCTACCGAAGTTAAAGATGTTTCACATTAATAAAATGTTTCAAATGATAAGCCTAATGGGAATTATTATTAGATTAGGAGACCCGAAAAGGTTCATGTAGGGCAGCCATAGGAAAGTCCTTTCTCCCATTGCTCCCATTGCTGTATTTACGGCAACTGGCGCCACGCTGAAGCATTAAAAATTGACTCCATCACCGCACACAAGCTATACAGAATTAGAAGCACAATTGCCTCGCTTCGAAGCGAAAACAACAACAAATCTATTGGATATAGGGGCGTGGCTCCAGCCGTCTGCAAAACCAAATTTATGTGGTGTGCGTCTGGCTGGTGGACTCGAGCATCGGTAATAGGAGTTGTTTATTTCTGTTTTTGTTACACCCGGTCACCCCTCTCTGCTGTTGGCGCCAGCTTTGTAGTAATTAGCCATGAAAAGCTTCTCAAGCTGCCGTTCGGATTCGGCGTTAAGCTGTAGGTCCCTCGGCTTTGGCCTTTGGGGCTGTGTCAACGTGACAAGGGGAGGGGAACTGTAAAATCTATAGAATTGAGTAGCGTTTGAGTAGCAACCTTACGGGGAAAAAGCTTATTTCATATATTGCATTGATGCAGAACACGTAGATCGATTACTAAATCAAGGATAGAGGACAAAAAGAAGATTCTTTCAAGAGCCAATTTTACGTAAGCTAGTATATGTGTGGGATATGACTTGTGGGAAAACTACTAACAGCAAAGGGCCTAGATGACTGACCTGTTGACAGTACATTATTTAATTATACTCATTGTAATATGAGATACAGTACTTTTAGTGTGGTAAGCAGTTCAAGATTCTCCAAATCAAAACCGGCAAAGACAACTTGAAAAAGATTAGTCGTCGTGTATTGACGTTTCTGAGCCGGAGATTAAGTAGGTTGCTACAGAGATGCTGGAGTAGTAAAGTAATCAGCTGCTGGATAATTCTTGAAGAATGGGAGAACCTTTCGCTGGAATACTTGGAAAATAGAAATCTATTGAGAAAGTGAGCAATTTCATTCGGATTTGACAAATGCAAAACGGAATTGCGTTCGGCTTACTTTTCAAAAGAAGTCGCAGAATATCAGTTAACTGTTTTGACTGCTTCTTTTTGAGGCAAAGATAATATGCAAAACAGAGAGACTGGGCTTAAAATTGGACTTTAAATGTGTCCTTTCTGACTTATACTGAGTTATATTTTGCCTTAAGCCTACTCCATGCTCGACTTTGTCAAGCGCAATTCTAGCCAATTGAAGGATCCTCACACTGCTTTAAGACTTTTCACCAGCGATGGTCAAGCCCTTGCTCCCGAGAGTTATTTTACTATAACTGGAAATTGCAAGCACAATTACCTCGCTTCGAAGCGCAAATCACAACAAATCAACCGTGTTTGTGTCTGGCTTATAGACTCGAGCTTCGCTACAAAGGGTTGTTTTTTCAGTTTTGTGCCCACCGCTGCTTTACACTGCATTTGTACCTTCCAAGTGGGGGAAAAAATTCTCAAAAATTGGCGCTTCTTTTAGTTATCTTTTGCTTTTCTGCAGCATCTCTTAACTCTAAAGGATAGAGCAACTGTCTTGTCAATGAAGCTTTAATTTATCAAGTAGAAATCTTAGATCCGGCCAAACCTTTTTCTCTCAAATTTCCTTTAGACTTTCTCTCCAAAAAAGCAGAGTTTTGTTTCATTTTTGAATAATAATTTTGATACTTGCGCCATCTAGTTAGCTTCAACTTCTTTGTTACCAGCAAGAGAGAGTCCTGTGTGTTTGTTTGTGTTGGTGTTGTATGTGTCAGATCAGACAGCTAGGCAGATGTAGGCATATGGCAGGCATATATAAAGTCTTTACAAAGACATCAGTTGTTTCTCACTAAATATGTTTTACTTCATTTTTTCTTTTGCTTAAATTGTATTTTGTATAAAAAAATATGCTAACGGTGCCTGTGTCTCCTTCCTTTCCTTTCCTTGTTTTTTTTTTTGTTTTTATTTATTTAAGATTTACTTTTTTTTGTTGTATATTTATTAAATTATGCTGTTTGCTTGCTTCTTGTTGTTGTGGTGTATAAATATAAATACATTTTCTCTTATTGTTTTCGTTTTTTTTGTTGGGGGGAGGGGGGGGGGGGGGGGTTTCTTACAAGCATTTTGGGGTATGTCCTTCGGTATGTATGTATATATGTATGTATGTTGTTTAAAAGCAGCTTGGCAATTGTATTAAATAGCTTTGATGCGTCTATTATGGCTATCTCAATATATAAATTGTTGCAATAATTTGTTGATTTTTTCTTTAGTTTTTGCTTCAGTCTGTTATTTTTTTTTTGGTTTTTTTTTTGTTGTAATTATGAAAGTGGATACTCAATTGAATACTTTTCTATTTCCTCTGGCTGTCGAATAAAAATTGCAAATATATCGCTGGATGGCAATTTTCTTCATAATTGTGTGCTGTTTTTTTTTAAAGGTTTTGTCTCTGCTGCTTGTGTGTGTGAGTGTGTGTGTGTGGGTGTGTGTGCAACCAAAAATATAAATTTATTTAGATATATATCAGTCAGGTCCAACTAAAGCAGCGATGTTCCTCCATAGCCCCCAGGGGCCGAGCGCAATCGGCTATTTACACGCACACGAGTCGCTGCCCAGCCGTCGTTGAGGGCAGTTCAAAGCTGGGCTGTGTCGCACACCCATACACTCTCACTTTTTGGCCTCGCTCTTTTTGAACATCGCTGAACTAAAGAAATAAGTTTAAAAAGTTTACATTACAGAATTACTGTAAGGGGGTCAAAGCCTTTTTATTTGTAATCCAAGTAGTGGGCAATAAACTTACTCCTGGTTTCTCCAAAGCTAAACTAAGTTTAGCCGAATTTGTTTGCCTCAAAGCCACAGACTTAACCATAGGCTTGTATTCTGTTTAATAATATTCAAACTTCATATAAGTCTCCATTGAATTATTGATAAGTAAACAGCTGATTTTTTTTATGGTTTATGGTCATCAGCATACATTAGATAATGTGAGTTCAGTAGGCAACCGATATCATTAAAAAATAGTGAAAATAGCAATGGACCTAGTACACTCCCTTGAGGGAGGCCATGTAGGTGCTTGAACGTATGCCATTAATGAGAACTTGGTACGATCGACCATCAAGATAGGATTATAATCCCAAGTCTTACTTTAATACTGCATGTAAGCCCCAAAACCATTTTTTTGGATATCATTTGGACTTATAAGGGAAAATATATGTAGATGGAGATTGCATCTAATGAGTTACAAAGAGTGCCTAGTGGTTTCACTTTTAGTTTGATGGCTTGGTTATCAAATCGATCCAAAGCAGGGGCCGGCAGCAGCGCGAAGACTAATTCAATTTGCTCTCAATTTTTGCTAAGCAAGAGACGAACACGTAGCGCAGCGGCGCTAATATTGCGTATACTGTGTGTGAGCCGACTGCGCTGCTTTTGAGAGCTTGCCCATGCACAGTGGATAGCCACAAAGAAAAGCTTTTCAAAATTATTTTACCACTTTTGTGCAACTTTTGAGACCTTTTTGAGTTTTCAAAATCTAACAGAAGTGCTCAGCAACAATAACAACCCTGCAGTTCGGGAGGTGGCGAAAGCTACCTGCACTACTTACAATGAGTACTTACTGGTGGCAATTTCCACCTTATCGCTTTACAAGTAAGTACTGCGGTAAGTACCTACGGTTGGGTACCGACAGGAGTGCCCTTTTGGTAAAGCAGCGTCCGTAACAAAATGAACGGAGTTTACAGTCACAGCTTACAGTTTTTGGTACTTACTCCACTACTTACATGTAAAGCGAAGAGGTGGCGATTGGTTACCTCCTAGGACATGCCCAGCAAAAAGTAAGTACTAAAATACATTGCGGGTGGGTAGGGCTGTAAGTACTTCTGGTTACCAGTAAGTACTGAACTCATCACCCATGTACTAGTGAAGCGTACTGCAGGAAAGTTGTTTTCGGTAAGAATTGTTAGGAAAAAAGATAATTTTTGGCTTTGTTGAACTATATGTGGTGTTTATTTGCGTTTTAAAATCTACCTGGAGTGCGCTGCAACAACAACATGTTGTTTTCAGGCAGATTATTTGTGGGAGTTTCTGGCGTTTGTAAAATCAACCTGGAGGTTGCTTCAACAACAAAAAGCTGGTTTTTGGTAAGATTTATTATGAGGACATTTCTTAGATGCATTCTTGAAATATTTGTAGGATTTTCTGGCGTTTTCAAAATCAACATGGAGGGCTCTACAACAACAAAAAGTTGGTTTTTGGTAAAATTTATAGAGAGAACACTTCTTAGATGCTTTCTTGAATTATTTGAAGGGTTTTGTGGCGTTTTCAAAATCAACATGGAGGGCTCTGCAACAACAAATGGATAGTTTTTGGTAAGATTTATAAAGAGAACATTTCTTAGATGCATTGTTAAATTAATTGTGAGGTTTTCTGGCGTTTTCAAAATCAACATGGAGGGCTCTGCAACAACAAAAAGTGTTTTTTTGGTAAGATTCATAAAGAGACGTTTTCAAAATCTACCTGGAAGGCGCGGCAACAACAAGAAGTTGTGTTCAATACTCTTTAATAAGAAGAAATTTAGTTAAAAGACCTTGTGGATTCTTGTGCCGGTTTTTTTTTGAGTTTATAAGAGCGTTTTCAAAATTGAACGGAAGAGCGCTGCAACAAACAAAGTGTTTTTTTTTTTAAGAATTACATTGAAAATACATAAATATAAATATAATAAGAATTTGTGGAATTTTTCGGGGGGCCAAATGGCTTTTTTAGAAATCTAACGGAAGGGCGCAGCTACAACAATTAGTTTTTTTCTGTTTAATTTAAAGATTTTTGAGAGTTATATGAGAGTCTTTTATATTCTATAGATACGACTTGTATACACGACTTGTATACAACTCTTATACAAGAGCAATATGGCTTTTTTATAAGAGTTGTTCGATTCTTATACAAGAGTTAGACGCCTCTTATACAACAGCTATACGATTCTTATACAAGAGTTATACGACTCTTATATAAAAAAAGTTATATGACTGTTATACAAGAGTAAAACGACTTTTATACAAGAGTTATACGACTCTTATAAAACAAAAGTTATATGACTGTTATACAAGAGGTAAACGACTCTTATACAAAACCTATATGACTCTTCTATATGAGATATAGAACAACAAGATGCATAGCGGACATACAAGTAAATGGCAAGGTTAAATTTCAATGTGGACCTACGATTATAAAGGAGCGCGCTAAGCGTGTGCGAAGTCTGCCGAACAAACTTTGCACACAAACAGCACACAAATGTAAAATCGTAGGTACACATTGCAAATTTCCACGACATTTACGGCAGTCTAAGGATACCATCATACATTGTGTTCCATAAAAGCGGTCCCAAGACTGAGCCCTGGGGAACACCAGCGGTTATACTGTATGTCTCTGTGCCAGTGTCTGTTTCGTACTGCAGCTGTCTGCCATCGAAGTAGCTTAAGATAGCTTTTAACAAGTATGGTGGGACTCCGAAGTCAGCGAGTGCATTCAGTATTTTGCCCCAAGATGCTGCGTTGAAAGCATTTTTTACATCAAGGGTGACTACGAGGCAATACTGTTTGGTTCCCCCTTTTCAGCGCGTTCCCTCGATGGCTTTCGAGGCTATCCCAATCACCTTAGAAATGGCATCAGCAGTAGACATCGCTTTTCGCAAGCCGAATTGACACTGCAAAAGTCCGTCTCCACGATCAATAGCTGCCTCGATTCTTGAGCTGATTAGCTTTTCAAACAACTTGCCCATAGTGTCGGATTAGGCAGACCGGCCTATAGGAAGAGGGTTCCTCCGGAGGTTTAACAGTTTTGGGTATGAGTACCAACTTTTGCTGGTCCCATCTTTCAGGAAAAACGCCTTCTCTTAGGCACCGGGTGAAAGTGTCTGCAAAAATATCTGGTCTAAATGCAATCGCTAGCTTTACAGCTCGATTAGGGACCGCGTATGGTCGTTACGTATGTTACGTACGTATTATATAAGAGTTATTCCAGTGTTAGACAAGACTGTTATACAAGTGCCTTTACGTCCCTTTTACAGCTATAATGTTAAAAGAGGCATCAAATAACAAAGTGTAAGCGACTTAAAAAAGGAATGTTTCTTTCAGAGATTTAAGAATTTCGCACAATTTTTTTTAGGCTGGCACCTGACTGATGTTTTCTTTTTCTGCATGTATGTGTATGTATGTATGTATGTATGTATGTATATGCACCCTTAAATATGCTTGACTAGAGATTTGGAATTTGTTGTATGTTGAATATCTAATTGCAATAATTGTTGTATTAGTTAATTGTTTTGTTTTTTTTTTATAGCTATTTTGCATATTTTGAACTGGCCGCAAGTTTGACTTTTAAATGTTACTCCTTGTGTTGTGTTCTGACAGTTCAGAATTCATTTGCTATGCTTCGTTTGATTTGCCTTTTTTTTTGTGGTTGTGTGTGTGTGTGTTTTTTTTTGTGTTTTTTTTTTTAGTTTTGTAAAATTTTTTTGTTGTTGTCGATTTTTTGTTGGTTTTTTGCGGTTTTTTGTATAATTTTAAATTATTTTATATATTTTCTATTTTGTTTTTTTGTTTTAGGTAATTTAACTAGACTTAGGTAATATATTACAAATGTACGAGTACATATAAAGCTAAAGTTGTTGTCCTTTTCTTTTTTTGTTTTGAATTTTTTAACAAAAAAGCTTTATTCTTTTTAAATTATTTATGTACTAATATAATATTCCACGCTTTGATTTGTAGTGTACCTAAAAAAAAATGTGTTTAGCCATACTGCTTGTCCTTTATCCGCAGACTTTGGGCCGGCACTGTGGCACAGTGGCGGCGCAAAGTGTTGCTCTGGGGGTTTTTTTTTCATTGTTGCGTTGTGACCTTCTTCAGCATTACAATACTATATATATGTACATATATATATATCTGGATATACATACATACATATACATGCAGTAACTCGTTTTTGTAGTCGTTATTAGTTTGGTTTTTTAGTAATAATTTTTAGTTTACATTTTAGGCATATCGTTATGTATATATATATATATATATATATACACACATATATATTTATTCTGGCTAATGGCAATGATGCGCGTGTTGCTCGGCACAAAAAACTTGAAATAGATCCATCTCCATCCATCTCAACTAACTATCCATCCATCCATCCATCCATCCGTACGTACGACTAACGTGTTATTGTAAATTTACAAAGTTATTATGAACGTTCGTTTTGCATAAGCTTCATTTGTTGTTGTTGTATCCGATTTCTTTAGTATTTATGTTTTTTTTTTTTTTTTGGGTACTTAAAGTTGTTGGTTTTTTTTTTTTGTTTGTTTTGTTTTTGTTTAATCTCGCCCCGCCCCTCATTTATAACAGTGCACTCAGTAAGTATAAGTAAGATATATATTTTTTGTTATTTGATTTCATTAACTTTAATGCATTTGTTGTTGTTGTTTGTAGTTGTTGTTGTACGGCATTTCAAACGTGGTGCCACTATGTTCTTTAAGATTCTTGTGATTATTTTCAATTTTTGTCAAACAGCCAACAAAATGGATTCTAAGTATGAAGCTACATGGTTTTTTTGTTTTGGGTCGTTTTTAAGCAAGCGATAAAAACCAATGTGTGTATGGGGGGAGATGTGTATGTTTGTTTATATGAGGTAAGTAGGTGTGTGTGTGTGTGTACAGGTGTGTGGCTAAAAGCAGAAACCCAGGCGCAACACAAAAGGAAGGATTTTTATAGGTACAGTGTAAGAAGCGTGCGCAACATAAATTTCTTTTAGATAATTTAGACTTTAAGGCAACGCTCAAAACTGGTCCCCATATGTTGTTGTTTTTAGATTTTGTTCAGTGTATATCGTAAATATTTTTAACATACTTTTGTTTAAAGCTGTTCGATTTGAAAGGTGATTATAGTGTTGTATGTAAAATGGTTTCAACAGATTGTAAGACAACTGTGTCCAGTCCAATGTCATCAGTTGCCTGCTGTTGTGAAAGTAACATACAAACTGTTATACAACAGTCGTATAGGTGTTATACATTTCTTGTGCATACCCTACTTTACTCTTGGACTGCTCTTACGATTCTTATACAAGAGTTAGACGACTCTTGTACAAGAATTTTACGAATTGCTAACAAGAGCTATATGACTGTTCTACGCGAGTAATACGACCCTTAAACTAAAGTTGTACGACTCCTGTTTCAAAAGTTAAACGACTCCTTTACAAGAGTTTTACGGGTCTTTTACAAGAGTTATACGACCATTAAACAACAGTATACGACTTTTATAGAACAGTTACATGACTGTTATATAAGACTTATACGACTCTTATACAAGAGTTATACGATCTAATGCAAGAGTTATACGACTCTTATACAAGAGTTATACGATCTAATACAAGAGTTATACGACTCTTATACAAGAGCTATACGACTTTTTTCAAGAGTTAAACGACTCCTTTACAAAAGTTATACGACCATTAAACAACAGTATACGACTTTTATAGAACAGTTATATGACTGTTATATAAGACTTATACGACTCTTAAACAAACAACTGTTTTACATCAGATGCAGTATTTACAGAGAAAGATTTTAAATTCGACTCGATGGGAGCATCTTCGCTAAATCCTTCTATTGGCAAGGTCAGTTGGGTGGACCCTTAGAAGCCTTCTCCTTGCCCTAATCCCGTTTATCCTTCGCCTTTTGAGGAGACGTCTGGCAAGGTTGTTGGAATGAGAGGCCACCTTGTCTAGGTACCGCGCAGCCTGGCTGTTGATGGTGTCGCCAACCATTGGGACGCCACATTCTTAATCGATGTCTCGAGTGCGAATAAACCACTCAGCTCCAGTGATTTGTCTAAGGATTTTGGCCTGAAAGACTCTGATTTCGTTCAGGTGTGTCTTCGGGGCGATGCCATACACCTGGACGCCATACCTCCATATTGGTGCCAGGATGACCTTGTAAATAAGGACCTTGTTCCTAAGCGAGAGTTTATTATTGGCGTTGAGTAGCCAACTCATTCTCTTCGTCTTGCTTGAAGGTTAGCCTCTTGTCCAGGGTCACTCCCAGGTACTTAAGGGCCGTTTTTTGAGGAAGAACCTCCCCATGTAGAAAGACTCTGGGGCTACTGTCTCTGCTGCACTAACACACTTCTCAGGGTTGATAGATATATTACAGCGAGTGGCCCAGTTCTCAAACCTCTTGAGGTATTCTTGCAACGCGTCTGTTGCCGAATCGACGCATCTGTCACGTGCCATGATTGCCGAGTCATCGGCAAAGGTTGCTATGAGGAGGTCCTGCGGTTTCTCTATGGGTATGTCCAGAGCAGTAGGCATATCTGCTGTGAACAGGCTGTATACGAATCTTATACAAGAGTTATACGAATCTTATACACGAGTTATACGACTCTTAAACAAGAGTTATACGACTCTTATAAAAGAGTTATATGACTCTTATACAAGTGTTATACGACTCTTATACAAGAAACTGTTTTACATCAGATGCAGTATTTACAGAGAAGGATTCTAAATTCGACTGCTGTTGGCTTACAGCAGACATATAAGTGTTTTTCCACTCTTGTTCGTGCTCCATTACTATTAGACTACCCTTGTACAAGAATAAAACAACCTCCTACGGCTCTTATACGACTCTTATAAAAGAGTTATACAGCTCCTACAGAAGATTTCAACAACCCTAATAGAAGAGTTAAACTTCTGCTATACAAGACCTTTTTAACTCTTATACAGAGTTATACAACTGTTATACAGCTCTTATACCACAGTTATACAACTCTTATAATTGAGTTATACAACACTTATAGAAGAGTTATAATAATATACAGCTCCTACAGAAGATTTCAACAACCCTAATAGAAGATGTTAAACTTCTGCTGTAAAAGACTTATGCAACTCTTATACAGAGTTATAAAACTGTTACACAACTGTTATACTACTGTTATACAACACTTATAGAAGAGTTATAAAACCCTTTTACAAGTCTTAAGCAAATCTTATACAAGACTTATTCGACTCTTATGCAAGAAATTAAAAACTTGTTTACAAGCCTTATACAACTTATATACAAGAGTTATACATCTCTCTTACAAGTCTAATACAACTCTTATATAGGAATAACATTTATGAATAGTGAGAACTTGAACTCATTTTTATACAGTAGCTGCTACTCTGCTGTTGTTCGTATACAGTAACTGCTACTCTGCTGTTATACAGTTCAAATCATTCGCTTTACATCTGTAATGCCTAATATAATACTGCAACAGTGCACTGTACTGTTATAAGACTGTTAGTACAGTTCTTATAAATGCTTTACAACTTTTGAAGAACTCTTTTACAACTGTTAAAGATCACTGTAATAGTGTTTTGCTTGAATTACAGAACTGTTCCTTTAGCTTATACACTTGACATTCAATGTTAAATATTTTTTTTTTTGACAAACTGTTATGGAACTGTTAATTGAACTGTGGTACAGTTAGTTATACAACTGTTGTACAACAGTCATCCACTACAAGGAGTATACGACTGTTATACTACTATTTTGGAACTGTTATACAACTTATATAAGCTGTTAAGCACAAGTTATACAACTTTATCGTAACTGGATTGTCACTGAACTTATAGCAATCATTAAGCAGCTGCTTTATAACTGTTATACAATTTTTAGCTGGTAAGCAACAATATAACTGTTATACAGACTTCAACTGTATTGAAACAGTCATTCTACTGGTTATACAACTGCTTTTTAACTGTTGTACAAATTATTTAGACTGTCTTACATCAATTTTAAAACTGTTATATAGCTGGTATACAATCAGACAATAGTTATTTATCTTTGTACTCCTGTTCTATATACCTTTTCTACAACTGTTTACAACCACTGTACAACTGGCATACATATTGCAGTATAACTGTTTTATGACTGGTACACAACTGTTATACAACTGTTTCTCAACGGTGATACAGCATTAATGAAAGTATAAAGTAAAGTAAAATCAGCTTGTCAAGATGACACAGCCCCGAAGGGCCAAAGCCGAGCCTCTCTCAAACTCTTGGCTTGTGCGCTTCTAATTTTAGCACAAGAGAAAGGGACCTACAGTTTAACGCCGAATCCGAACGGCAGCTTGAGAAGCTTTTCATGGCTAATTACTGCAATGCTGGCGCCAACAGCAAGAGGTGTGGCCGGGTGTAAAGTTTTATTCAAAGAAAAAAACTTTTCATTAGATGTTCCGAGGCGGGATCGAACCCACAACCTCATGCACAGCGGTCGCGCACTCTAGCCGCTGAGCCACCCAGCCACCGCAATGGGCTGGTAATGAAAGTATAGTACATCTGTTATACAGCTTATTTTGCAAGTGTCATACTAATATTTCTACAACTGTTCAATGACTGGGCAATACAACAGTCAGACATCTTTTGTACAGCTGTTATACAACTGTTTAACTGTCGTACAGCTGTTGTGAATCTGTTACGAAGTAGTTAAACGAAGACTGATAAATAGCTGTCTCAAAATTGTTAGCAGAAAGTCGATTTTGTTTACTCAAAGCAAAAAACTGTTATACAACTATCATACAACAGTTATACCAGTCAAATTTGACTTTTAAACGAATGCAAAGTGTTTGTAAATGAAAATTTAACATATATCGCAAAGATTTTGAAAAACCATAGGTACATTGTCCCATCAGGATTATAGTGTGTATCGAAATTGTAAGTGTGATTCAAGGCTTGAAATAGCATAGATTGGTATACGTATCCGCGGATTAAGCCCATTGTCTTTTACCTAAAGGACAATTATCCTAGTCGAAAGTATTGCTTACTTTTTGAGGATTTTATATGATGGGCTATTCAATAAGTTTTCAGCAAAGTCTACTTTGGCTTGAAAATAGTAAAAATTTTTAGAAACTTGGAATTTTATTTAAAAGAATTTGTGGAATTTTGGTATATTACCTTTTATTTGGGTGAGTTAATGAGTATGCGCTTAGAACAAGTTCTGCATTTGTATTTGAAATTTAAGGTTTCAGGCAGTGTGTGTGTGTGATAGAGATCGATTGGGAGTAGGTTAAATTGTGTGTGTGTGAGTGTTTGTGAAACCGAACAGATTTTTTACCAAAGTTTTCATTTACATTTAGCAAATTGGAAGCAAAAGCTAAGCACATTTGTGATGTACAGTGACCCATAGGCAAACTCCAATAAGTTTTAGTTTTTTAACTTATTGTGGCTAACTCTATGCGTCACTGTACCACTGTTTGATGTAGTCTGTCTGTGTGTGTGTGTGCGCAATAGAACTAGAGATGGACGTGGACTGCGTGACACGTTGGAGCCACGAAAAGTCATTCAAAAGCTTGGTCAAAAATATAAAGTAGCATTTTATAGGTTTCAGGTAGAATCTAAAGAGGACACATTTCTCTGAACTTTCCGAACTTCTGGCGAGACCAAATATTTATGATAACTCTGCGTTTCTTTAAAGACTTTGAAGAGTTCTGGAAGCTGGTCAGTTGTTTAATAGTTTTGGAATAGCCTTTGTACCAGATCTATTTTTCATGGGAAGTTCTAACAAGGATTGTGTATCATTTACTTGATCATTTACTCGAACTCTCTTTTGGCATCTTGCTCAGCATTAACTCTGCAAAGCTTATCCATTCCCCTCCCCGATCCTACAAAGCTCTTTACTCAGAGAGTTTCTTGGAACTGTATGTAAATCAATTTACAGTGCATTAACCGTATTTGGGCAGTTGTAGGTATATGTTGTCGTTAATCAACTGTTATACAACTGCAATGTAACTGATATTCAGAATTTTAGCAACTGTTATACATAGATCAGTATTCGAATTTGATTGAAACAGTCATTCTAAGGATGATTTGAAAGTGTTATATAGCTTAAACTTAACACTAGTTTTACAACTGTTATATAACTGGTATACAAGTACTGTAAAGCTATTAAACAGGTTTTATACATTTGTTAGATTGCACCTTAAAGGAATTGCAAATGTACCATATATTATATGGCTTTGCACCTGTTATGTAGCTGCTATATATCTGTTATACTATTTACAACTGTTATACGGCTTTATTACAACCGTTACACAACTGTTATACAACCGCTTTACAATGGTTATACAACTGTTTTACAACTGTTATAAAACAGTTACACAACTGGTATACAATTGAAATGTACCTGTCAATGAAAATACAACTGTTATACAACTGTTACACAACTGTAATAATTTAACGAACTTGTTATGTAACAGTTATATATTGGTTATACTATTTGCAACTGTTATACGACTTTAGTACAACCGTTACACAACTGTTATACAACCGCTATACAATGGTTATACAACTGTTATTCAACTAATATACAACTGTTATAAAACAGTATCACAACTGGTATACAATTGAAATGTACCTGTCAATGAATATACAACTATTATACAACTGTTATACAACTGTTATACAACTGTTATAAAACGGTTATACAACTGTTATAAAACTGTTATACAACTGTTATAAAACGTTATAAAACTGTTATACAACTGTTATAAAACTGTTATACAACTGTTATAAAACTGTTATACAACTGAAATATACCTGTCAATGAATACACAACTATTATACAATTGTTACACAACTGTTATACAGCCGATATAACTGTTATAAACTGTTATAAAACAGTTATACAACTGGTTTACAATTGAAATGTACCTGTCAATGAATATACAACTATTATATAGCTGTTATACAACTGTTATAAAACTGTTATACAACTGAAATATACCTGTCAATGAATACACAACTATTATACAACTGTTATACAGCCGCTATAGCTATTATAAACTGTTATAAAACAGTTATACAACTGGTATACAATTGAGATGTACCTGTCAATGAACATACAACTGTTATACAACTGTTATAAAACTGTTATACAACTGAAATATACCTCTCAATGAATACACAACTATTATACAACTGTTACACAACTGTAAAACAGTTATACAACTGGTATACAATTGAAATGTACCTGTCAATGAATATACAACTGTTATAAAACTGTTATACAACTGAAATATACCTGTCAATGAATACACAACTATTATACTATACAGCCGCTATAACTATTATAAACTGTTATAAAACAGTTATACAACTGGTATACAATTGAAATGTACCTGTCAATGAATATACAACTCTTATACAATTGTTACACAACTGTTATAAAACTGTTATACAACTGAAATATACCTGTCAATGAATACACAACTATTATACAACTGTTACACAACTGTTATTCAGCCGCCATACAAATGATATACAAATGAAATGTACCCCTCAATGAATTGTTATAAGACGGTAATGAAATCGTTGTCAAATTATACATAATAAGTTTATATAGCCTGCTATCTATAGAATTGTAGAAGTTGGGGGAGTTAATACTCCAAATTTCATAGCCTTAGCTCTAATAGATCTTAGAAATCTAGGAGTTCTTATGAACTGTTATAGTTATACCCTTTTTTATGCTACTTTTTGGCAAAAATTATTACATTTCTCTGGCATTTTTATCTTACTTCGGGCACATATTTTGAAACATTTCTACCAGTTCACTTTTTAAAAGTTAACAAAACTATCGTTAGATAGTCAACAGAAACAAGCAGCCTACTTTGACCCACAATCGCACGTATCCAGCCCATCTCTAAATGGAACCTCACTTTGATTTCAAGACTGTCAAGTGTTATATATATATATAAATTTTTACTTTGTTTTTGCATGAAATAAATTAAACAAATTAAACAAGTTAGAGCAAGCAGCTTTAATTCAAAATCTACGCGCTGAAAAAAGTATGAAAAAAGCGAATGCCGCTGAAAGGTATGCTACACTTTTTGTTTGGTTTTTAAAAATTAAGTTGGTATTTATATATATATGTATATATATATGTATGTAAAGTATGTATATATAGATTACCTAGCACTTGTCTTGGGTATGCCAGAACACATACACATATATATATATTCGTTCGCACTTTTGGGTTGGTCTTTTTCCATTGTTTTTGGGGACAATAATTATGATCTTAGTTTTCATACACTTCACTTTGTTCAAATTGTTCAAGTTTTGTTCACTTTTTGCACACTTTAAGTGTCAATTTAATAATTGGGGGGGTTGTTTTTTAGGTTTTTCTTTTTTTGATGCTTTATATGTTCCAGTTTCCTTGCGCCCCAACTCCAAGCTGGGTGGATGTTTGTGTGTGTGTGTGAATGTGTGTGTGTGAGTGCTTTCTTCGAGATGTTCCGGAAACGCCTTGCTCCAACCAAATTTGCCTAACTTATAGTTAAAATCAAATGTGTGTGTGGGTGTGTGTGTGTGTTTGGGGGGGGTAAATGTTGCTCATTTTACTGTACAAGTTTACTCTTTTCAATCAATGTGCTCAGTTGCTTGGTGGTTCAGCTGCTTATCAGCTGGTTTTACTCTACAAAACAGTTCTGGCTTACAATTCGCAACACTTTTTGTGGTGTTTCCCAACACTTAAGGTAAAAAATTCAAAATTTAAGCCAAGTAGCTGAAGTAGTGCTTATGCAAGGGGTAAGTGAATACCCTAAGAAAGTCGTTCAAATACCTGCCAAAGTTTGTACATAAAAAACAACTTTTAAGTGTGGCGTCAGACAAACTATGTGAAGTGCTGCCCATCAACATTCAACTCTTTTACAAAACTGTGGTATATATGAAGTCTTTTTTTATGTCTCTACCAGATCTACATCCATAGATTGTGGGAGTAAGTTACACCCAGAGTAGGCAAGATTGATTCAACTTTGATATTATTTTGAAGAAGAGAATACAATTGGAAGAACGGATTCTATTTAGGCCCTTTTGAAGTCGAGACTTTTTAATGCGTACATGCTGGAGCATGTGTCAGTATTTACATTTGAACATAGGATGCTTAGATGCTCGGACCTCACGGAGTGTTGTCGATACATAAGGATAAGTGGCGGAGGCATTTTAAGCCCCGGAGAATGTTTACAATCCAAACATAAGAATGTTTTGTACTTGGATATACTTAAATTAATCGAAAATCGTTAAACAACTGGAAGCAGCCGATCTTGAATCAATAAAGTTGTGATTTGGGATTGACTTTCGAATGTTTTCGATTTCAACAAGGAATATTTTAAACTTATTTTAAGACTTTCACCCAGCGATGGGCAAGCCCTTGCTCCAGAGAGATATTTTACGACAACTGGCGCCACGCAGATTGCCTCTCCGCCGAACACAAGCTGTCAGAATGACAAGCGCAATTACCTCGTTTCGAAGCGAAAACAACAACAAATCTATAGCGCGGCAGAGACGACAACAAAAACAAATACTTGCAGTATGTGTCTGACTTATCGACTCCAAATTCGCTAATTTGTTGTTGTAAGCGTTGTTTTGGGTTTTGGACAGTTCCCAAAAAACAAATTTCGTGCCCACCGCTGCTTTAACCATTTAAAAGAATGACAAAAAAAGATTTCAGCATAGTTTGAAATGCCCCAAAGCTGATTTTGGAATCGCAGGGATCTTGATTTGACGAAAATTGAACGCTAAAATTAAGTACACAAACTCAAACTTTGAAAGCCAAATAATACTGCCTTAAAATGGGAGTCCAAAAGAGTTTGAATATAGAACTAATGTAGCTCGAGCTCAGTTCATGCTCTGGTATTCTTGCACCAAGCCGATGCGAATGTGAAATAAAGTCAAGCTCGAAAAACAGTGAGTGTTTTTTGGTAACGTTTTGAGAACACTTTGTGCACATTTTGAAATATTTTGGAAATAATTGTGGAATATCTCGGGCTTATCTTAAGAACATTGCGGTCTCTTTTTGGCAACATTTTTGGGTCAGTTGTGGAAACATTCTGGTTATACTATGTGACTGACTTTAAGACATTTATGATACACAAACTAGCAAAATTTAGCCGGGTATGGGTCATGTTATGTTTTCACATAACTTTAAATAAGCAAGCACAACACCACAAAGGAGTCTGGTCAACTGAACAGTAGGTTTAAGAACCTCCCGGTTCTATCATCAGAGCAGAAGCAATGGTTTCCTCATTCCAGCATTGCTACAACTGCTTGAGAATTTCAAAGCAGTATAAGTGCAAGTCCCACACTAGATCACAAATTGTTCATGATTTTCGAACAACTGTGCGCTTTTTGAACGGACGCGCTTGTTTGTTGGAATGTAGTGTGACCAGTGCGTGGAGATAAAATTAGATGAACGTCGGGCTTGTTTTGTGAACAAAAATTCATGAACGAAATGGGTCAAAGAGGAGTCCTCTTGGGCTGCGTATACATCAAATATACCTTTAAATAACTATTCCCGTCCAGGGTTAAGGCCTAGACGGACCACCACATATTGCATCAACGTGGAACGTATGCCTAGTATGGCCAGAACTAACCAAAAATATTACGCCGATGCATCATGGTGGTGGGTCACACTACTCAATCCACAGTGTTTTGTTTTGATGACAAGTGGTTTACACTTGTTCTTCTGCCGTAATAGCAATAGCTCTCTCGCAAAACCTTAAATCCAGTTCGGCAATCAGCAACTGTCACATATTGGTAAAGTTTTTAGTCTATTTATCCAAAATGTTAGTCTTTCACATATTTTACTAACCTTCTTTTTTAACAAGCTCGGCCACTTCACTATAAGCCTGGTTAACAAACTTTAAGACGAAATGCTTGGGTTAAATTCCAAGTGGCATCACGGTCTCTCAACGCCAAAATCAGCGCAATCTTGTCTATATTCGAAAACATTTTCAAGCGGCGCTTTCGTTATTTTCGCAAATTGAATTTCTTATAATTTTGTTAACTCCTGCTGATTGCTGGCTTGCATGTAGCGTAACAGCGCGTAATATCTATTAACATAGAGTCCACGTATGTGCTGTTAAGCTCTGTTAAGCGCTGTTAAGCGCAAGAATTCTTTCTTAAGTCCGTCGTGCACAATGTTAAGTGCAAAAAATTTCGTTACGCTTGCTTCTTCTTCACTTAATTTATTAATATGAAACTTCTCGTTATGTCGTAAGTCCGACTGAGCCTTTAAGAACGAATGATGCTTGGGATAAAGGACTATGATACTAAAATTAGACACAAGCAGGCTTAATTTAAGTATATAACCATTTAAAATTAAGCCTTTAAGCCGATGTGTTCTTCAATGAAAAAGATTTACATTCTGGATTCGATGTAAAAGTAATAATATACAAGAGCGATTCGTTCTTACTAAATTCTAAATACCGTAATGGTATAAATTGAAGAGCGTTATTTAAGAACGAATTGTTCTGCTTTTATTGAGTGTTTATGCTTAAAGATATTGGTTGAGTGGAACTGTTTTCGCTCTTTTTGAACACAAGTGCAAAGGGCTTCCAAAAAAATAGATAACGTTAACGCACCCCACAAACGGGAGGGTCAAGTCAAGCAAGTTTGTGTAAGGCATTGCTTGGGTTCCTTTAAAAAAAATGCGTAACAAGAGACCAGATTCATTTAGCGTCACTTTCAAGCACTTTTCTACTTGGCTTAAGAACTTTCGGAATCGAGCGACTTTGACATCGATTGATTATCTTTGATGTCTTTTTTTCTGTGTACAATGTTGAAAATAGCTGGCTTAAAAAGTGTGCCAGAACTTACTATAGTCCCAGCACTTACACAGAAAAACCATTCAAGAAATTCGGAATTAAATCAATCCCAAACGATGTCAGAAGTTGGTCAGTGGCAGATTTTCTTATTCCAAGTACACAGAGTAAAAAAAGGAGATTCAAAACTATCCATTTGGATAGGTCGTGTCTTTAATATCCTTTTAATCATCCAACGGAGATGAAAATCGTCCAAAGATTGAACATTTTGCATATCCTTTGTACGATTTTCAGCTCCGTTGGATGACTGAAAGGACATTAAAGATGTTTAAAATGATATTTAAGACATATCCATTCCAAATGGATCTTTTTAGGATCTTTTTTGAATGAATGACTTAAACTCGAATATCTCGGATCTAGTGCGACGCGTGCTTGAAATTTCAATCCGAAGGTCGAAGTCGGATCAACTACGAACAGTTTTACTGAACAATTGAACAATGAGTCACTTAACTGGTTAATTAGAGAGCCATCTTATAAAAGTCTGTGCCAAGACTTGAACTCGAATATCTCGGATCTAGTGCGATGCGTGCTTGAAATTTCAATCCGAAGTTCAAGATCGGATAAACTACGTACAGTTTTACTAAACAACTGAACAATGAGTCACTTAACTAGTTAATTAGAGAGCAATCTTATAAAAGTCTGTGCCAAGTGTTCTGCCCAGCTCAAGCACTTGAGTTAGCACCAATTTCGCAGTCTAGCTTTACTGAGCAACTGAACAATTGAGTCACACTGAACCAAAAGAAAATGAGCAATTGACCAAGAACATGTTTACTTGTACAGTTTTCAAACACTGTTCTTACTTTTTGATAAACTAAGTATTTCTCTTCCACTCCTTATGGTTCACTTACTCATGTAGGGGTGTGTGTGTGTGTGTGTGTGTGTGTGGGTTCTACTTGTGTTGGTTCTATCTCTGCTGGTTTTGGTTTTCATTTCATTTTACTTTCTCTTTTGTTTATTTTGTTTTTTTTGGTATTGCTTTTGATGGCAGTTCAGGCGGTTGTTGGTGTTTTGTAGTTGTGGTTAGGTTTTATCTTTTATTTAAGGTTGGATTTTTTCTTATGTTAGATGAATGTGCTTTGCTCTCTCTTTGGTGTTTTCTTCAATTGGATTGTTGTTGGTGTTGTTTTGGTTGCTCTTTGTTTTCTCTTTAGGAATTAGTTAATAAGGATAAGGAAATTCGTATGGTTTAAGTTGTTTTTAAGTAGGTAAGTAATTAAATCAAGCGTGTGTGGAATTGATTTCTGATAATTTCCCTTTGCTCTTTACTCTCTTTTTTTTACTCTACTTTTTTGGGGTTTTGGTTCTCCGGCCTACACTTCTTCTTCGGGTATAAACTACGAGCTGCTTACAAATTATTTAGACATTCGGTTTAGCTTAAGTATGATTGATTGTTTGGTTTGGTTGTTGGTTGCCGACTCGGAACTGAAGTAACACAAAATAATGCTTGCTCACTGTTGTATGTTGTTGTTGTTGTTGCTGTTGCTGCTCCGGCCTAGCTAGGCGGTCACTGCTCGCTTGCTTCTTGGAGGGGGGGGCGAGGCCTGGCTCAGACATCCGCCGTGCGCGATGTTATGCTCGGCGAGCGCGAATGTATTACAACCTTGTGGCCGTTTTTTGTCACAAACCCATCGCTCTCCACCAGCACGGCCGTCTGGCGGCCTGTGCTGCCGCCACTGCCAGGACTGCCGCTGCCCGCCCCGGCCTCTTCCGTGGGACTATTTACATTGCCTTCGGCTGGATCGGCGCCGCCGGCCTCCGTGTCCTGATCCGCCGCCGCTTCGCCGTGCTCACCACCGGCGGGCGGATCGTCGTCATGCTCCTCCGCCTCCTCGTCGTCGTCCAAATGGGCGGGCGCGTCGCCACGCGCCTTGTGCTTGCGCCAGGCGTGCTGGATTAGGCGGGCGCAGTACTCCTCCCGCTGGCGCCACAGCGTCGACGACACCGGCTCGTAGCCCTCGGTGTCCGGACGGGCCGCTATCTCGCCTATCTCGCCCGTCTCCTCGATCGGATTGCCCTTGCGCGCGAAGAAGTCTTTGGTCAGTGCGTCCAGTATGTCCACGCAGTACATGAGATCGCCGCGACAGATGGGGATGTCCATCGATATGATTTTGTACTTGTTGGGCTTGTGGATCTGCAGCGGCGGCTCCAGCACGTCGAGGAACTCGGACAGCTGGTCGTAGCGGATGTACTGCGTGCCCTCCGGGTCAAACTGCTGCCAGATCTCGTAGTACATGTCGTAGTCGTCGTCGGTGAGACCCTCCTGCACATCCTCGGTGGCCTGACTATAGTTCTCGAGAATGACAGCAATGTACATATTAATAACTATCAAAAAGCTTATAACTAGGTATGAGAGGAGAAACGTTATTCCCACGGTCGCTGAACCACAATTGCCCGGATAGCCTTTGTCGTTGTCGGGTGGATCGCATGCTTCCTCATTGATAATGGCGTCGAGTACACCATCCCAACCGGCTGAGGTAGACATCTGCCAGATGCCGAAGAATGCGAGAGCATTCGAAAGGTGGGTGGAGCGGTTGATTGGTTGGATCGGTGGAGGGTGGTCAAGTCAAGTCAAGTCGTTTGTGTGTTGGTTGGGTTGGTTTTTTGGATGTGTGGGCAGTGAAAGAGAAGTTTAAGACAGAAGATACAATAACAAGAAGAGTCATTAGTCACAAACGTTAGCTGGGGGATCACTTTGTTTGGGGGGTTAAGCAAAACTAGTTGGTATGGCAGATAGAGAGAGAGAGAGAGAGAGGGTATATAGGTACAAGGACAGACAGAGAGAGAGAGAGAGAGAGCGTGTGTGTTGGTAGTAGTTTTGGGTGGGATGTACGAGTGCAGTCGATAAACTGCGACAGCACGCTGGGCCGCAACGTAAAGTTTTTTATGGGCGCCATTAGCGTTATTGGAGGGTGGTGAGTTTAAAAAGAGAGAGACAGACAGATATAGAGAGGAAGCGGTAGTAGCGTTGTAGTTTTGTGTACCTTTGCGTTAAAAACGCACGAAAGTTAATTTTTTTTTGGATTTGGTTTTGTTTATATTTCTTGGTATTTTTGGTGTCATGAGGAAATTTCAACATTTCTTTTGGTGTTTGTTGAAAGAGCTGAATTAGATTTGTTTTTTGGACAAAAAAATGTTAAAGAATAAACGAAAAAACATTGAGTGTATGTATGTGTGGGAGAATAATGCGTTCAGTTTCAAAAGAAGCGAAAAGTTAAGTGGTCCTTCGAGCCGGATATTCGAAATCTTACTATGGAATGTATCAGATATCAGACTTATTTGACTGGGGCAAAAGTTAAATGGTCCATTAAGCCAGATTGGTATTATCTTTATTTGTCTAGATCAAAATTTAAGTGGTCCTTCGAGCCGGATATTCGAAGTCTCACAATGGAATGTACCAGAAACCTGCTTTATTTGACGAAGGTAAAAGTTAAATGGTCCTTCGAGCCGGATTGGTATCATCTTCATTTGTCTAGATCAAAAGTTAAGGGGTCCTTAGAGCCGGATAGGCAAAGTCAAAGTGTTTTATAGTAAAAGTTAAATCATTTGAGTCATAGTGTTTTGGAATGCTCAAGAAATCAGCTTTATTTGCCAAAGAAAATATTGAAACGGTTCTTCGAGCCGGATTGGTTTTGCCAAATGGAATCATCTCTATTTAAATAGACCAAAAGTTGAAGAACCATTTAAGCCGAAGATGTTATGTCACATTTTTAGTCAAGTGGTCCTTCGAGTCGGATTTGTGAAGTCAATTAGAACCATTTTCATTTGTCCTTATCAAAAATTTAGTGGTTCTTCATGCCGGATGGGCGAAATCACTGTGGTTTATAATGAACATTGAATCATCAATACTGAAATGGTCCTTCGAGCCGGATGAACGAAGTTACAGTGTGTTGGAATGCGTAAGAAATCAGCTTTAATTGACTAGGAAATTATTTAAAAGGTCCTTCGAGCCGGATGAAATCATCTTCATTTGAGTAGATCAAAGGCTAAATGGTTCTTCGAGCAGTATAAGCAAAGTTACAGAATTTTGCAAAGCACAAGAAATCAGCTTTGTTTGTTAGGAAAAAAGTTTAGAGGTCATTCGAGCCGGACGCACAAAATCAAAGCTGAAAAGGCTTCTTCAATCCAGTATGTCGGCTATGCCTCAGTACATTCAAAGTGGTATCAAAATGGAAACTGAACTCATTTCAAACAAACTAAAAATTTGATGTATTTTTGTATGAAAAAACCAAAAAATCGCACTAATTTAGCTTTTACCAACAACTACCGCAGCTTGAATCAACATTGTGATGTTGCCACTAAACTTAAAACAAAAAAGAAGGAACATCGATTGGACTGGATCACAATGGTGGGGCGGTTATGCAACGCGACTGTGATCCACTGTGACCCAGCCCTCTCTGGTATGCGTGTGGGTGAGTGTGGATGGGTGTGCGTGTGCGTGTATTCTTGTGAGGGGGGGTTGTGGCAACATCACCCAACGACAACAACAATAGACAACATAAACCGTTAACGGAATTGTGGCTGATACGCTTACCTGAAACAGCAGAATCATGCTCTGGCCAAACGTTTTAAAGTTGTAGACATCGTTGATGCCGCTCTTCTCCTTCACATGCATGAAGAACGACATGCCGAATATGGCGAAGATGAACATCACCAGGAAGAGCAGCAGGCAAATGTTGAACAGCGCCGGCAGCGACATGGCCAGCGCGAACAGGAGCGTGCGTATGCCCTTGGCGCCCTTCACCAGACGTAGAACGCGACCCACTTTCGCCACGCGCACCACACGCAGCAGCGTGGGTGAGACGAAGTATTTCTCGATAATATCGCTAAGTACAAGACCTGCGGCGTGCCAAGCGGAAGAGAGTTTGGTGGTGAGAAAATTTCAAGTTGATCTGGTGCTACTTAGCTTGTTTGGTTTGTAAGTATTTAAGGTGCTTAACATAGTTATACGACACTTGGGGGGGAAACAATAAAAGCTTTAAGCTAATAAAAGCTAGGAAGCAGCTACTTCCAGGTGACGGCTGTACCCAAAATGGTACCCACTAATCGATAGTTTAAGATGAAGTCATCCTCTGATATAAATCTTATCTCATTAGCCTTTAGACTAAGAGTTTATTTGGAAAGACGAAGGGAAACAACATCGTCTCAGATTTCTAGAATTAGTAGAACAGTTCTGTATACCAAGTTTTCCAAAGATCTCTGAAAAAGAACAATTCTCTTTTACATTTGAAGTTTGAAAACTTTAAGAAATAACAGATTCTGAAATACTTTCTTAAATACTTTTACAACTTCTAGAATTATATTTCAATGGAAATATGAAATACTGTACAGATCATCTATTTTTGACAAAGACAGTCTTAGGTTGAGAGTGGATTCGTGTAGCCACAGTGTACAGGGAATCATTTTTATTGAAATGATCCTTCGAGCCGGATTGAGTTAGCCTTCTGAAATCATCTTTATTTGACTAGATCAAAAGTCGAAGCACCATTTAAGACGGATAGGTCAAGTTACGGGGTTTTATACACCATCGAGCCGAACAGGCGAAGTCACAGTGTTTTATATTGTACGGAGAATCATTTATATTAAAATTGTCTTTCGAGGCGGATTGGTGTAGGTAAGTGGGTGAGATAGTTTGATTCCCAAAAATAAAATATTGGAATGCGTTTGAAAAAGGTACTTTGGTATAGTACTTTAAGCTGAGTCGATTGGGACAGTCATAAATCGTTATCTTTAGTATTTATTTGGAAGGAAATCAGAAAAAGGCATTAGACAAATAAACTTGTTTTATTGTCTTACAATTGTTGTTACCCAATTAGGCACGAGCAGAATACCAAATGTCGCCACGCTACTGCAGAGAAAGACGTTTCGTACAGGAGAACTCTGCAGTCTGGAGCAACGCGGGCTGTTAAGGAGCGATACCGGGAGAAAAGGAGAGCGGAGAAGCGCCTTTTCAGAAAGGAAGAAAAATGAGCAGGAAAGTCGCATGAGGGAGGCAGTCGAAGTGCTGTTCGAAAACTCTACCAAAAGATTAAGCAACTATCCGAAGGTTTTAAGCCCAGAATCACACTATTCAAGGACGAGCACGGAAATCTGGTCAGAAATCCGCAAGTGGCACTAGCCAAATGGAGAAACTATTTCTCTAACCTCTAACTGCTGGGAGGTGATGACGAACACAATGCCGCCTCTGGGGAAGTAGCGACACCACCAATCGATAACATAGAGATAGACCCGCCGGATCATAATGAAGTCTTGTTAGACATAAAAAGGCTAAAAAATAACAAATCTGCTGGCGCTGGTGAGCTGCCAGCTAAATTGTTCAAGGCTGGCGGTGAGGAGCTGGTAAGGTGCATGCACCAACTCCTATCCTACCTAAGTGTACTCTGTCCAATATTTAAAAAAGGAGACCCTGCGGCTTGCGCCAATTACCGCGGAATCAGTCTCCTTCCCATTGCATATAAGGTTCTATCATGCATCCTATGTGAACGTCTAAAGCCGAGAATGAGTGAACTGATTGAACCTTATCAGTGTGGCTTTAGACCTGGCAAATCCAACACGGACCAGATATTCCCACTGCGACAAATTCTGGAGAAGACCCAAGAGAGAAAGATCGACAACCACCACCTTTTTGTTGACTATAAAGCCGCCTTTGACACGCCGATAAGGTCAAAGTTTTTTCAAGCCCTGTCTACCTTTGGTATTCCAGCAAAGTACGTTCGACTTTGCATGATGACGTTGAGAAGCACACGAAGCTCCGTCAAAATAGGAAAAAACCTCTCCGAGCCTTTCGATACCAAAAGAGGTTTTAGGCAGGGTGACACCTTATCGTGTGTGACTTCTTTAATCTAACAGAATGCTAACAGAACGGGCACCATCTTTACCAGAGATATCATGTCAGCTAACATGAGAGTTGCATTGCAGAACCATCCATCGCTCACTATTTCTCCAAGCAATTGCTGAATATCGGTAATGGTCGTGTCTCAGTCGGTGAATCGGATTGATTTCGTTTCCTCCGAATTTTTGCAATTTCATCTTATCGAAAGACGAGCTCATTATAAAAGTATTCCCGTACATCATTTCTTAAACTTTTTTCAAATCTATCAACTGTGTAACAAACGAGGACGATGTTACCAACTATGCAACAGATTTTTTTAAACGCTTTGGATGTGCCGCACAATTTTCAACTAAAGGTTGGCTCGGAAGTCGTCTTGCTTCGAAATCTAAGCCAACCAAAACTATACAATGGAACGAAATTAAGAAAATTGATGACCAATGCGATTCACGCGGCGATAATTAAAGGAAAATTTAAAGAAGAAGAAGTTCTCATTCCGAGGTTTCCGATGATCTCAGCCGATGTGCCCTTTGGGTTTTAACGAATAAAATTTTTAATTCGTCTGAATTCGACATGACGATTAACAAATCACAAGGCCAGTCCTTAAATGTTTGTGGCTTGAAAGTTTTTCTCATGGTCAATTGTACGTGTCATGTTCACGTGTCGGCAAACCCTCTGTTTTATTTATTTTTGCTCCTGATAAGAAAACTAAGAATGTTGAATGTCATCTTCAGTTGTCTAGACCAGAAGAGGGCCTTAAGTTAACTCAACAATACGAAGTTCGTCGGGCCATCTAGTTTTTCTATATAAGCAACTACATAAGAAACTTTTTTGAAAAAATTGGTTCCGATTAGTTGCTTATATAGAATTTTTCCTGTATTTCCATCATTTTCACCTGGACCGGACAATGTTCCCAGTAGTGTACATAAATATTGTGCTGATTCCCTCTGCTCCCCCCTTCTAAAGCTGTTTAACCTATCCCTAGAGCTTGGTGACTTTCCCCTATTGTGGAAGGAATCTTTTATTATTCCGATTCATAAAAAGGGGTCCAGGTCGGACATAGCAAATTATAGAGGAATCTGTAAACTTTCTGCCATACCTAAACTTTTTGAGCACATAGTTACTTCCCAATTACAGCACTTTTGCCAACCCATTCTTTGTCCATCCCAGCACAGTTTTATTCGTCGGCGTTCTGTTTCCACTAATCTACTTGAATTATCATCAATAGTACATCAGCGATTTCTTAATCGAAAACAAACAGATGTCATCTATACCGATTTCAGCAAAGCCTTTGATTCTGTTAATCATAACTTACTTCTACATAAACTATGCCTAATAGGTCTCCCAACCAACTTTCTCGGCTGGGTTAGATCTTTCTTCACCAATCGGTTTTCAGTCTGCTGTATCCGAAACTGTTCACGTTACCTCGGGTGTCCTACAGGGCAGTCATCTTGGTCCCTCGTTATTTTACCTGTTCATCAATGATATTCCTCAAGTGCTTTCGTTTTCAACTGCCCTTATGTACGCTGACGATCTCAAGCTATGTGCCTCATTCAACGATCCAGCTTCTCCACTTCTATTACAAAGTGATCTAAATTCTCTGAGTGCCTGGTGCCTACTGAATCGCCTCCCCCTTAATATTACCACGTGTAATATTATGACTTTTCATAGAACCAAGCCGTATCTATACGAATACGCCATTAATAGGGATTCGTTAAACCGTATTTATAAAGTCGACGATTTGGGTATACTGTTTGAACCCAATTTTTGCTTTAACAGCCACATTTCAGTGATGTGCAATAAGGCTAAAAGTGTACTTGGATTTATCAAGAGATGGTCCTACACTACCAAACATCTTTACACCTCGCTGGTCCGCCCAAATCTGGAATATTGCTCCTGTCTTTGGTCTCCGCAATATCTGACATATCAAGATCAAATTGAATCGGTTCAGAAGCAGTTTCTGATTTTTGCCCTTCGTGATCTAAACTGGGACACCAACAGGCATTTACCTCCATACGAGCAAGGACTACGTTTGATAGACCTTCCTTCACTCAAATCCCGGAGAATTTGTCATGCAGTCATTTTTGTCCACAAGCTCTTGGCGGGTTGAGATTGATTCCATGGCTCTTTTAAGCCTTGTTAAATTGACAGTACCACCCAGATTAACTCGCCACTATACTCCAATCTACCTCTCGCCTCGCCTAACCAACTATGCTCATCGAGACCCCCTCCGTTGCCTATGTCTTGCTTATAATAAGTACTATCACCAACAGGTCTATCGATTACTCTACATTTCTTAACTGAAAAATCTCCAGATAACGTACACTCTGACCACCTTTGCTGTGAGTTGGACCATAGCTGGCTTCAGCCAATAAATTAGTCCCACCGGGTCGGAGATCGTTATTTCTGGATTCTTATTGTACATTTTGTAATTTTATATTCTTTTTGACTGAACATTGTTAAACCTTCAATAAATAAATAAATAAATAAATTTCATAATTAAAACCTAAACTTTTACCACTGAGGGGACTCTGACACACTTTGCGACAAATCTGTCTAGAAATAAACTAAATAAATAAAAAATTTTTTAAAATTTAAGTAACACTTTCGTACTTCCCTACGTTTTGGGTCTCAGATCTTAGATATTTTCCAACAAATGAAAAGTGTCTGCAAAATGGTGTCGTGTAATTATGTTAAGCACCTCAAAATGGAGATCATACTAATTAACAAGGAACTGGGGAAGTGGGAAAAGGGAGTCTGTTGGGGTTTCAGGGGGTGGTTCGTACACTAAACAAAAAAGGGGCGTAGGGCAGGGGTGCGTAGCACATAATATACACACACATATACATGGAATGTACACAAAGTAGCTGAAATATTATGGAAAGCATTAAGTAGAGGGACACGCTCCAACTCCAAGCTGTTGCACACTCACACAAAAATCATACAAATTTACACAGTTGGAACGGGAGGATGGGACGGGCGGTTGGGCTAGTTAGTGGGTGTATGGTACAGATTAAAGTATAAAGACAATTAAATACAATTACGCAACAGTTAAACAGTTTACAAATGTACACAGCCGGCGTCAAAAATACACACACACATATATTTAGTACAGAAATGAAGAGTTAAACAAAATGGAAAAGTTAAACAAAAACGGTAAAGAAAACATAGTCTTAGCGCGCTTAGAACGGTTAAGCAGCAGCGGCAGGCGGCAAGAACCAGTTAAAAATTTAGAATTATTTAGAATTAGAAATGCGTGGGCTGTACGTAGGCGTCGTTTTCGGTTAGCGATAATCCGCAGCATATTTTAAAAGTGCCAAATATTATTGATTCGATCCTGCAACGTTCGTGGACACATGGAAACGAAATGCTTACTAGCATGTCAGATGTGGGTGGGGGTTGACAGGGGCTGGACGAACTATTGCAGGATCTAAGGGGGGACGAGGACCGAGTTTCATATATGCGTTTTACTACGTTCATAGTAAAGTACATAATCTCCATCGTAGATTGGGCCAAAACCATTAAGAAGATTCAGGCTAGTGCCACGGTATTTGTTTGGTTGTCTTTTCGGGGGGGTCATTGGATCTACTCACTATTTTTTTTGGGTAGGGGCCCGGGAGTCAAGGCAACGGTCTTACGGTCAGGCAGGGTTGACTAGGGCCAGCCGCACGGCCCTTGCATTGACCGGCCCTCATGTTCGAATGATCGGCTTAATATATACCGGGCAGTAGCTGACAGAGTTATGCAACCGACAATCGCACAGAGTGTTGTGGAATGCCCATTGACACCTAACTCTGATTGAATCTTTTTTTTTGAGTGTAATACGAAAGTATCGAAATTTTATGCGTTTTGTGCAAGCCATTTTCTTCAAGTGTGTGTGTGTGTGTGTGTGTGTGTGTGTGAGTGTTAGCATTATTATTTAAGTTATCTTTATTGAGGCATGTTATACGTTGAGTAAGTTTGATTTCGATTTCTTTTTTTGCATTTACAAAAGCGTAGTTTTTTTTTTTTTGATTCTTCTCTGAAAAGTTGATTACGTTTTTGGTATTTTGTTTTCGTTTTTTTTTAAAGCGTGTTTATATATATTCGTCTGTATGAATATCCCTCGCACTGGACGCCGACGGGCGCAAACATTGAAGCCAAATAATCAAGCGCTTAAGAGTAGAGAAGCTTTTTTGGTAGGTGCTTGGGCAGGAGTAACATTGGACGCGTGTCAAACATATTTTTATGATACAAATGAAGCGAGAAGCAACAGGAAAGATTCGCATTGTTGTTGTAGTAGTAGAAGTGGAAGAGGGGACGCCAGCTAGACAAAACTTTAAGGGGGGGACGGGGGGGTCGGGACACCATTCAGTTTACGATTTAGAGGCAGCAGCAGATATTACACATATAGCAGCATCCTTTTTATGCACAGAGGACATTCGCATAAAACATTAGTATAAAAAGGAAGCTGTCTGTTGCAAAAATGTTAATGTAGTAAAGCATATTTTAAGCCATCTTTTGTATAGTTTTTGTTTTTTCATTTCGTATCGCCAAAATAAAAGCTAACAAGTCTACCCCCTCCCCAGGGGGATGATCAGCCGCGCAGCTTGGGCAGCCACCGTAATGCGCAATTAATTTTTTATTCACTTTCCACCGCCTAATTTGTGGAACACCAAATGAAAAGTAAACCAAAGGGAAAACGAAAAACAGAAAAAACGATTCCATTATTAAATAGTTCAAATTTAACGCCAGCAACAAACAACAGCAATTGGTAAGTACTTTGGTTAGGGGGGGAGAAAACGAAAAGGTAGCAACATTAATTTGACTAATTTTACATTAATTTTTGGCAACAACAATGAAATACGTTTGGATTTGAGGCAGTAATTGGGCACCTTGAGCTGATCGTAGCTGATACGGACTTACGGATATATTAGATCGTTTGTTTAGCACAGTGGTATAACAGTGGTTTAAAAGTGGTATAATGGAGGTTTAACAGTCATTCAGCAATGGTATAACTGTTGTACAACAGTGTTATAACAGTAGTATAGCAGTATAACAGTTGTATAACAGTAGTATAACAGTTGTATAACAGTGGTATAACAGTGGTAAATCAGTCATTCAGAAATGGTACAACAGTGGTATAACAGTAGTATAATACCGGTATAACAGTGGTATAACAGTGGTTTAAAAGTGGTATAATGGTGGTTTGTCATTCAGCAATGGTATAACTGTGGTACAACAGTGTTATAACAGTAGTATAGCAGTATAACAGTTGTATAACAGTAGTATAACAGTTGTATAACAGTTGTATAACAGATGTATAACAGTGGCATAACAGTCATTCTGCAATGGTATAACAGTGTTAAAACAGTAGTATAACTGCGGTATAACAGTGGTATAACAGTGGTTTAAAAGTGGTATAATGGTGGTTTTACAGTCATTCAGCAATGGTATAACTGTGGTACAACAGTGTTATAACAGTAGTATAGCAGTATAACAGTTGTATAACAGTAGTATAACAGTTGTATAACAGTTGTATAACAGTGGTATAACAGTTGTATACAAGTGGTAAATCAGTCATTCAGAAATGGTATTACAGTGGTATAACAGTAGTATAAAAGCGGTATAACAGTGGTATAACAGTGGCTTATAAGTGGTATAATGGTGGTATAACAGTCATTTAGCAATGGTATAACTGTGTTTAAGCAGTCGTATAACAGTAGTATAGCAGTGGTATAGCAGTAGTATAACAGTGGTATAACCGTCATTCAGCAATGTTATAACAGTAGTATAACTGCGCTATTACAGTGGTTTAACAGTGGTATAAAAGTGGTATTACAGCAGTATAACAGTGGTATAACAGTGCTATAACAATCGTATAACAGTAGTATAACAGCGGTATAACACTCATTCAACAGTGGCAAACCTATCATACAACTGTGATATTTCTTTAGTATTACTCTGATACCTCTGTGGTATAGCAGTCATATAAAAGTGGTATAAAAGTCATGATTTAGTGGTATAAAATAATAATAAAACAATGGTATAACAATCATTAAATAGTAGTATAGTAAAATAACAATGGTAAAATAGTCAATCAACTGTGCTATTACTGTAGTTAGGACCAAAGAACTGCACGTGCCGCCAGGAGTACAATCGCTCAGCGCTCAAGGCTTGTCTGACTCGAGTATTGCCCTTACTCATACTCAAGTTGACTCATCGCTTCGGCTGCGGGTCGACGCAAAGCCATTTGTTACAAAGTGAGTAAAGTTCGTTCGGCACACATACTCGCGATTACTCCTAGCTTCGGCCACGAATCACCAAGAGGACTTGTTTCCGAAGTCAAAGATCTGCAGCGATCTGTTACGATCGTCACAAGCACACAAAAAACAACAATTTGTGAGCGCAAAAGAGATAGCATGATGGCCTATTTTTTGCACTTGTATTTTGCATACGCTTTCTCTTTCCTTCTTGTGGCATTTTGTTGTTTGTTTGAAGTTTTCAGAAGACAACAACAATTGCATAAGAGGCTTGTCGAAGCTCGCAGTCAGCCAGCAGAGTACGTACGAGTACGAGTAAATTCCGTTGCGCGTACGAGTAAACAAGAGTAGAGTGTGGAAAAGGCTTGTTTTGACTCGTGTTATGAAAAGCTTGTTCATGTTATTACTCGTACGAACCAAACAGCTTACTCGTTTTGACTCAATGTGCTTGCAATCATTTCGAGTGTGTCGAACCAAGGCGACGAGTCCAACCAAGCCAAGTAAACGCACGAGTGTGATCGAACATTAGAGGCTTGTTGCAGGTCTCTGGCAAGGACTGTACCGAAAAGAAACTGCACACGATTTTTCATTTGTAATTGAGAAGTAATGTTTTCTTTTCATATATTAAATTTAGTTTTTCAAACATTATAACTAAACAAAATATTTTGTGAAAAAGTCAAGAACCCTTTGCACACCTGCTTTGGTGTCTTTCCGGTTTGGCCATACTAAAAGCCAAAAGAGTAAGCGAAAAATGCCAGATTCTTTAGAATCGATCAACGGTACATTGCATGGCGTGATCGAAAGTTCACGCTGAAATTCCTTTAAATGTGTGCAGTTTCTTTTCGGTACATTCCTTATAACAGTGAGATTCCTGTGGTTCACAATAGTGCCCCACAGTGGTATAACGGTCACACTTGTGTGGTATAACAGACATTCTGCAGTGGTTTAACAGTTACTCTAAAGTGTGAACGATTTAAGCCTTCTTTTCGGTCTTTTTGGGCAGAAGTACAGCCTGGATGTTAGGCAGTACACCACCATGGGCAATGGTTACGCCAGAGAGCAGTTTGTTCAACTCCTCATCGTTGCGGATGGCCAATTGCAGATGGCGAGAGACTCTAAAGCAGCGATGTTCTTCCATAGTCCCCAGGGGCCGAGCGCCATTGGCTATTTACACGCTCACGAGCCGAGCGCATGCCATAGACGGGCATATGAGCGTAAGCAGCGCTCTTTTTGCCTTCATTCGCTGCCCAGCCTTCGTTGAGGGTAGTTCAAAGCTGGGCTGTGTCGCTTTAATATCGCACACCCATACACTCTCACTTTTTGGTCTCCTTCTTCTTGAACAACGCTGCTCTAAAGTGTAATAACAGTCATAAAACGGTCATAAAACAGTAATTAAGTTGTGGTATTACACTGTTACATCTATTAAATAGCAGTCACATAACAGTCCGCCCAACATTTGGAAGCTCATTTTAGTAAAAATCACATAAATGGGTCAATTTCGAGGCCTTTTGATGATAAAAATGAGATTACAATCATAAGCGATTAAAAGAAGACTCGAAAATGATATCATATGCACAAAATATAATTTATTGAAATTACTAAGACTCCAAAGTGACTCGAAAATGAGTGGAAACTGATCAGAAGAACGGGTTAGAAACAACTCTTCATGAAGAGTAGCAGCTACTTAGCTATTTAAAGTATCATTTATGATCAGAAAAGGAGCGCATAATGACTCAAAAAGACTCGATTATGATCAAAAATTTCATATAATGTTAGCTTTTGATAAGTGATTTATTGAATTATGACTCTAAAAAGACTCGCAAAATGATTTGAAATTGAGTCGAAACTGATCAGAAGAACGGGTTAAAAATTACTCTTCAAGAAGAGTCGCGGCTAGGGTTCCATTTATTCCTTAAAAAATTATAATTTCTAATCAGATTGAGGACTCGAAAAGACTCGAATATGATCACAGTTTTCACAAAATGTTTGCTTCCAGTCATTAACCAGTGGTATAAAAGCTGTATAGCAGTCATACAATTAACAGTCATGAAAAAAGGTAAATTAGTAACAAAATTCTTGTATAATCGTCATACAACTGAAATAACGCTATGTTTTAACTGTCCTACAACAGTGGTTGAGATGTGGTTCACAATGGTGGTTTAACAGTGATATAACAGTCACTTACACAGGGATATAGCTGTAGTACAACAGTGATATAGCTATGGAACCAATTTCTTCAGTGGTATAACCGACATACTACAGTGGTATATCTGCCAAACAACAGTAATCAAGCTGTAGTATCACAGTAATACAGTTTAAAATAGCAGTCATATAACAGTGGTATATGAGCTAAATATCACTCATGCAACAGAGGTATCGATGTAGTATAACAGTCATATAGCTGTGTTTAACAGTGGAATAACAATCGTACAACAGTAATATAAGTGATTCAGCTGTGGTACAGCAGTCATATAACAGTGATATTATAACATAAGTATACCTGTGGCATAACAGTGGAATTATTTTTATACTACGACGGTAGAATAGTCAAACCATAGTGGTATAACATTGGTATAACAGTGTATAACATAGGTGCAACTGAGATATATTTAACTGATATTTCTGTGGTATAAATTCATTCAAAAATCTTGTAAATTAAACGGATCTTAATTTGCTTTAACAGCGATATAAGAGTGGTGTAACAGTGATATAAAGGTGGTAAAACAAAATAGTATAATACTGGTAAGCCCAAGGTCTTACAGTTGTACAAGTAACATTAACTTAACAGGGTAATAAAATACATAAGTAACATTAGTCTTACACCACTTCATTAACATAAAAGAGTCTCAGCAGTGATAAATCCATGGCATAGCAAAGGTATAACTGTACTTTTAATCCCAGAATTTTAACTCCAAGCCTATCTGGTATAAAGTTTCGCCGTGTTGTTATCTTGGTGTCTCGCACCATCAACTTGAATGGAATATAATTCATTTTTTTTAAGATTCGTCTGAAAACATTTGCTTTTCAAAGTCCAAAACGGAGGCCACACACTTACAAAGGGGAACGGCTGTCTTAGGATGTCTTTTCGGTGTATTTGCGCGCAGGCTGCCTTTGGAATTCCCAAACAGTTTTGCCGTCGCGGGCATGGAGAGACTGCTGTTTGGACAGACATTTCAGGCTCAAGATCGCTGATGAGTGAGGTTGGTCCCTTATCAAACGTCGTCCGATCAACCTGATGCCTCCTTTGTTGTGTTGTGTGCCTCTGTTTAAAGTTATGTTAAAATCAATTTGTTTGTGATTTGTGAAACGAATCCCTCTGACTTTTGGAAACTAGAATACTAAATGGAAAACCATTTGAATGGCCAATTCTCTTTAGTTTTGAAAACTATTATATTTTTAAAAGTTTAAGCTTTGTTTGATGCTTTTAAGACGTAATACAGTCGTTTCTGTGAGCTAAGAATACACTATTGTGTATAAGAATCTGGGGCCGGCAAAAAACACAATCACATTTTTGCATTGGTATGTGTGAAAGCAGCGCCAAAACTGATTCAATTTGCTTTTGAGAGTTTGCCAATGCCTAGAAAATAGCGACGTGCCGGCCTCTGAAGTAGATTTATGGATTTTATTTAAAAAATTTGTGGCAATACAAAACCGTGGGGTGGAATGAAACTTCAAGGTTTACAGCCTGGGGTATAACAGACAAAAAACTAATAAAATAAAGTGACATAACAATGTTATCAACAGTGGTATAAAAGTGGGTGGGAAAGTGATAGAACAGTGGTATAAATTGGTGTATTTTTGAAATATCAGTACAATGTGAAATAACAGTGAAATATGTAACAGTAGTATGACTAAGGGACAGCAAAGGTAAGACATTGGTAGTACAGGGGTTGAACCATAGTTATAACAGTGCTATAACCACCTGAATGACAATTACTTAACAGTCTAATAACACTCTTATCGTGTAACACCTTAAAGCACTCAGCTCGATCAGCTCAAAAGCAAAAAAACATATAAACAAAATTTCGAATAATACATTTAAGCACAACATAGAATAGTGGAAATCTCGTAGAATGGTCGAACGATTTCTGGATACAAAAGTATCTAGCCGTTAGCACATTATACCCGATTTCTCTCTCGTTAAACAAAAAACTTTATAAGTACAACAAATTGGTTAATTTTTAGTTGGTTTTTTTTTGTTTTTTTTTTGTTAACATTTAAACAATTTTACAATTGAATTACGCATTACGTTTACGACAGCAAATTAGTAACAATTATTCAAAAGTATTAGTAGTAGTAGTAGTAAATAGAGGAGCGTACTTTTGTGTGAAAGAGAGAGAGAGAGAGAGAGTCAGACAGAACTTAATATTTACTGAGAGAGAGAGGGACGGATAGACATACACACATACAGCCAAAGAGCGTACGGTTACAAACGGGGAATCGGGAGGTTGAATGAAAGATTGTTTTTTGTTGGAACTTGGTTTTAGTAGATCTCTTAGCTACTTTCACATTTACAGAAACAAAAAGAAACAACAACAACATAGTATTCGTATTTGGCAATGGGTTGTTCGGTTTTTACTTACCTAAGATGGATAAAATGACAACTACTACATCAAATAAATTCCATGGCTCAATAAAATAGTGATATCGTAAAGCGAATATTTTTAATAGACATTCGGAACTGAAAATAACTACGAATATCGCATTGAGATAGTCAAGGACCGCGTTGTACGTGTCCGACGCATCGTACCGATCGAGTGTCATGGTGAACATGTTCAGACCAATGAATAACATAATGATTATATCGAATTTCTTGTCGGTAACAATTTCAAAGACAATTGCTTGTGGACGCCACTGTAATGGGAGTAGAACAACGACACGGAACAAAAAAAAAAAAAAGAAGGGGAACACAAGATCAAACACAAAAACACAAAATGTAAATGAAAACATGAAGAGAAGAGAGATAAGAAAAGGAATAGAAGAGTTTGGTATAAGTACAATTGGTTAACCACAGTGGAACAGTAATTGAATACTCAATTGTTTTTTTTTTCTTTATGGTTATAGAGTGATTGTTGGTTTGTTTTTTGTTATTTATCAGTTATCATTGTTGATAGTATTATATTTGAGGTTTGTTATTATTTGGTTTGTTGTTGTAGATCTGTGCCAATTGCAAACTATTCTTCTATTTTGGTTTGGTTTTGTTTTTGCTACCGCGTAGAGTTTGAATAAAAGTTGGTGAAAATGGGAGTAAATGGAGAGTGTTCTTTTTGATCAAATGATTCACATTTGTCTTTGGGATCTTGCCTAAACTAAAGTTGTATTCCATAATCATAGGACAAAAGCATTCATCCTCTTCTAACATTTATCCAAATTGGTTTCCTTTTCACTTCTAAAGAAGTTGTACATTTTTAAAGACATTCTTCACGTATTGTACATAAAGGACACTGTTCGAGCCTGAACCCCTGCGCTTTGCCGCCCATGTAAAGTTTCTATAACTTTGCCAACCTATTATTAATGTCAATCAAATCAATGGCCATCTGCCACCAAATTATGTTTGTTTGCTTTGATACTCGCTTTTGTTATACATTTTTCTCTCTCGCCTGTTCTATATTTAGACATTGCAGCTGCGCAGTCGCTCTCTCAAGCTCATTCGCAGCAGCGCAGTCGCCAGCGACGCTTTAGTCGCATTTTAACTTTTGTAAAGAGCAGGCGAGTCACTTGCTTACGAGAACTCAATTAAACAAGACTTGTTAAATTATTTAAGCGCCGTGTTAATGTCATTTGGTTAGTTTTAACTTGGCCAATTGGGGAGGCAAACCAGTCTCTTCACATAAAGGGTGATTTTTTAGCTATTATCTTTTTGGCAACACTGGTTTAAACAGCTCACGCACGTTTCGTGTTTTGTTTCACTGTCAAACATCTTCAGTTTGGTCTATAATTTAACCATGAATCGTCTTACAAACGAACAACGCTTGCAAATTATTGAATTTTATTATCAAAATGCGTGCTCGGTTAAGAAAGTTCATCGCGCGCTTCTTCCATTTTATGGTCAGTTTAATCGACCCACTGAAGCGGCTATTCGGGCTATTGTGACTAAATTTCGCACCAAATTTACATTGTTGGACATTAAACCACCAACACGCTTACGTAGAGTGCAAGCTGAAGAAAATATCGCAGCTGTATCGGCCAAAGTTAATGATGACCATCAATTATCGATTCGTTACTCAACAACGTGGAAAATTTTGCGGAAGGATTTAGGTGTGAAGCCTTTCAAAATACAGCTGGTGCAAGAATTGAAGCCGAACGACCTACCGCAACGTAGAATTTTTGGTGAATGGGCTCTTGGAAAGTTGGCCGAAGATCCACTTTTTTACGAAGCTCATTTTTGGCTCAATGGGTACGTAAATAAGCACAATTGTCGATTTTGGAGTGAATATCAGCCAGAAGCATTGCAAGAGCTACCAATGCATCCAGAAAAAGTCACAGTTTTGTGCGGTTTATGGGCTGGTGGCATCATTGGACTGTGAATGGTGAGCGCTACCGTGAGATGATATCCAACTTTTTTTTGCCCAAAATGCAAGAGCTTGACTTGCATGACATGTGGTTTCAACAAGACGGTGCCACATGCCACACAGCACGCGCAACACCGGTCGGGACCGGTCAATTGGCCGCCTAGATCGTACGATTTAACACCTTTAGACTATTTTTTGTGGGGCTATGTTAAAGTTCATGTCTATACAAACAAGCCCGCTTCAATTGACGCATTGGAAGACAACATTGAAGCATTTATTCGTGAGATACCGGCCGAAATGTTGGAAAGAGTATGCCAAAATTGGACTAAGCGGATGGACCATTTGAGGCGCAGTCACGGTCAACATTTGCATGAAATAATCTTCAAACATTAAATTATATGGACCGTCCTATCGATTCAAATAAAGATTTCATGCATTTTTCTGAATTTTATGTGTTTTTTTTTTTTGAAAAACTTTCCTATAGCTCTTAAAAAATCACCCTTTACATATTTGCCATTAAAGCAGCTACAATATATTTGTTACATTAAAAACAACCTCCAACAGCATTGCCTACCTTTCGGCCAGGCTAGAACTGAGGCTTAAAATAGCAGCATGTGAGCTTCCATACTTGGAGTTTGCAAGTTTCTGTTCCCCGCTTCGCTTGGCATAAATAAGTTATTGCTAAAGGCTGTTGGTGTGACAGCAGTTTAAAGCTCACTGACGAGATCGCAGGGATGCGGTCGAAACAGTCTGCGGGTCCATATGTTTCAAGTCTTTGTTGATTTCTGTTGATTATTGAATTATAATCAATCCTTTGACTTCTTATACACATAGAATAAGAAGAGATTCTTATTCTCTCCTATGCCTCTTGCAAAATTGAGCGCAACAAAAAATACGTATGCGTAGATTTTGTAGTGGGCGACGAATGATTTAGTGTGCATCAGACAGCCAGACTAGCACACACTTATCACCAGATTTCGCTTTCTATTTCTTCGTCTACACGGCCGTAAGCTGGCTCTGGGGCACCTGTGTCCTATACGGACCTGCGAAGTAACGAGCTAGTTCATACAAAAATCGAGGGGACAACAAGCAGAAGTAACGATTTCAGGGCAGCGTATTGGGTCCTACGCTATACTCCCTATTCACTCACTATATGCCCAGAGCCTGTAGCGTTCCGCTTGAAAACCCTGAAGATCTTCTAAACGCAACATTTGCTGACGACACGGCCATACTTGCCCGTAACAAATGCATATACTCAGCCACAGATGCCCTTCAAGAGTACTTGAATAGGTTTAGCAATTGGGCCGCTAGATGGAACATTGCCATAAACACGGACAAGTGTGCTTCGGTGTCTTATTTCACCCGTCGTGACACGGTCAGCTTAGGGAGCATAAAGCAGCCCATAAATACCTTGGGGTGACACTGGAAAGAAGACTGACCTTTGGACAACATGTCACGACAACAGCTCAGGCAGTGGCTGCCAAAGCACGGCGCATGTGGTGGCTCCTGAACTCCAAAAACAAGCAGTCACTCAGGAACAAAGTCCTAATCTACAAGGCTATTCTCGCTCCGGTTTGGAGATATGTCCTAAAAAGTAAGTGAGTAAAATTAGAGTGGTCCAGGCGAAAATCCTTAGACGCATTACGGGAGGTGAATGGTAACTGAGAACCGGGGACAGTTCTTCAACGATTTTCAAAATCTCAGTCTTTAGTTGTCGCACTAAAACCTGCCCCTTTAAGTTACGAAAAGCTTAATTTGTCCCATGATTTTGCACTAAACTTGTATAAGTATTATAGCAAGATCCCCATATCCTGATTATGTAGTGCAGGTTAACTTTGTTCTTTATCTCTATCATCATCATCATTATTATCATACATAAACTATGTTTAGGAAACGTGCAGTCTCTGTCTCGGTCAGTAGGCGTCTCTCCATGCTTGAGTAGGTATCTATTCGTTCCTTAGAGGTGAGGACTAGCCGCTAAAACATGCCCAAAATGTGTCAAAGAAAACATGCAGTTGGTTGCCAGTGTTGTAAAGAGTAGTAGTAGTAGTAGTAGTAGTTGGAGTAGTATTTATATACATAGATTAGATTGTTAGTTCTTTTTTTTTGCGTTTTTTTTTTTGAAATTTAAAATTTAAAATTCTGCGGCCAGCTGATGAATGTGGCAGACATAAAAATGTTTAAGTACAGACGAACCAAACGGACACAATACTTAAATAGTTTTGATATTTGGAAATGAAGTACAATATTAAGTATTATTGGGAAAAAACAGTATGTTTTGATTTGGAGTCGCTCGATGGCAACAGCAGCAGACAGAGCACGCTGTGGCCATTCCAGCGACTGTTTTCGAGATCCATTATTCAACATTGACATAATATTGCTAGAGAACGGGGCCTTTCAATCAAATGTGGTGTTTAGGCGGTACGGTTGGCGGGTAACGGGTATGTACAACTTGCAAAGTCCGTTTGTCATTCCATATTTGTAGTAAGTATACATATATATACACAGCTTAGATACGATTGGCACAGATTACGCGATCGCACGGTTATATGACAGGGCATGGGGCAAGCGGGATTGCCCCACACACACTGCCTGCTAAATGTTTATGCTTATGTGAATTAGGTTTGGTTAGTTTTTTTTTTTTTGCTTTTGTTTTCATTGTTGTTGTTGTCTTACCCTTGGTCTTGGAATGGCTTTTAATGGTTTTTTGGAGCCCATCTTTTTCATAGCATTATAGTACTTTTTCTGATCTTCTGTCATGAACATTTCTAATGATCCACCTGCTTTTTTCTTTTGCTCATTAAAATTATCAATGATAACACCAATGAACAGATTGAGTGTGAAAAATGATCCAAATATGATGAAGAATACGAAATATAAATACATATAGATGTTCGTTTCACGAATCGGCTGCTTGTCCACCTGATCATGGGGAATTTTGTTTCGGTTTTTGCGGTTTTGCGGTGAATGGATCATTTTTAGTGTTGTGGTAGTTGTTGTTGTGGTGTTGTTGTGGTGTGGTGGTTGTTGTTGTTGTAGTTGTAGTTGTTGTATATCAAAAAAGAGAAAAAAAAGGTTATACAGATAAGGAGCGTATTTATATACGGAGTTTTATGTATATATATATAGAGGGAGAGAGAGAGAGAGAGAGAGAGAGTGTGGTACTAGGTAAGCGCTTTACATTACCTCTCGTGAATCGATGGCATCGTTCATTATTTGTATCCAGCCCTTGAAGGTGGCCACTTGGAAAAGGCACAGATACGCGTTACCTACATGATCGAAATTCATTGCTGAATTCACCCACGTGTAGTTCTCGCTCTCGCATGCATTGCGATTCGGTATGATCTCGTGGCTGAGCTTCGTGCCGTTCGTGTCTTCGCACTTGGTTTCGGTTTGTTGAGAGAAACGTTATATGGTTAAATAGAGAGGGAGTATGCTAGGGTTAGTGTGTGTTCTTTTATCCAGCAGCTAATTAGCCTTCAGTTGATCTCTGTGCAAAGCTAAGTCACAAGTTTACTAAATTTTGGGCTAGTGCTTAAAGCGTGATGAACTGTTCTACGATTAGAGTTACTCGATATATATATATATACAAAGATGACACCAGAGAGGACTCTTTGGCATTGCATTTGTACGTTCTCAGTGGTTCAATCAACCATTTACGAAAAATAGATGCAAAGATACGCAATAATTGAATTGCTAATTAAATGCTGCTTGAATTGTTCTGTTTCTTATTTGCAATCGAAAAACTAACACAAGACCGGCGGTTGCGTTAGTTGATCGGAGAGTTTTTTTGGTAGTTTTTTTTTGTAGTGTTTTTCATGTTGTTTTTGGCACGTACCTTAAAATATTTTCCAGCAAAAAGCTGTACACCCATAATGGCAAAAATTAGCCAAAATATTAGACACACCAATAGCACATTGAAGATGGACGGTATAGCTTGTACCAGCGCATTAACGACGACCTGGATTTTCATTCGATTTCATTCATTATTTGGGGTTTGTTTTTGAATTTTGATGGTGAATGGTGGAGGGGGCGTCGTGGTTGATGGGAGAATATATATATATATAATACAATAAATGTTGATTCTTCATATAGTTACTATATAGTATATAGGTTGGTATGGCAAGAGTTGTTGCAATGAGTATGAGGCAATGAGTGTGGGTTATAGTTGAATAGATTAGTTGGTTATAGTTAGTAATAGTAAGGGCAGGCAGTAGGCAGCAGTACAACAACTTGCAACAAACATTACATTGAAACGATATATTTAAATATATATGTATAATGCAGATACGTGAATAGTTAACTTAACTAAAGGCTACTTTTCTTTGGGGTTTATGTACATATTTTTAGACTAAGATTTTGTGAATGTAAGCAGGCATATTTTCAGTTCTTTTATGTTCAAATAAGGCAATTCAGTTATAAATAAGCAAAGAGCAAGAGAGAAAGATACAGAAACAGAGAGAGAGAGAGAGAGAGAGAGAGAGACGGAGCTAGGGCTAGGGAGGTACTGGCTATAGAAATTATCGATATTGAACGGTCGGCAATGGCATTACTGAAGAGGTGAAAATAGTCTGGGCAGAGAGCTTTCAAAAGCTTGTCTTTTCTGCTCTTAAAAGAGAGCTTTCGAGCAGCGATGTTCACCCATTGCCCCCAGGGGCCGAGCGCAATCGGCTATTTACCCAAGGTGAGCTCATGCCATAGTCGGGCATATGAGCGTAAGCAGAGCGCTCTTTGCCTTCAGGGCAGTTGAAAGCTGGGCTGTGTCGCTTTAATATTGCACACCAATACACTCTGACTTTTTGGCCTCACTCTTCTTGAACATCGCTGCTTTAGAGAAAGACAGAAAATTTTGCTGGTGTTGTTGAGCACTACAGATTGTAGTCTATTCCCATTGGAACAAACCTACGTAAACAATATTGCAAACGAGAGTTGCTCAAAACGAAAAACGTGTAAAACTATCGCAAACAAATCCGAAAACGATACAAAAACGAATCACTGGTTGCTCAGTTCGTGGCAGTGAAAGTTTCGTATTCGATAGTTCGCAAATGATTCGTTTGCAAACCTTTTGTGATAACTTCTACGGGGCTTTTCTGATATGGTTTACGATTTGTAAACATTTTTCCTCGTTTTTAAGCCCGCTTATGATACTTAGTTTGGCGAGACTTTTGCCAACGCTCGTTGACTTCTTTCGTTTGCAAGTCCGTCTAAAAACATTCCACCATAGTTTCGTTTTACTATCGTTCTTTGGTCCAGTGGGTTCACTTGCTTTTCTGTGCTTCTCTCTCATTAAGTTGCAAGTTTGGCTGTTGCTTTTCAGCTAGTTCTGATAACGTTTCTGCTTTAAGACCATTTCAGAGCCGAAAATCAGGGAATGGGACTATTTTAAATACTAAATTTGGAAAGGTTTCCAAGGAAAACTAAAAAGTTTTTCTTACTAAAACTAGTTTTCTGAACGTTAGTTGATAGGGCAGCCATATGCTATAGTCTTCCGATCAAACTTTGTAGTATGACTTGAAAGCGTATAAGATAAATATATGCTAAGTTTGAAGACGTAATCATTGAAAACCCAAAAGTTTTTCTTTCTTAGACTATTTTTTATGGCAGCTACACTATATTGTAATCCGATTGATCAAACAATCTTAGTGAAATTATGAAAAAGCATAGAAAACCAATAAGCACAAAGTTCGGAGACGCTACCTTTAAAAGCAAACAAGATTTCCTTAAGGCTCTTAAAAGCTCTTAAAAGGTTCTCTCGTGACATGTATAAAAGGTTTATCGATGCTCGCCGTCAAAAAAGCCGAGTAAGCGGGAGTATTTTAGAGCAGGGGCCGGAAAAAAACTCAATCACACTTTGGCATTGGTATGTGTGCGCATCAACAGCAGGCTGTCTCTCCCTGAAGTTGAAAGCAGCCCAGAACCTAATTCACTTTGCTCTGCGACGAGCTTAAGCTGGCTGTGTGACGGCAGCGCTGCCTTTGAGAGTACACCTATGCACAGTACATAGCGACCTGCCGGCCCCTGTCTTAAAGGCTTGCTCGCCTAAGGCTAGCCGTGGCTGGCAAAAAGCTTGCCGAAACTCGTTCAGCAGCGGGCTTGTACTTTTATTACTCGAGCGAAGCAAGAGCTTGCTCGTGCCGACTTGCTATCATTTCGAGTGTGTCGAACCCATGGATCGAGCACAAACAAGCCTGGTAAACGCAAGAGTGTGATCGAAAATTAGACTCTTTTAAACTTCAACTTTTTTACTAAGGGTGAAACAGCGTGCAGTTTTGGTATCGCGAGACGGATCATGCACAGAGGGAAAAAACGTGTTGTGAAAATACGAATTTTTCATCACAAAATATGAACATAATTTTCTCTCAAATTTTTGAGAACAAACGTTCCGAATGTTCATGAAATGAGCACAAGTATAAGTTGCCATTCGGACGTGTTGTATCAGCACTAGGAATTAGCCTAACCGGTCTTGGGCTCTACTCACAGTCAGTCCCGGAAAATTCTTATTTATTTTATAAAAATTAATCAAATCAGCTGGGGTGTTGTACAAGCGGAACGATGTCTCTGCGGACTTGGACCTGGACGGGGTTGGTTGGGCCTTGGACGGTGGTGGACTTGGTCGTCGGCGGACCTGGACGGTGGTGGACCGGGACGTTGGATCTGGACGATGGCGGACCTGGACCTGAACAGTGTGGACCTGTGGGGACAGTGGTGGACTTTGACGGCGGACCTGGACGGTGGATCTGGACGGCCGCCCTGGACGGTGGTTTGGACCTGGACGGGCGGACATGGTCGGTGGTGGACCTGGACGGGTGGACCTGGACGGGCGGACCTGGTCGTGGACCTGGATGGTAGATCTGGACGGTGATGGACCTGGACGGTGGATCTGGACGGCGGACCTGGATCTCAAACTTTATTTGTGAGCTTAAAATGTTCTCAAAAACGGAACATTTGAACTCAAATCAAGATTTTGCGTTCTCAAAAAAAGTTCTTAAAGTGAGAAATTGTTCTTGAAGTGAGAAAATTCCTTCATGATTAGTTTTTGTGACCGATTGTGCTCATTTTGAGTCCAATGTTCTCGGTTTTTTCCCTCTGTGAGGCTTTCGTATCAGAACGGCGAACTAGCCTATCAGATGACAGACTTTTCGTGGCCAAAAAACACCTGTGGCTGTCGAAGGGACTCACCACTACGTAGTACGCTAGGATAGGCCGATACCTTCATGTAATAACGGTAGCTAGCGAAAGAACTCACCACCGGTGAGCAGAAAAATTACTGGTACGTTAGGACAGGCTGTTACATTTACACAAATCGAGTGTCAGGAAAAAGACTACAAAAATCACTAGATCGTAAGGATAGGCTGGAAAGCGTCTTTCTAAAAGATTAAGTATTAATACCTCATTTTGGGTTGGAAAACGTCATTCTAAAAGATTAAGTACTATAAATTCCTCGTTTCAATTTAAGCGTGCTTACTAGGTAATCGTAAGACTAAAGCTTTAAGGCTTAAGCTTTTAGGCTGACATTTGCTTAGTAAAACGCTTAAAGCTTAAATCAATAAGGAAGCAACAAATGCTTGCAGTCCCCAACTGCTTCTGGTTAGGCTTTCAATAAGCCTGAATAGCTCTATTTGGTGCTCTTCTGTAGAAGACCTGCGTTTCTTCTTTTAAATAATACCAATTTCAGAACAATCCCATTGAACACTCTGATGTTGTGTGCTTTTTGTAACACTCTTTCGATTAACCGATAACCATTTTAACTACATAAACTTGATCAATTTATCAATAAAAAAGCTCCAAAAACTTTAAAAAACTTTCTAATTTTCTAATTAGTTTCAATATCGATATTTTCTTTGGCCATCCCTGGGGCTCACAGCTCCGTGTTGTTGGTGGGGGATGAGGCAAATGGTGGCGCAACAATTTCTAATTACGATTACGAGTAACTAAGTTTTTATACTAAATTGGGAAACGCGCGCGTGTGTGTGTGTGTGTGTGTGTGTAGCAAGTTAAAGTAAGTAGGTAGGTGGTAAGTAAGTAAGTTGTAAGTTTAGTTTAGAATCTAATCAGTCAACCAATTACGAGTTATACGAATTAGATACGGATGCAAAATCAAATCAACTGCTGCACTTTAATTGGTTTAAGTTTTACTATTAAATGGAATTTGTTTTTGTTGTTAATTTAGTTTTTTTTTGGTTTGGTTTGGTGTGTGGGTGTAACAGCGGGGCGTAGATAGGTAGAGTAATAAGAGTGTTTCGGCTGGCTGGGCCAGTTTGTGAATTACTTAAAAAAGATGTCTGAATGAGGAGGCGCTGTTAGTTCGATTGATAACGATATTGATTGTTGATAGTTGATATTTGGATGTGGTTGGTTTGTTGGTATTGTTATGTATGAAAGTACGTACCCTCATGCCCTGCATACGGGACATGGCACGTAGTGGTCTCAGTGCTCTTAACGTTCGCATAGTCTTGAAGGCTTGAATACCACCAGCTCCAACAAGTGAAGCAACGAAGTTGATAAGCGATACCTAGTTTCGATATAGTTCGAATAGTAGTGCCAAGTTTTAACAAAATGTTTACAAAGATTTGGGGGAAAAAAAGGAAAGAACAGAAAATGCTGAATAACTGCTTTCGGTTTCTGTTTGCTGTTTGGGTTTTCTGTTGTATCGTTTTTTTTTTTTTGATCGTTTGGTGATTAAAAAAAGGTCCTGTTTGGTTTTCGAAAAAACTAAAATCATTCGTAACTGAAATAAGCAGAGGGAAGTAGTAGTGGTAGAGATCCACCGCAATGGGGGTTGGGTCGGTTGGGTCAATTGGGGTCGGTCCTAGCGGTAAATGACTTACGGGTTTGTTCTTATATTCTTACATGTTAGCCTAGTACATAGGTTTATGGTAGTAAGTTTAAGTAAATTGTTAAATAAAATAGTGTATTTCTTTATATCGATTTCAAATACATACATAGTAGGTATGGCTGTATATACGTAGACACACACACAGAGAGACAAGCAAACACACAAAACAGTTTTACGCATACAGAAGTAACACAGGAATATATGTATGTGAAGCATTGCACACTGGTCAAAGTGTAGACTTAAGATGGTACGATTTCCCTAACCTGCTCGGAATTTAATGAATTTGTTCCTCAGAGAACACAGAGAACATAAAATCTAAATATCCCCACTTTAATCAATGCAAAACGGTGTCAGAGGTAGATCGATCAGGCAGTACGAGTCAAGTACGAGTCGTACTTAATTAAACTTAACTTAGTGGAAAATTCATTGTTTTTGATTTAATTGTTGCCCACGGTGTCGCTTAGACACAAACACATATACATATTGTAATTTCGTATGCAGCAGCGACTGCGCTGATCTCATTCTCTTGCTCTCCAACTATCTTTCTACTTTTATTCTTTGTCACTTGAAGGCCAAACCTGCCCACACCTTTACATTTATAGAATTCTATTGCAAAACGACAATTAGCAATCTCTCAGAGCTCGCAAGAAGTGGTCCCTTTTTGCAGGAAGTCCCAAAAAGAACTGTTGCTCGCAGACACAATTGAAAACGGGATCAAAAAGACACTTTAAACCTGTTTTTACTCAGCGTGCTCTTTGGTCAATCAGTGAGAGCTTTTTGTCGCTCTCTTTATGTACGCGCTCACTCGAGACACTTGAAATCGGTGAGAGTGTCTTTTGTGCATGTATGTGTGTTGCGCGTTCGCTTTAGTTGTGTAATGATATGTACATTCATACGCATAGATTAACGTCCCAGCAAGTGACCATTTCTTTCTCTCTCACTTTTTCACGCTTTGCCTCTGATGAAATAAAGCAACAACAAAGCACTAACGAAACAACAACAAAAAAGACACTTTGTGCTTTAACGCAAATCGTTTTGCTCATTTGCCGAGGCTCAGTTGAGGAGCGCCGGGCAAAAATATCCCATTTAAACTGTTGTCGCCAGAGCGCTTCGTGTATTCTCTCACCGATCAGCATAAAACAGAAAATACGAGAGACACAAATTTTAAGTGTTCTGTTCAGAGAGTGAGCGAGTCTGTCTAATTTTTCCCTGTTATTTCAGTGAGCAGACAGCTTGTGAAATTTTGGTTGAGCATATTTTGGGAGCTCTGGTCACAATACAAATATAATTATAACAAAGATAGTTGCTTCGATTCATAATCATCCTTCCTAGCAGATACTACCCGCAGCCGACTCGTCGCGAGATACCACGCCATTCCCCTCTATGATGCAGTTGTTATTCCTTGTACTTAACATTTTGCAAGACGCACTTTAAAACGTATTTTTGTGCTTAACAGCACATGCATGCTCTCTATGTTAATGGCAGTGGGCCTTATTTTGCGTTGATCAGCTGATGCAATATTGCCGTCACTGGATCTTACGCATGGCTGGATGGCTCAGCAAAAGGTCGTGGGTTCGATCCCGCCTCGGAACATCTAATGAAAAGTTTTTTCTTTGAATAAACTTTATACCCGGTCACCCCTCTCAGCTGTTGGCGCCAGCTTTATAGTAATTAGCCATGCAAAAGCCTCTCAAACTGCCGTTCGGACTTGGCGTTAAAATGTAGGTCCCTTTCTCTTGTGCGAAAATTAGAAGCGCACAAGCCAAGAGATTGAGAGAAGCTCGACTTTGGCCCTTTGGGGGCAGATTTACGCGCTCTTATTCTACATGCAAGCCATCGATCAGGTAGAGTTAAGAAAATTATAGAAAAATTAAAATTGCTAAAAAGCCAAGACGAAAATGTTTTCGCATGAAGACAATGTTGAGCTGATTTTGGCGGGATGCCATTTGGTATTTATCCCACCCAAGCATTCGGACTTAAATTTTGTTTGGAGTAAAGTAGCCGAGCTTGTTCAAAAAGATGTATCATGACAGATGTTGAAGATGTAACTGACACTTTGTACAAATTGATTCAAATTTCTACTAATATGTGACAGTTGCTGATTGCCGAACTGGTTTTAAAGCTTTGCTTTAATGGGAGAAGCAGAAGCGTAATGCATTTGTCATCAAAACAAAACACAGCTGATTGAGTAGTGTGGTGGCTCACAGGTAATTTAAAAACGCCATGAACCTAAAAACATCGCGATGCATCGGCGTAACTTTTTTTGTTAGTTCTGGTCACACTAGGCATACGTTCCACGTTGATGCAATATGTGGCGGCGAATTCTAAATTATTTACGTCTTAAGTCCGTCTAGGCCTTTAGCAAAATAGAAAAAAGTTCCTTTATTCACTCACGAATAACGCACGAGTCACGGTTGTTCAAGCACGAAACTCTATGTTTGCTCACGTTTACGTCGCGACACGTCGTGAAACACCGTCAAATTTATGTCACGGGTGCAGCTCTACTTTAAAACTTGATACTTACAATAAAAGGGAAAAATTGGAATTCACAGATCGAAATTCGTGATTTTATGGAACCCGCGTACCTTATCATGATCTGAAAATCTTATAACTTTTCGGAAAAAGATTCGGTTGAAAATTTCAGTGAGATGTTTTCTCTTCCTTGTAGCAGAAGAATACTAAAAAGATTCAGGTTTTATGTGGGCTACAGCGCAAACCGAAAGTTTATTCCATCGATCCGTAGCCTTGTACCTGAATTAGGCCCAACCCGTTTTAATAGTACTTGAATTACGAAAATACTTGATTTAAGTACAAAATTTCAATAACAAGAACGATTTTTTCAGATCTAATTTTAGGCTGTAATGCTCTAAGTCAACCACGATTAACTCTCAAAATAAGTACAAATATTATTTCGTAAAAGTCTAATAAATTCTCAAGTCAACCTAAAAATATTCTTGAAAGAACATAAGAGTCAAAGGATCAAAGAAAGAGCAGAATGTTCTTGGTTTAAGTTGAACAAATTCTAAACCTATTCCCAAATTGTTCTTGAAATAAGGTCTCTGTCTCTTAATAAATTAAAGAAGGCAAGAAATATCTTGGTCTTTGGTTAATTCATGGATTTTCAACCAAGGACCAAGCTGCTATTACTGTAGGTCAGAAATCGACCAAGACTCCATAAGAAAAGAGTTAGAATAAAATCGCTCGCATTTTAGATCTATTTTATACTTAATCCAAGATATTTTAGGGGAAAGTTAACTTCGGCTCGGCCGAAGTTTTGTATACCCTTGCAGCTTCCATTCAAAATAAAAAAGTTTTTCTAACTAAGACTACTTTTCAGACTCTACTTTTCTATGACAGCTATACTATATAGATGTCCGACCAAATTTGGTGGAGTCATGGAAAAGCATAGTAAACTAATAAATACGAAGTTTAAAGGCGTTTCAATTGAAACCAAACAGTTTTTCTCACTAAAAATAGGGGAAAGTTAACTTCGGCTCGGCCGAAGTTTTGTATACCCTTGCAGCTTCCATTGAAAACAAAAAAGTTTTTCAAACTAAGACTACTTTTTGGACCTTACTTTTCTATGGGATCTATACTATATAGATGTCTGATTTCGACCAAACTTGGTGAAATCTTGGAAAAGCATAATACACTGTTAATTACGAAATTTGGAGGCGATCCCATTTAAAACTAAAAAGTTTTTCTCACTAGAACTTCTTTTTCGACCGATCATTCATACTGCAGCTATATGCTATAGTTATCCGATTTTGATAAAACTCTGTAGAAATATGTTAAAGTATATAAAATAAGAATATGCCAATAAAAAAGGACGTTTTCATTAAAAACAAAAAAGTTTTTCTCACAAAAACTAGTTTTTCGACCGGTCGTTCCTATGGGAGCTATATGTTATAGTCATCCGATTTCGACCCAACTTTGTAGAATTGTGTAAAAGTATATAAAATAAGTGTATGCCAATGATAAGGACGTTTTTAATAAAAACAAAAAAGTTTTTCTCACTAGAACTAGTTTTTCGACCGATCGTTCCTATGGCAGCTATATGCTATAGTCATTCGATTTCGACCAATCTTAGTGAAATCATGGGAAAGGATAGTAAACTAAGAAATACGTACTTTGGAGGCGTTTCCATTACAAACAAAAAAGTTTTTCTCACTAAGACTGGTTTTTCGACCGATCGTTCCTATGGCAGCTATATGCTATAGTCATTCGATCCGGCCGGTTCCGACAAATGTGCAGCGTATATGTACCAGAAGACGTCGTGCAAAGTGCATAGCTTTAAAACTGACGGAGGAGATAGCATAGAAACAGACAGACGGACAGACGGACGGACGGACAGACGGACAGGGCTAAATCAACTCAGCTCGTCATGCTGATCAAGAATATAAATACTTTATGTGGTCGGAGATGCTTCCTTCTACGCGTTACAAACATCCGGACAATTTTATAATACCCTCTGCAAGGGTATAAAAAGAATAAAGGCTTAATGTAAGTACGAAGTGTTCTGGACTCAAGAACGTTTGTTCCCATTTCAATCAAATTAATGAGCATTTTTCGATTTTAGAATGTTTAGTACTTAATTTAAGAACTTTCTCGAAATTTTATTTATAAACTCTACCCCGATCGATCTAGAACTCTGCCAGTCGTTTTTGTTTTTCTTAATGTATGAGGGGAAGCTTTTGTCCGAGGAAAAGATTCTTAAACCTGTTACCAACTGGCCTTAAGGGTCACCAAGTGCCAGTTTCGTCTTCGACCAGTGTGCATTGAACGTACGTTTTACATATGGATCAAGGATACAGCTACAGTTACGAAACACAGTTTGGGACACATTGGATTGACACACAAGACATCACTCCGTCTCTAGCCTAGCCTAATTGGTGGGGTCGGACCCTACATTTGAACACACACACATACATTTATGGGCCGCATTGTACTCCACAATGGACGAATACGGCATGCATACGCCTCCTTTTGGAATGCATGGAATGGAGATGCTAATGGATGATGTCAACTAACGAACAGTATTTACAATTTGGAAGAATTCGGCACGGCGTATGCAGTGCCTTTTGGTCTATTGTGTAGACGTGCGACTTGACGACTAGGTTTTGGTCATTTCATTGTTGGACTTGATTTCATTTTGGCTTCTGTCTTTATATTGACACATTTTTGCTCAAACTTTGCTGCCGGACTCGATTTGGTTTGGTTGGTTGGTCGGTGTGGGGGCGTGCGGGGAGCACGCGAAATGCAACGTTATTTTTCAGTTTTGGGTTGGCATGCGGCTTGCATTTAAGTAAAACACTGCCACCACTGCGTATGAGCAATCTGCCACAGGATGACGATTGCATTTGTATAAGTAGATGTTGTATATACAGGATATACGAGGAAACAAGGTACATAGACTCTTTGTACACTAAAGAACATAGTGTGACGCGACATTCGATCTGTACAGTGCAGTGGGGCAGGTGGGGCTCGTTTCGGATATCAAATCGGTGCGAGGGGCTTGAGCTGGATTATCATGAGGGAGAGTTTTAAACGGGGTATCTAGCTACGTAAAACATCTAAGTAAGGCTAGGAGGGCAACTTTCTAGGGGCGGAGGGGGGGAACACTGTTACGTTATATTACGTTTATACTCTAGACTTAACTAGTAAGTAAATATAGTTGTTACAACTAACTTGTGATCGCTATGTATACATAATCGGTTACAACAAGCTGAAGCGCCACAGGAAAAGAAACGAAAACTTAGGCCTCGATTCGCTTACAGCTCAAGCAAGTTTTGTTTTGTTTTTTTTTTGGTATGCAACAGTAATGTATGTAAATTGTAGTATATAGTTTGGTATTATACAATAGATATAGATATATATTTAGTTATATGTACGAACTACATAGATCAACTCTGAGCACAGACTGACAACGTTTTTGTACAAAATAATAAAGAATACTGTTTTAGCAAACACTTATGTACAGATATCCCGGGGCAAGGTGAAAAGAAATCGGCCATTTGTCATTGTAAATGCGCAGTTGGGAGCCATATTTGCTTACTGTTAGCAATCGAATTCAAAGGAGAAAGCGTCAGTCGCTAGACAAGAATGGGCGATCAATAAGTGGCTGTCGGCGGGTGCTATAGCTGACTCTTGGCCTCCGAAAGCTCTTCAGATGCAAAACCTATTACATTGCTTTCAGATGGGTGCCGCATTTTCTCAGAGTCACAGAGGAAAGCCAATAGTTAAGCACAGGGCTCGAGGACCACAGTTTTTTGAGCAAATGGGTGCCAGTTTAACTTACAGCTACCATTATTTGAGTGCCTTAACACTCACACAGACATCAAAGCAAATGAGGAAAGTTCACAACCAAGCAAAAAGCTTACAAATAAACAAAACTTTGGGTAACTCAGAGGAAAGAATAGAGTTTTTTGGGCATAAGGGTGCCTGATTTACTTACTGCTGATAGGTTGTGGGAAACTTAGAAGAAAGACTTTAGTTTATTCGACTGATGGGTGCCTGATATCCCTACAGCTACCATTATGTGAATGCCTTAACTAGACACTGGCATCCAAGCAGCTGAGAAAGGCCAAAGCTAAGAAATGAGCCTACGGATTAACGAACCTGACGCAGCTTAGAATTTAGTGCCGGTTCACTGCCAGATGGGTGCCGCATTCACACACAGACATTTGACGTCTCTAAGAAACAGCAACAACTTAGGAAGAGCCTGCAGATTAACGAAACTTTCGGCAATTCAGAGTAAATTCCAGTTTTTTGGACAGATGGGTGCCACATTTACTTACAGCTACCATTATTTGGGTGCCTTAGTAACATACATACATCAAAGCAGCTGGGGAAAAGTCACAACCTAGTAAAAAACTCACAGATAAACGAAACTTTGGGTAGATCAGAGGAAAAAGTATGGTTTTATGGGCAGATGGGTGCCAGATTTACCTAAAGCTAACATTATTTGGACACTTCATTACACACGGACGTCAGAGCCACTGAGGGAAAAGCAACCACTTGGAAAAGAGCCTGCAGATTAACAAAACCTTGGGCTACTGAGAGAGAAGACATTTGTTTTTCGGACAGATGGGAGCCGGATTTACTTACAACTACCACTATTTGGGTTAATTAAACATCAAAGCCACAGAGTTAAGCCAACCACTTTGAAAGGCGCCTTTAGACCCACTTCAACAACGCTTTTGACAACTCAAAATTTTTCGGGCAGATGGGAACCAGACATCAGAGTCGCCGAGGAAAAACAACAACTCTGGCAGAGCCTGCAGACTAACGAAACTTTGCACAATTCATACTACAGTTTTTCAGCCAGATGGGTGCCGGATTTACTTACGGCTATCTTTTTTTGGCCCCTTAACTATAAACTTAGGAAAGAGCCTGCATAGTAACGAATCTTTGGACAAATCAGAGGCAAGACTTCAGTTTTTTCGGGCAGATGGGTGCCACATTTACTTACAACATACATATAATTTGAGTTAATCAAACATCAGAGCCACTAAGGAAAAGCAACAACTAAGAGAAGAGCCCACAGAGTAACGAAACTTTGAAAAAGTCAATTTTTTCAAGGCAGATGGGTGCCGGATTTACTTACATCTAGCATTATTTGGCTTAATTCAACATCAAAGCCACTAAGTTAGGCCAACAAACTTGCAAGTAGTCTTTAGACTAACGAGCTGCTTCAGTTTTAAGCACAGATGGGTGCCGCGTTTGCTTACGGCTACCGTTATTTGGCCCCTTAACTACACACAGGCATTAGAGAAACGAAACTTTGGACAAATCAGACGCAAGACTTCAGTTTTTTCGGTCAGATGGGTGCCACACTTACTTACAACAAACATTATTTCTGCCAATCAAACATCAGAGCCACTAAGGATAAGCAAAAACTAAGAAAAAAGCCCACAGAGTAACGACACTTTAGGCAAGTCCGTTTTTTCGGGGCAGATGGGTGCCGGATTTACTTACATCTAGCATTATTTGGCTTAATTCAACAGCAAAGCCACTAAGTTAAGCCAAGGAGTCTTTAGACTAACGAAATCCTCCAGTTTTAAGCACTTAATGGGTGCCGCATTTACTTCCAGTTGGCCGATTTCTTTTCATTTGACACTTGCACGCTTTGCGTCTGAATGCTGGCTGACTCACACTCTCACATACTCACGCAAACACACAAAAATCACATTTATTGAGCGGATGAGGGCGCAAGGAACATCAAACAGCGATACACAAGTAGTTAGGTAGGTAGGTAGATGTGTCGCACATTTAGCTTAGAGCTTTAGCATAAGGATCAAGAGCGGTAAATGTCATCCTGTCTCAAAGACCACATAAACCGCGCTTGTTTGATTGGAAGGTAGTCACAACATTGAACAGTATTCACTCTCTCACACACACACACACACACACAAACAGCGACAGCGAGAGAGAGAGAGAGAGTTAGATAGAGAGAGAGCGTGTTAAGACACATAGAAAGGATATCGTTTGACACTCTACTTACTTTCATCCCCTCCCAGCGCGAAACGGCGCGCAACGGTCTCAACGCACGGAGCGTACGCATCGAGCGGAAGGCGGGCACATCGTCCGCCCCGGACCACACCGCAGCCAAATTAATTAGCGACAGCTAAACGACCAGCATACACAAGTTAAGATACCCATCAAACTCAAAGCGCTTAACAAACTAGACTAAATGATTAACTAGGCTAAGACTGTATGGCTAAGGTACAATAGTTGTTTGAATATATATAGTTTAACTGGGGACTTGGAGGGGGCTGGGGGCTGTTCTATATACTTTATATGGTTAGTTATAATACAGGAGGAATTGTCAACTGCCAACTGTTGTATAGAAGAAGCAGCGGTTAATCAAAACTAAAAACTAAAACTCAGTAGTTCGTCTTTATGTCGGTTCGTCGGTGCTTACGGTAAAACAGTGTGTGTGTGTGTGTGTGTCTGTGTGTTCTCTTCCAAAATCATAAAATCAGCAAGAATTGCGTCTGGGGTCCGCTCACTACATGGCTAACGGTTCAACTTACCATGACAATGACGAAATCGAGCCAGCACCACGCGTTCGTGAAGTACACCTTGAAGCCGAGCGCCAACCACTTGATTAACATTTCCAAGAAGAATATAACCGTAAATATTCTGTCCATATAGTATAAAATATCCTGCAGTATGGGTCTTTGTGGCAGATGTACATCTTCTAATGCCTGGTGTGGTTGCGGGGAATGGGATTCAGATTTACAGAGTTAAAAGAGAAATACAGTGGCAATTGGTTTGTTTATCTAGAAGCAATATAAGAAGCTAATAGTTGAGTATTATTTAAGGTATATTAATTCGGGGTTCGATTCGAGTCTTACGCAAGAAAAAAGGCAACTTTTTTTGTTTGTTTTTGTGTGAATCCATTTCTCTTCGTTACGGACAAATCAAAGTCAAACGCAATTAAAGAAAAATTTTCAAAGAAATTGAAGACAAAATTCTTGAAATTATACGCATAAAAGCGTTCTACATTCAACTGAACTGACACTAAAAAACTGTTTTTTTTTAAATTTTTTTTTTTGGTTGTGGTTGCCCAACCCAGGCGAAGACACATTCCGTTTGACTGGAGTGTGCCTAAGCGTAAGAGGGCAACATTGGGAGTATATTTATGTAAGATGTTTACTATGTAAAAACAAAAAAAAAGAACAATTTTGGAATTAACTAACAAGTTGCACTCAAAGAAAATAAAGAAGTATATTTGGTTTAACTTGGAAATTCATGGAGTAAAAGTTGTTAAATGAAAGATGGAAAGCGCTGGGCAAGCCCTTGCACCTATTGCTCCCGAGAGTAATTTTGCCGACACAAACAAGCAGACAGAGTGACCAGCACAAACATATCTATTGTGTAACGGGGCATGGCGCCAACCGAGTGCTCGGCAAAGACGTCTGCAAAAACAAAATATATGGAGTGTATGGAGTCTGGCTTGTGGACTCGAGTATCTGTAATAGGAGCTGTTTTTTCCGTCTGTTGTCGTATGACTCCTTCCCAAAAGAAATTTCGTGCCCACTGCTGCTTTAGTTTGGTGAAACAATTTGATTTTTGGAGCTAACTTAATCAAGTTTTTGGTTCGGTTCTGTGGTTCGAAATTGAATTCCTAGAGAACATTGAACAGCTTAAAAATACTTTTATAAATGTCCTAAATATATGAAGTCGGATTTGCTGTATTCATTCATTGGTATTTCCCTTATTTTTTACACATTTTTACACATTGTGCCAGCAAAGTTAACCTTCAACTGTAAGTGTTTACCAATTTGGTGTTCCCCACATGCAAAGGTATTTGTTTCTATAAAATTTGCGATGAAATTTTTCCTCTACGTTAATTTGTTTGCTTTTGTTTTGGTTCTGCTAAGTAAGTAGGAAAGCTCTGGAAACAATCTATTCGTTCTTGAATTTTTCAAGAATTTTGGTCTTGAAATCGAGCTAAGTTCGTTTTTAGTTTGATGTTTTTAGGCGAGGGGAGTGAGGTAAAGAAACTGCGATAGGAGAGCAGGCACATTTGAGAGAATAGCTTGAAGCCCGTTCTCACAGTTTCGTTTTTTATTGGAGAGAGGTGTGTGTGGAAATGCCATCGATTTTTACACTATGGAATTACCAAGCAGTTGTGACATTGCTGGCATGGAGAGACAGCAGTTGGACTGACAGTTCACAGGCAATAACTGCTGCTGCTTGGTAGTGTTGAGTGTTCCTCGAGCCGGCTAAAACTTGCTACATAGTTTGACACTTAAAATTCTGTGAAAAAATTGAAAAAACCAACTGACTTTTTATTATTGTTTGCTTGGGAAATGTGCGCCCTTCCTCTGTTTTGAATCTGTGTAGCTCTTGATCTAAGAGTGAATGATCTTACACTTGAACCTGATGGCGTTCCATTCAAGAATAAGCCATATTGGATTTGAGTACGTTTAGCACTTGATTCAAAAATTTGTATACTTAATTTGAGAAAGTGACACTATTAAGAAAGTATCACTATCAAGAAAAACGGGATCAAAATCTAATCGAACTTTTGACATCAAGCATGCTTGATCCAAAGTATAAAATTCTCTATTTTTTCCCTGACTGTTGCTCCTACGATTTGCTTCTGGCTAAAGTGAACCTATCTAAAGCTTAGATAGGCAAAGAAATTTGCTCACGGTTACAACTTGGTCTCACTTGACTAATGTTTGCGCACAAACTTTTTAGTATTCCCACTTAGAGCGAACAAAATGGTCAAACTATTACCAATATTTGCATGTTTGATCTTAGCCTTAGAAGAGTTCACTTTAGCCAGCAGCTTAAATAGGATTAAGGTGAAGGAGTACAAAGTAAATGTTAGCCGGCTCTAGATCAAGTCTTGATTATATTTCAATAATCAGCAGAAATCAACAAAGATTACATATAACCAGCAGCAGTAGTTAGGTAGACAGAACTTTTTCCACGAACAGGAGAATAAGAACTTGAGAATTGAGAGAACGCAAAATTCCTTCTTGTTTTTAAGATCCATTTGTAGGGTAGCCTAAAGGTATATGCAATGGTGTTGAAGGTTGTTCAATGTATCTTTGTTCTTGTGGCCACTTTCTTTAACTACTGAGAACTTTGTCTCAGAGTATGCTTAAAATGTGCATTTACTTAAAGGGTTTGCTCCCTTTTTTATATTATAGGTATAAATTGTTTGTTTAATAGGGAAACCCATAAGGTTTTTATAACAAACATTTCGTTTTGTACATGAATATGGTCTTAGTGACTTTTTTTTTAGTACGACAAGTCGTAGTCAAGAAGTACCACAAAATATAGACAACATCATACCGTAGAGTATACTATTTCCTCTCACACAAATCAATAAGCACTTTCTCAGTGCGATGACTGATATTTTAAGAGATAAGAATGATATACAAGTCATTCTTAAAGGCTACATAACCCCGGCATCACTATCAATTCGAACTTATCTTAGGGAATTGATAAATAATACCATAATTTCTCAATCCGAAACACAAACTGAACTTTCTAAATATATGACCTACCAAACTTAACCCGAAGGAACTTTTTTTTTAATAAAATCTAAAAAAATTGCTCTTGTCACTTCTGAAGATGTTAAAATGTCAATACAAGACTCCTCGAGTCAAATAGCTTGGAGGAATGCCTCCTGACGGGTTCGAAGCTTTCGCCTACTACATAGCATGCTGGGGCCTTACTGGTGGAGCTTACAGAGTACTGAAAAAGGTTTGATAAGCTGAGAGATCAAATCAATCTTGTTTTAAGGAATATATTGTAGTTCTTCTTTTAAACAAAACTTTCAATCTTGTTTTTCGATTGATTTGGGTTTTCTTGGGCCTTGTTTTTGTGGTATTGCGTGAGCGTGCCGCATCCATTTAAAGAACTTAACATTAAATCTGGAGCTCTTTCTTAATAAGATTCCATTGAAAAAATGTGTTTTGAAACAGCAACGGAACTGAAAGTGTTTTCAGATGTAGTCTTTTCAGTGTGAAAGAGAAAGTAAAGGTACATACAATCAAATAGTACCTTTAAAAAACCCAAAAGTCTGCTCTTTTTATTCTGTTGAGATGGAAACAGAACTGAAAGTGTTTTTCATCTGCTTTTATTCGCACACAAACTCAAAATGTTGACTCATATACTAATAATTGACAAGCACGATGTAGAACATATAGCGAAAAAAAGACACGACAAGCGTCCTACTCGGCTAGAGTCAGTAAAGATCCTACACGAACATGCACGAATCAGCGCGAAGTGCAAGCTTAGCTCTTTCGCTTACAAAAATCAACGATACTGCTTGAAGTCTTTGTGATGCTTCACGAACATGCACGAAGTGTTCGCGTTTCAAAAAAAATTACACGACACGCGTCCTACTCAGATAAGTCGTGTAGAGTTTGCGAAGATCCTACACAAACAAGAACGAAAGAGCACGTAGTGTTTGTGTGGTGGAAAAAGTCACAAAGCAAGCTTAGCTCTTTCACTCACGAACATCAGCGATACAGCTAGAAGTGTTCACGAACATGCACGAAACAGCGAAGTGTTCATATAGCAGAAAAAAGAAACAACACGCGTCCTATTAAGAAAGTCCATACACGAACATGCACGAAACGGCACGAAGTGCTTGGATGGTGGAAAATTGCACAAAGCGCACTTTACTCTTAGCACAAAGTGCTTGTGTAGCAAAACACGCGTCCTACTCACATATGTCGTGTAGAATCTCCGGAGATCCTATGCACGAACATACACGAAACGGCACGAAGTGCTTGGATGGTGGAAAATTTCACAAAGCGCACTTTACTCTTAGCACAAAGTTTACTCTTAACACAAAAAAAAAACCACAACACGCGTCCTACTCACATATGTCGTGTAAAATCTCCGAAGATCCTATGCACGAACATGCACGAAAGAGCACTAAATGCTTGAATTGTGAATAAAATCAAACGAACATGCACGAAACAGCATTTTCAACATCGCTGTAAAACTGAAAAAGAAAATGACTCCATTTTACGTTGCAATTGAATTTCTAAGTCACCAGGGTTTTTCTTTGAGTGCAGTTAAACTTCAAGTTGTACCGAGGGCAAATCTTTTTTTGCGGGCATTGCAAAAGCATCATCATGTGTGTGTGTTTGTTGGCATTAAGCATAGAGTAGAGAATTTGCCCTCGGCTTCAAAAAAAAAAAAAAAAATATCAAACTAAAAATCAAGGAACATCAATCGAATACGAAAACGCTACGCTAATCTATGCGAACCTCTAGGTGATACTTGGTAAGGGAAATCATAAAGTCCTAGTGTAAATGAAGCAATCAACTTTGGTAAAGTTTAAGCATGGCTCGGTTAACTACTTTTCGGGTAATTCGTAATTCGCAATTCGTTAACAAAGTTTTAGTTTAGCTAACGGACGAAATTGGAGCGCGCAGCTTGCGTTCTCAGCAAGTCGCACTCGAATTTCGCGTTTCGCTTTTAGTTTTTTGGAGTTGACTTACCAAAGCTAAGCTACTCATTAAAATCATAGTGATAACAGCTGTTTCAAAATATTTATTTTCAATTAATTGAAAAGTTTTCAGTCGTAAATTGCCCCATCCTTGCCAGAACGGCGAATCATCGTCACCGGCTAAGATCGGAAATTTCTTATAGTACGAGTCGGGGCAGCAATCTGCTGGATACTCGTCCAGGATGTCCTCGTCGTGCGCGTGTATGATGATGTCGCCGTCCAGCGGGCCCTCCTCGCATTCGCCCTCCTCGTCCAACTCCTCGTCGAGACCTAAATCCTCCTTGCTGGCGTCGCGCTTCTCCTCGCCCTCCATCGTTTCGGCGCTGCCCTTGTGGCTCTCGTCCTTGAATGGTCGATTCTTATGGCTACCATATGAGTTAATGCTGGCAGTGTCGTCGTCCTGTAAGGACAAACCTCTATGGTTTAGCTCGTGTTCCAGTCTATTGTCTTGGTGGTTAATTGAGTTGCCAATCATCTGTATGGTTAGTTGTACATTCAATATATTTGAGATATATTTGGAACGGTTTCGGTTTCGGTTCGAGAGTGTCGGGTTCGGTTGGTTGGGTTGGTTTTTGGTTTGTTGTAGATTGGGTTGTGGAATACACACACACACATAACGGTACACAGAATTGTATAGACAGTTATATATGTAAAGGAAAACCAAAGGAACGAACGAAACGAAAGAAACGAACAAATAATGTAAATCAATTGGTTGTAGTTCAGAAATCAGTCTTCTATATAAATATATATTGGTATAATCAAGGCACGCATATGCACGCACGCGCGCACAGCTGAGAGCTGAGAGTGCGTGTGTGCATACCGCGAGAGAGACAGAGAGAGTTATACGGAAGAGAGTACACGTTGGAAAGCAACAAAGGTGTGCCAATCGGAAGTCGCGTCTATTTACCGTTGCGCTCTTCAGATATTTGGGCTTCTTCGGCTTGCTGTTCTTCATGTCGCCGTGTATCGTGAACTCCATGCCATCGCCAATGGCCACCTCCAGCTGCGTCTGCTCCTTGATGCCCTTCTTGATCAGGCCGTCGGCGAGGATCTCGTCGTGTCCCAGCTCCAGTTCGTTGTCCCCATGCTCTGCAGAGATACAACGACACACGCCCTTGCCTTTCGTATCCGATAAGCGTTATCGTTTCAGATTCATATACATATATATATAGTTCGCGATCGATTATATATATATAATGGATGAATGCGGGATGAATCGAGAGATCGAGAGATCGGGTGTTGGAAATCAAAAAACGAAACGAGTTCATACAAGCAGTTGCCGTTCGCATTGAAGTTGTTGTTGCAGGTTGAATAGTTGGTTGGTTGAATAGTTGGTTGGTGGATGATTTGAGAGTCGAATTGTTCGTTCGGCCAATGCGATTGGTTGGTATTTTGGGGTTATTTTGGAATTTTTCAATTGTGTTTGCAAAATCATGACAAGCCATAATGGAAAGAATACAGATAGATAGATACAATTGGTTAATTGGGTTCGAGAACTGTTTTTTTTTTGTTTGTTAAGAAACGACAACACACACAAAAAGACGACACAACACAACACAGCGCGAACCACGCAGATGAACGCACAAAAAATGATCTCGAACTGGGTGAGAGCTGAGAGAGATGGATGATGGGTTTTACACTAAATGAGCTAGAACTGAAGAGAGAGAGAGAGAGAGAGAGAGACATAGGAGAGAGAGAATGGAGTGACTTATGATACAAATGGTTATGGTAAGGCGTGTCCTAAGTCACAATTTTGCTCCCAAAGTCTGCAGAGGTACAGCCTAAAGCATTTTAGGGTGGACCAAGTTTATATGAAGAAAGAAACAAATTGTCCTTCTTATTGTTATTAAACTTTTTAGTATCGTTTGAAAGTTTATACAACAAATTAATGTTGAAAATTCTTCCTAAGATTGTTTTATGGACCTACTTTTTCTATGGCAGTTGTACGATTTTGATCAAACTTGGAGGAACTAAGCTAAAGCATGGCTAACTAATAATTACAAAGTTTGAAGACGCTACCATTGAAAATAAACATGTTTTTTCTTCTACAACTTGATTTCGACGAATTGTTCCTATGACAGCTATATGCTATAGTCAACCGATTTTGATCAAACTTTGAAGAATTATGTAAAAGCAGATTTGAAGACGTTACCATTGAAAACAACAAAGTCTTTCCTACTAAGACAATTTTTCAGACCCATCTTTACTATGGCAGCTAGTCTAAAGAGTTGTCCGATTTTGATTAAACTTCATGGAACTATGGAAAAGCATAGATGACTGATATATACAAAGTTCGGAGACGATATTATTGGAAACAAAAAAGTTTTTCATACTACAACTTGTAATCGACCGATCGATCCTATGGCAGCTATATGCTATAGTCATTCAATTTGTATCAAACGTTGTAGAAATGCCAAATTTTAAGACTTTTTCTTACTATGGTTCTTTTTAGATCATCTTTTCTATGGCAGCTATACTATATAGTTGTCCGATTTTGCTCAAACTTGATGTAACCATGAAAAAGCATAGCAAACTACTAAATGTAAAGTTTAAAAACGCTTGCATTGAAAACACAAATGTTTTTCTTACTACAACTTTATTTCGCCCGATCCTTCCTATGCTATAGACAACCGATTTCGATGAAACTTTGTAGAATTGTGTAAAAGCATATGAAGTTAATAATTGCCAAGTTTGAAGACATTGTTCTCACTAAGAGAACTTTTAAGACTTAAAATACATTTCATTTCCTTTTTTTCTTTCAATACATCCTTTTTTTGACTCTGAGACCTTTCTACATGTACTCTTCTAGATTATACCAGAAAAGTACGTTCGACTTTGCATGATGACGTTGAGAAGCACACAAAGCTCCATCAAAATAGGAAAGAACCTCTCCGAGCCTTTCGATACCAAACGAGGTTTTAGGCAGGGTGACATCTTATCGTGTAACTTCTTTAATCTGCTGATGGAGTATATACTGCGCCAGTGCCCAAATGCTAACAGATCGGGCACCATCTTTTATAAAGATGTAGTGCTACTTGCATATGCCGATGACATTGACATTATCGGCAAATCCGAACGGGCGGTAAGCAACGCGTTTTCAGAGATTGAGAAGCAGTCAAAACGCATGGGCTTAGCGGTAAATGTGGAAAAGACGAAGTTCCTAGTCTCAGCGCGCAGTGAGCCTATGCGTCTTGGACAATCTGTTTCAATGGAAAAGTACAACTTTAACGTTGTAAAGGACTTTTTCTACATCGGAACGATGATCACCAGCGACAACAACATCAGTCTGGAGATCTGAAGAAGAATAACTCTTGCAAACCGATGTTACTACGGGCTTAGTAAGGAGTTCAAAAGCAGAGCCCTCTCTCGGAAAACGAAAATTGCGCTATACAAGTCGCTTATCATCCCAGTCCTGCTATACGGCGCAGAAGCATGGACAATGTCATCAACGGATGAGGCGGCAATTGGCGTGTTCGAGAGAAAAGTCCTTCGGAGGATTTATGGACCTCTAAACGTTGGCGGCGAATTTCGCATCCGAATGAATCACGAACTGTATGAGCTTTATGGGCACACTGACCTAGTCAAGCGCATAAAACAACAGCGGCTGTTACTCGTATGGATGAAGAAGCTCCAGTAAAAAAAGTGTACAGTCGGATGGCGAACGAATTAGGGAAAGCAGGAGCTGTGGGACGACCGAAACTTAGTTGGGAAAAACAGGTGCTGAAAGACATTAAGGGGCTTGAACTGAACAAGTGGTGCCAGCTCGCACAAGACAGAGGCGAGTGGCGGGCAATTATAGCAGCGGCCGAGACCGTCAAACGGTTGTGATAGAAATATCGGGCCAAATAAGAAGAAGAAGACGACTTTAGACTGCTTTCCTAAGTGGTTTCTAGCTGGTTCTTAACTGACTTTGAACTGGATTCTAACTGATTGGAGACTGTTTCAAAGGAGGTTCCCAACAGGTTTCTAGCTGGTTCCTAACTTAAGACTAATTCCTAACAGATTTCTATATCGTTTTCAGCTAGTTTCTAACTGGATTGAAGACGTTTTTAGCTAGTTTCTAACTGGACTACGAAAAGTTCCCAACTGGAACACAATTCTATTTTGTTTGTAGTTGGTTCCTTACAGATTTTAAACAAGTTCTTTACTAGTTTGCGCAAATTCCCAACTAACTAGCTACATATGTCGTTTTTAGGTTAAGTGGAGTAAAATTGGTTTCTAAAGGGATTCCAGCTGCTTTTTAAGTGTCTTGGAGCTGTTTCAAAACTGGTTAATTGGTTTCTAAATGGTTCCTAATTCCTTAGGAGAAGGATCTTAACTTTTCTGGCTTACCTCTTCACACCACTAAGACACTCCAACTACAACCAATCCTACGCCAAATGTATGTGAAAGGGAGCAAACTTGTGACCATAAATAGAATTTCGAATGATAGCATTACCATTATCCACGAGTTTTGTATCATAAATCACCTGGGTCGGGTGCATTCAGCAGATCATTCTCTTTCTAGTCTCTGATAAGTGCACCCCATCATACTCTCTCTTACCCGTGTTTCTACTGACGCTGCATTTTGGCGTCCATCAGTGGAAACGACTTAGTTTACATATCCACAAATTGAACAATTGCATAAATTGCATTTACAACCGAAAAGAAAAGACCAAACATTTTACTAAAATACACAGACAACTAAAACGAAATCAAGGAAATAAAAGTTCGTATTACTATGAAGGATCAAATCCACTGTTTTACTTTCAATTTATATAATAATTACTTTGTTGGTTTTTTTTTTTTTTTTTTTGTTACAATTTTCGTATTCGACAGGCTAGCCATATTTATGTCTGCAATTTGCTAAATCTGAATTCTTTACATATCAAATGCAAATGTACAAGGATGTAGTTTTGGTGGGGAGAGGGGTTAACTAGCTAGGTAGGGTTTAAAATTAATTATTTAGAAGAAACTTGTTACGAATAGCTAAGGAAAATGTATTCAAATTGTCGGTTCAGCTAAAAGTACACACTAGCTAAATATATTTATATATTTATATAATGGCTAAGGAGAGAGATAATGACGAGGAGTTGTATATGAGTCAATTATCGACAGTTGAACAACAACAATTATGTTCGCATCCGAACGGAAACCGAAACGTAAATGAAATCGTAATCGATTAAGTACATGGCAGGTGATGGCTGGAGGAGGTTGTGGTGGTTAGTGGGAGTCGGCGGCGTGCGGTGTCATGATGATGAAGCCCCAAAGCGGATCAAAGTATGAACCAAACGGAAGCTGTTTACAATCGTAACATTAATATGTCGATGTATAAGGGCAACTTTTATTGTAATTTTTCAGACTTGGGGTTCGATGAAGCATATAGAAAGTCTTTGATTTGCTCAGTCGCTCGATAATTCATAGCTGTTCTTTTCAGCCCTGGGGTGCGATCATTTTTCGCGCATGCGATACGATATTAGAGCAATGCTCTTTAACGGACGTTCGACTGGTGGACTAAAACGGATCTTATTGAGTACGCCTGGGTCTTTGAAAAGTCAGCCGACAGACAGATTTAGCTCTGAGTACTAAGTATCGATTACTGAGTATCGAGTACTGAATACCTGAGTACAGAATAAATGAGTACAGAATTTCTGAGTACTGACAAAAGAGTACGGAGTATCGAGTATTGAGTACTGAGTATTAAGTTTCGAGTACTTTTGAGTATCGAGTTCAGAGTATACTTGATATAGAGTATTGAGTACTGAGTATCAAGTATCGAATACTGAGAATTGATTACTGAGCATCCAGTTCTGACTGTTAAGTATCGAGTTTCGAGAACTGAGTATGGAAATCTGAATAACGATCACTGAGTATCGAGAATTTCGTATCTAGTACTAAGTATCGAGTTCTGGGTATCGAGTTCTAAGTCTCGACTACTAAGTATCGAAAACTAGGTATCGAATAATGAGTATCGTGTACCGAATACAGAGTACTGAGTACCGAGTTCCTATAGAATACAGATTACCGAGTACAGAGCACTGAGTACTGAGTATCGAGTACTGAATACCTGAGTACAGAATAAATGAGCACAGAATTTCTGAATACTGACAAAAGAGTACGGAGTATCGAATATTGCCCCTTCCAACGGACTGCTACCTTGTCGTGGTGGGAGGGCTTAGTAGGTGTAAGGAACCTAAGAGCAATGCCGGCGGTAGCAATTGCTACCGGCAGGGCCACCCATGCCGGTAAGGTCGAGGGGAAGCACTGAAGCAAAAAGCAGTCCAAACCTGGCGGATAGGTAAAACGCAACCCAGCCAATAGGCAACATGACAAAAGTCATTGAAGGAACAGGAGTTACGGTGCAGGGAGTCGGATCCCCAGTACCGGCGGCGGATCGGGGTGAGAACGCAGGCCCCACGGCGTCGATATCATGCAACTGCAAGCCCAGTGTGGAGGTGGACCACTTGGCCTCCACATTGTGTAATGTGGCAAGTGAAGGTGCACTTCATCGTCAAGATGGGGTGGACATGGAGCCGGAGGTCGAAAATGGCGAATTCATTTTCACAGGCCCGTCAATGACAGACGAAGAGCTCGCGCTTGCGCTTGCTCGCATGCCTGTCAACGACGAGCCACCGAAAGTGGGTGAGCCTACATCGGCCACGGCTCCGGTGGAGAATAAGAAGGAAGTGGCTTCTCACCGCAAGCAGCGCTCAGGGTACAATGCATCGCTCAAGTTTCTCAGGACACTTGAGGGCCGCACCCTGGAGTCGATGACCGCAAGGGAGAAAGCACTCAAAAAGAAGCACGAGTACAAAATGCGCCGCTACTACCGGCTGTCTAAGGATAGCTCGGACCAAGCACCAGCACAGAGTACGACGGCCCAAGTGGAAGCACCGGAAACTGCGACAAAGACGGAATCTCCGTCCACGTCGAAGGCAGCCAAAGCATCCACTGGGGACAGGAAGCACCGCAGAAGACCACCCCCTACGTCCACCACACTCTCCCAAAAGGAGGGACCGGATGGCGAAAGGGGTGGAAATTCAAAGCGGCAAAGATCTGATGACTCATCCAAGGCCCCGGAAAACAAGCGAAGCAGACCAGAAGACTTTCTGGCCAGCTTAAGCTCAAAACCGGAGCTTACGATAGCCATTATCGACCGAAGCAACCCGGAAGGGAAGCTCTCAGCCGAAAATTGGCTCATCCTGGAGGGAGTCATCATGCAGGCCATCCACGATGCCATGACACGAGGCGAAGATTCATTTCTAGCTGAGTTTGAGGGCGTCAAGTGGTATAAGAGCTCTAAGGTCGTGAACGAGGAATCCTTGAGATTTCTCACCGACACAATTCACGGCGTTGGTGAACTTTGGCCGGGCGCAAAGTACCGAATTCCTGCCAGCATACAGATAACCGAGCACCAAGTACTGAGTATCAAGTGAAAATTGAGTATCGAACTGAGTAACGAGTTCTGCGTTTAGAGTATCAAGTATCCAGAGCCGAGTCGAGTCACTTTCTCAAAGATTGTGGTTGTATTTCAGTGCTCTCGCAGAGCTTTTCATAAGAAATGCCCTGATTTAGATGGTTGTTGCTGCTTGACAAATGATTTCACTTTGAATTGCTTTTCTTTTCTGAGCTTCAGGTCGTGACACCGCGTTTTTGGTGGATTCTTTTTTTGATGTGGTTTTTTGTTTTTTTCGGGACTCATCGAACTAACTAACGAGAGAATTTGCAAATTGTCAGCTAAGAAAAAACATTCTTGTTTTTACTGTTCGGGTGGTTTTTTTGGCCGCCAATTGTGAGTTGAAGTTAACGTTAACGGATTTCAATATAAGTATATATATATATAGAATTAAAAGTAGTTTAGTAATTCAAAAAACAAGTGGATAAAAACCTTCGCTCCAAATCCAACTGATCTGGTTGGTCCTCTCACCTGATGGTTGATCACTTATTTGATTTGTCAATTTGTTACGTATTAACTTGAAACAATCAGCAATATTACGCTTAACCCAACTTTTGAAACGGCCAATGCGATTGAAGGCCTCGGCGATTTTGTTGGTATCGTTGTCGGCAGTCGGCGCGGACAGACTCGATGAGCCGAAATTGGACAAAAGCAAGGCTAAGAAAAGGTTAAGCACCTGCAACACAGAGAGGCTATGAGTGGCGAGCCGTTGGACTGCAGTTAAAAAGATGATCACTTACCACTAGATTGCCGATGACAACGGTGGCCAGGAAGAACGGAATGCAGGACACATCGCCCACATACATGCAATCCCACATGGACTCGATCCATTCACCGCACAGCACGCGGAACACAATCATGAAGCTGTGCATGAAATCGGTGAAATTCCAGCGCGGTAAATCGCCATCCGGGAAGCGGTCCTTGTGATCTGCACGCGAGAGAGAGAGAGTGAGGCTGATAAAATCGTACAAAAAGTGGGGCGGGCAGTGTATTTGGTTCATTTCCATTAGCGCGTCTAAAGCCACATACAAAAAGCGTGTGCAAAAGTGCGGAGCGCAGCGCCACTCACAATCAAAGAAAGTGGTACAAAAATCGTACAAAAACTCAAAAGAAAAAATCTGACAAAAAAAAAAAAAGGTCGCGACTCAATGCGCTGCTAGGTAAGAGTAGAGAAAATTGCGAGCTTAAAGTAGGCCAATACTTACAGAGTGAACGAGTGACAGGGAGAAAGAGAGTAGTACGCTGTTTATGCACAACAAGAAATACCATGATAAGGGCCCTTCAAAGTATGCTAGCTTAATTTTATTTAAGAGTGATTTGTTTTAAAGCGATAATTAATGAATTGTTATGGACTTTAAGTTAAAGGTTACCAAATGCACGTACGGCGTTACCAATAATCAAAAAACATAGCATACTTTCTAGGGCATTTATCATGATATTTGACTTGCATATAAACAGGGTATAAGACTGATAGACATAGATCGTAAGGTTTCCATTTTAAAACTCACGTTACGAGGTAGACGGAAATTAAATCTTTTTAAATAAGAATTAGAATTTGCATAAATTTTAAACTCGGTGCACCCTTGCAGATTACAGAACGGTTTTCAATCCCGAAGTAGTTGAATTTATACCAGAACATTCGGTCTCAACAGCTAACTCTACTTTGGATTTTCCAACTCAGAGAACCAAATTTACTTTTTGATTTTATAATCCAACAATGTTTCTTCTTCGAGAATGATTCATACCTAAATTCATAACAGAATTGTTTGCTATACCAAAGGCCAGAAATTCAGAAACATTCAGATGCTATGTAACTACGATTGGCTAAGAATGCTGTTTATTGAAAGACAAAATTGTCTCGAGCAAAGCAAAGGTGAGATTTATCGGGTCAGAAGACTTTGCCCTAAAATAATTAACAACCGAACCTACTAAATTAATTATTTTCCATCCCTGAAACCGAACTGGACCTCCTTTGATAGGCAAAAGCTTCGTTTAAAAAGGGACTTATAACTATTTTTTTTTTTCTTTTTTCGATTTTTCAGACATTAATTAATATCTTCACAATTGACCAAAGTTTTTGGGTCTAGTTTGTTGGTACAGTATCTAAAGGTCATTAGGAAGTGTTTTTTTTTGGAAAATTTGGTACTCATTTGCCGCGCATACAATTTTATTGTATGAGGAATCATCGGGAGTTTTTAGGCAGTTTAAAATGGAATGAAATTTATTTATTAAAACAACTAAAGAGACAATCAAAAAACCGATCGTCACAATCAGATTGTTCTTAGCACTATGGTCCAGAAGACCACTTTTCTTGGCCAAAACCTCATTTTTAAAAGTTAAAAAAATAATGTACTTTGGATCGCTCGGCATCAGAAAATGAGAAACCATCTCAGTTGCGTACCAGAAATTCCCATAGATGGCGCCACATTCGCGAAATCAGTTGTTAAACCTAGCGGTTGTTATTAAACAGCACGTGCAAAGTGTCAATTTGATTACAATTTAAAATCATTGTAAAGTGATAAAAAAAAATATTCTTTTAAACAAAGTTTTGTGATGTATTCTTATCAGTGAAGTTTGTACTAAGTGTTTTTTAATGTAAACTGTTTGTATGAGTTGTGCTGTCTTCGTAATTTTAAGTTAAAGTGAGTCGTTCAACATGTGTCGATTTGTAATCAGGGTATTCACTAGCCTTCGTAAAATGGTAAAGTGTAAATTTACGACTCACGAGCTACTCAGCGACCCCTTGTGACTTACTGTAGTAACTTTCAGGTGCAACTGCCGTAATTTCGGCCGAACTAATTTTTAACAAAACTGTCACCTTTTTATTTGGGTACCAAAACTTGACAAATAAAAGCAACAAAATAAAAATGCTAAGACAAAGAATGCAAGAAGCTTTAAGTAAGCGAACAATAGACTTGGCCGTTTAAAAAATGGGAAAATTAAAACAATGTTTAGAGTAGGTGATGGCGGCTCTTTAGGTCTTGTTTGAGACAGTTTTATTGATTGTATTTTTTTATGTTTTTAAATCTTGGGTGTTCATGACCGCCAGTTAAGCTACGGAATTGTTAAATTGAGTTATTATTAATATTTTGAAAACATGTTAGCAGAATTGTTATGTTAACTTCTTGTTTTCGAATTGATGGCGTAGGGTTGGAAGAACCCTTTGCTCCATTGACTCAGCAATGATATTGGTGTTCTTGAAGGCATCCCCACGTGCTCCAGTGCGCAGCAGCCAGATGGCCTGGTTTACGCCACGCAGGGTCGACACATCCACCATGAATTATCCCGAGCGAGCGTCCTTTCAACATCAGCGTGCAGGTCAGCCGATCCACAATGTGGCACTGGGCCTTGCGGAAACGCTTGGCGTCATAACATTCTTCCAGCGCTTTGAATTGCCTTCCAGTTTTTTTTTTTATAATTTGCTGGTGTGACCGCATATTTTTAAGACAAAAATCTCGAAATGGCTCGATACTAAGTATTTTTAAGCCGATTCTTTGAAAAATTTTTCAACACTTCAAAATATTACGACTGATTTTTTAAACATACCCTAGGGCATGTTAAATTTGGTAATTTTTTTCTCATGTGTTATGTTGTTGCTTCGTAATCTTTTGGATTTACACTTTTACGCTTTGCCATTTTACGATGGCTAGTGAATACCCTCAATAAAAACTAATTTTTTAAAAGGTATATAAAATGATTCCGGCCTATACCGGCCCTGAAACTAATTGTGTGTCGTAGATTAAATAATTCCTGTTGTAATGCATTTTTTAAGTTGATCCACTTTTGTACACATCGCTTGTAATTTGCTTTAATAGATCATAACCTCAAATTCAATAATGCGGAGTTTTTTGGCTTGCGGAATTTAGAGAGTTCAGATGAAAAAAAAAGCTGTTGCAGATGCTTCTACGAGATTTTGTTACAGTTTTGCTGAAAAATGGAAGATGTGCAGGTCATATGAAAAGGTGTTTAAACGAAAGCAAGCGGATTGGTTAAATGCACAAACATGTGTAATCGTTTTTAAAACCGTTAACTAAGTAGGCCGCCCTGCATTAGCTTATCGCAAAAAAGTTAAAGAGCACGAAGAAGGCAAGCGGCAGATCTTGCCGTATCCGAGGGAGGAACCTCGCTTATATTCTGAAACTTTTAGCCTTATGCCCTGACATGGCGAAGTAAATTCGCAAGGCAATACAGAACCCAGAACCTATTTCACCAATCGAAGCGTTAGCCCTGCTCCTTGAAAAACATCTCGCAAAGCTGAATATTGCGCAAAAGGATCAATCAAAAAGCAATAATATCGACAAATACCCTTCGTATAACAAAAGTGTGGACCCGAAAAAAGACAAAAGCATAGCTCCGGCTTGTTCGCTTACAAAAAGAAGTATTGTATTGTATTGAGGTCTTAGAATCGAGTACTGAGTATCAAATACTGTGTATCGAGTACTTAGTATTAAGCACTAAAAACCGAATACTGCCTAGTCGAGTACTGAGTATCCAGTACTTAGTATACAGTTCTTAGAATCAAGAACTGAGTATAGAGTACTTAGTATCGAGTACTAAGTATCGAGTATCGAGTACTAAGTATCGAGTATTGAGTATCGAGTTCTGAGAATCGAGTAATTGGCATCGCATCGAGTATGTATTGTCGAGTATTTAGTATGGAGTACTATTATCGATTACTGAGTATTAAGTTTTGAGTATCGAGTATATAGTACGGCACAACCACAATAATGTGAAGGGCAGAGCCTATCGTACACAACATGTTTTACATCATGGTCCCGTGAGTGTTAGCCCCACTCATACCTATTTATTATTAACACTGTGTAAAGCATGGGCTGAACCAAGGTTCTAACCAAAACCTTCGCCTAAAAACCTCGAACGTCAAATTTCCGAACCTAACCATTGATAAATTTTAGTTCGAGTTCGCGAGCTCGAGCTCCGGAAAAACTTTTTGGCTTGCAGCCCTGGTTGTACCAATAGGGTTTTGCGTAATTGAGATTTCGGGTATGTAACATTGAAGATTGATGTATTTGTGACGTAATGACAAAAAATTGGTATGTTTTGAACACTTTTGCAAAAGAAGTTTATGCCTAATAATTGCGAAAAATTTTCTATAGTGCAGTGTGATCTGTGATTTCTTCCTTGGATTGAGTCCCCCTTTGCGTTCACTATTACCCAAAATCGAGTATACTTCCCGCTCCAACCTTTGTAGTTAATTGTCTAAAGCAGCGATGGGCAAGCCCTTGCTCCCATTGCTTCCGAGAGTTTAGTTTACGTCAGCTGACAAGCACAATTGCCTCAATTCGAAGCGAAAACAATAACAACAAAACAATTGAGTATCCAGTCTGGTTAGAGAGGTCTGCAGAAACAAATATATGGAGTGTGTGTCTGGCTGGTCGACTCCAGCATCGGTAATTAAGGTTGTTTTTTCGGTAGTTGTTGTTGGACTGCTCCCAAGATCAAATGTCGTGCCCACCGCTGGTCTATAGACTAGGAACATTTCTCGCTTTGGTCATAATTTCCACCCCCTTTAACCCTTCCTGGAGTCAAGAATCACTTGCAGCACTTCCAAAGCAGATAGTAAATGGCCCAAAGATGCGTATCACTTCCTACTTTCTCTTCTCTAGCTTTTCAGGAGTCAAAGATTCATTCCCGCTTGCAGTCGTCTTAAGCAATCTTCCCTAGCTGAAGGCAAGAATCACTTCTCACTTCAATCGTTTTTCTATTCCCTCTCTTTTGTATTTCATAAAAGAGAATACCTTCCCGACCCAGTGGATTGAGTTTGCGTATGTGTGAGATTTCGGAGACGAGAATATCTTTTCTCTAGACGCGTCTACCCCGGCCAAAGAGCTTCCTTATAATAGGTTGGGACAGGCTAGCCCTTAGGTGGAAGATTTTTACCATCTGTGAGTCATGCAATTCTGGTATCATCCTGTTCGAATAAACGCACTTCTTCGAGTTGCCCCAACTTGAAGCTTACTTAAGAACAACAATGATTTGATATCGGTTCAATACGCTGCACCGCTGGGCATGTTTGAAGCTCAAGACACAAGATTGACAAAAAGTATAGCTTATATTATGTTTTTTCGATAGTCTCTGTGCTTCTTTTAAACGAAGCTTAAGCCTCTCGACGGGTAGTTCCCAATGATTATCGATGCTTCTGCAAGAGTATAACCGAAGTACAACCAATGGAAGTGTATATAAACCTGCGTACTATCGGGGTATACATATAGAAATATAATTATTTAGACAAATGGTGAACACAAACACAAAGAACTACACACACACATAGACAAACCAAAGTATTAAACAAAAGATTTAAAGATTATAAATATTTTTGGAATACATTTTACAACAACATCGAGTTAAACTTCTGGGTGGTTTTTGGTTTTTTTTGGGCGTGAGCGCTTAAATCGAGTGTGGCCGTGGCACTTACCATGATAGTTCTTTCCAAACAGTTGCATTCCCATCACCGCAAAGATGAAGATGATAATGCAAAGTACAAATGTCAGATTACCCAAAGCGCCCATCGTGCGGCCCATAATCGAAATGAGTAAATTGAGTGTTGGCCAGGACTTCGCCAATTTGAATACGCGCAGCTGCAGTTTTTTTTTGGTGGGGAATTTGGGATTTAGTTTGAGTTTAAGCCGGGCAAAGCATAGGAAATACATAAAGAGTAGATCGATTATATAGCTGAGTAAACGGAAACGGAAACGTAAAAGATGTCTGTACACTGTGGCAGTTGGTAACATTCTGTGGCTATGGAGAGACGGGCGAGCTCTTCGATCGGTCGGCAGAAGCGCGCGCATTCGTTAAAAAAGTTGGGAAATCAAAAAACCGTGCCCAAAAGCGAATTTGGGAAATGTAAGAAAAAGAGTTCAAAAAGTTGTCGAAAATTGCACTAAGAAAATTGGTTCATTGCACGCTAAGTAGAACTTTTGCATTGTTGCATGGTTTGGCGGGGGGGATGGAGGGGCGGGGGGCACCATAATACCTGTATAGTTCTTGCCGAACAGCTGCATGCCCATAACGGCAAATATGAAGATTATAATGCACAGGACGAAGGTCAGATTGCCCAGAGCGCCGACCGTGCGACCCATGATCGAAATGAGCAAATTTAACGTTGGCCAGGATTTGGCTAGTTTGAAAACGCGCAGCTGTAAATGGTTAGGGGGTGGGGTTGGGGGATTGGGGGTTGGTAGGGGTTAGTTTGAAAGTAGTCTATAGGTCGCTAACTGTAAGTGGTGTAGGGGAGATGGGGGGGTGGGACACCTCGACGGTCGCTTACCAAGCGAAATGAACGCAAGACGGAGAGACCTTGCACACCCTCGAGACCCAGCTCCAGCAGCGACAGAGCCACGATGATGAAGTCGAATATGTTCCAGCCCTCTTGGAAATAGTATTTGGGACTCATGGCACACAGCTTCATGGTGGCCTCAATGGCAAAGGTGGCCGTGAAGAACTGCAAGAGAGAGAGAGAGAGAGAAGATGTGAGTGAGCATTAGCAGAAAGCAAAACCCTTCTTCACTCACATAGTTGCCGCTCTTCAGCACCCGCTCCATCTCCTTGTTCATGTCGTGATGGTCCATTGCCATGAACATCGTGTTGACAACAATGCACAGCGTGATGAACAGCTCCACAAACGGATCGAATACGATCAGCGAGACCCATTCCTGCAATTTCAACCACACCCAGCAACAGTCCCACACACAAAACACATCGATGCCCTTCAGTATCACTTCCAGGGCCCTGTCCTTAAACGTCGGCCCATCCTCGTCATCGTCCTCTGTTGGGAAATAGTAAACGGAGACTGAACCATACAAAAATTTGTTATTAGTTGTGATTTGACCAACTTTGACTCAGCCAGATTTTGAGCAGATTTTTACGATAGTTTCAAACGAAGCTTCATTGCATTGGAAATTGTTCGTTGGGTTTCGCTTTGAAAGGAAGGAGCAACGCATTTTGCGAACGATTTGGTGTGTCTGGTGTGTCTTTAGGGGGTGGTTTGGGGGGGGGGGGCTACACTATTTTTATTTACTGATATTTGATTTAGAGGGGTGCTATCGAAAAAGAGAGAGGCTTGCTTGAAAATAAAAGAGCATAAAAAATGCATTTGTTGTTGATTTTTTTTTTGTTTTGAATCAAGCTTACGTTATACACTTGCAGACGATTTAGTCTAGAATTCCCAAGTCTTTGTTCTAATCTGGCAAACATTTTCGGAAAACTTTACTCAGATTTCTCTAAACTATTTCTCAGGGATGCAAACCGGTTCTGAACCGAACCAAGCCGGAACCGAACCGCTAATTGCTGCTGATAAACCGAACCGCAAACCGAACCGGCGTCCCTTCGAAAATGCTGAACCGAACCGAAAACCAGTTCGCTGACGAATCTCAAGACGTACAAACTTGGGAAGTTACACTCGAATTGCTACGATAAGTCCTTATCGATGCCAGATCTATGTAGCACCCAACCAATTTGAAACATGTGATTCCGTACACTTCACGTACACTTAATATGTCTTAATATGCCTTTAATAAGTTAACATTCCTTCTTTGGAAGTTGCTATTCATTTGTTTGCGTATCTCATTTCCTTTACGGGAAGATATTCTTATTAGTCTGTCGAGCTTCTTCTTCTTCTTAATCCAACTTTAGCCAGGAGTACAGCTTCTAAAGTGATATCATTATGGACGAAGCCAGCACATCCGAGTATTCAAATGTTCTCGAGGGCTTAATTTCGAAATTTTGAAATATTGAATCAAAAGTTCGGGGAAAGACACTAAGTATAGGTGAGCTTTAAAATCTTAAATAGTTTTTCGATATGAAATAGATTTTTCTGAAAAAATTTCAATCTTTTAACGATTAGCTAGACCAAATTAAGTTAATTCACTAATACTTTAAATGTAATCGAACCCAACGGACCCAAATTTATTTTAGAAGAAATTGTATGTCCCACCTAGGTTTATAGTTTTTAAGCTTCTGCAGATTCAAGGGTCAAAAAAAAAAATTACTTTCTAACAGAATTAGGGACATTTCTGAATGTTAGACTTCACAATAGGTTTAGGGGTTAAGATTCGGAGGAATTAATGGTGATCCTAGAAGATAAGGAAGTTTTTGACATCGTTTTGGATATGCCGCAATTTCAATAGTTTGAAAAATGGCTTTCCGAACAGACTTCAGGAAAGGTTGCGACGATATACTCAAGCAAGGGCTTTAAGAGTGGACATAGGGTGAAACTAAGGGGGTTCCCAGATAAAAGTGTAGTTTTTGTAACGTTTTCAGACTGCCTTACCTTCGAAACTTCGGAAAAAAACACCTTTCCACGCAGTCCTGAGGAAAGGTTTTAAGGCTGAGACTCGGCGAAATTAAAGACGATTTTTGGACAGAAATTCAATTTTGGCAACTTTTCGGACTGCCTGAGCTTCGAAAGTCTGGAAAAAAATAACTTTCTGAAAAGATTTAAGCCAAATTCGGGACGTTATCCTTGAGTACAGGCTTTAAGGAATAAGTTTTGGCCATTTTTCTAAACTAATTGTAATTTCAAAAGGCTATGAAAATATCGGGCTTTAAGAGTTGAGATTCAACAGATTTTCGGCATCCAAGAACATAAATTGCGTTGCAAATTTCTTTTCGCGCAGTTTTGAGGGAAGATCGGGAATATTTGCGAAAACGGAAACTGGCCATCAGTTAATCAATTAAAGCTGAACCACTGAACCGAACTGAAACCGCGGTTCAGTTGGCTTCAAAAACCATGTACTAAGCCGAACCGGTGGTTCAAAAACTGTATGAACCACTGAACCGAACCAGTCCTTATTTCCGATCGATTTGCATCCCTGCTATTTCTTATATTTTTCAAATAGTCTTACGATTTTCTTAGCTTTTGGAAGTTGTTCGTGACCAATCCCGATCCTACGATCTTTTAGAGACGCCTGCTTATTTTGCATTTTATTCTGACCAATTCTATTTGACCAGAGCTCGACCCTTCTAAAACTCAGACACTATATGGTCGCTGTTTTAGTCACTGTTTTGGAAACTGTTTTGGTCACTGTTTTGCTCACTATTTTAGTCACTGTTTTGTTCATTTTTTTGGTCATTGCTTTAAGCGTTGTTTTGGTCACTTTGGTGGACAATATTATGGTCATTGTTTTGTTTACAGTTTTAGTCACTGTTTGGTCATTGATTGGTCACTGTTTGGTCACTGTCTTTTAATGTTTTGGTCAGTGTTTTAGTCGCTGTTTTGGTCACTTTTTAGTTCCCTGTTTTAGTTTTGTTCACTTTTGTGGTCTATTTTGGTCACCATTTTGGTCACTGATTTAGTCACAGTTTTGGTCCTTGTTTTAGTCATTGTTTTGGTAACTGTTTTGATCACTGATTTAGTCACTATTTTGGTCACTGCATAAGTCATTGTTTTGGTCACTTTTGTGGTCCCTGTTTTGGTCACTAGTTTAGTCACTATTTTGGTCGCTGTTTTGGGCACTGCTTTGGTCACTGATTTAGTCACTGTTTTGGACACAGTTTCAGTCACTGTTTTTGTTACCGTTTCCCCTCTTTTCAAAAGCGTATCCAAAGAAATCGTTTAGGCCCCCAGTCAAACGTCGTTAATAGAGCTTCGATGTAATAACCAGCTAGTTCGGAGCCGAGTAATTTATTACTAGTCTCTTAATACCAACCAGCATTCCAAATTTCAAGTTCATAGCTCTGAGTTATCGCTCTCAGCCACTTTTGAACCGGTTCCGAACTGGTCTCGATCTATCTAATACCATACTACCAACCTTCAACAAAAATTTCCACTTAATAAACGCACCTCTTGGGACTTGAAGCTTTCTAGCGAGCTAAGAACTGCCAGTTAAATTTGAATGTCAAACATTCAAATAGCATGTGTTGTTACATGAAACTTTTGTTAGTTTCGTTTACAAAACAAGAGAGCGTGCCTTCTCTCATACAAGTTTTTTCCAAATTATGTGGCGACCTTTCTAAGGTTTAATTAGTAACGAGTTCACTGGCTCGAGGCTTGGATTGGATATCCATGAAAAAGCTGTAAAGGTTTGTCCACGCTCTTTTTGGTTTGTGAACAAACGCAACTTCTTGACCTCGAGCCAGCGAACTCGTTACTAATTAAACATTAGAAAGGTCGCCAAATAAATAGAAAAAAATCTCACTTTATACTTTCAACTTTCTCACCAAATTTCCAGCTTCAAGCTTTACTCATTTCTAAGGTATACTTTTGAACCACTAGTGAACTGGTTGAGCCAAATGGTTCTGAACCGGGAGAACTGTAATTCACATTATACTACCCGTGGTACAACTAACACGGTATGGCGGAGAGCTTTGAGAACTGAGCTTTTGCTTTTGCACCGTGACTACGCACATTTGCGTACAGTTTAAGTACTTTGCTGAGGGCGCACCCTGGGAGCGCCGCACCTTTTTTGTTACACCATGATACTACCTACCAACACACCCAATTTCCAATTCAAAGCTCAAATAATTACCACTTTTGAACCAGTTGAAAATCCACTGCTATCTGCAAGTATATAGACTCTTCGGCTACCGAAGAGTAAGCTTGTCACACTTCTAATGATATTTCAACTTCAAAGCACATTGTCTTACTACTACTTGATTTGCATTTAATGAGACTAACTAAAAGTGTTGATAAACAACGTTTATGGATCCCAAGGATCACAAAGAGTTATTAAATTGTGGACACGGCATTTGTGCAGAGGCAGCGTGAGAGACAGAGAGAGAGAGAGAGAGAGAAAGAGGGAAAGTTGCCTCTGGGGGCTTGAGGCTGGGACGCTTAGACGCGAATCATATTCCAATACAAATGTTCAGCATTCATTTTCAATTCTCTTTGCTTCAAGTTACGAATAAATTACATGTCTAAGTTCTAGTTTAATTAATTGGCATGAATTGTTTGTTTTTTTTTTTTAGTTTGTTCAGGTGAGATTTGCTAAAGTGATCGACTACAGAAAAACAGAAGCATGCTTCAAGTAAGTTTTCATTAGGTAAGTCAAAATTCAATTGGCTACAAAAAAGGAATAATTATTTTGTACAAACTACGAAACAGAAGGGGAAACTCTAGTTGGTCATGCAGTAACGGAAAATGTGGGGGAAATCAAATGAAAATTGCTTATAAAGAGCCTCTCTGTTTTTACTTTGTTCTTGTTGTTGTTGTTGTTGTTGCAGTGTGGGCTTTGAAGGCGGCAGCGGCAGCAGCGTGCGAAATGTGAAGCGAAACTTTTTGTTGCCTACTTTTAAGGGCTGCGGCTAAGCAGTTTATGTTACGGTGTATGTTATCGTGTGTGTGTGTGTGTGATTATTAAGTGAGTGTGAGTTTGGCTTGCTGGCAGCTTTTTTTCTTTCTTTTTTAAATTTCAAAATTATTTTTCTTCTTTTTTTTTTTTTGTTTTTGTTCGCTTTCTTCTGTTCAGCATCAACGGCATTAAATAAAATGGACGAGTCAAAGAAGTCATTCATTTGAGTATGTATTTATATATATATGTATATATGTATGTAGAAAGAAGGGTTGTCTCTCTTTTCACACTTTGTTAGGAGAAATAATGAGTACAATCATAAGTCAAAAATGCAAGTGATAATTGTAATAATTCATAATTGGGTTAATTTTCAATTGATGCACATGCAGCGCACTAGAGAAACAGTCAGACAATCGATCAATCCAGACAGAGCGCATCAGCAAAATCAAACAAAATCAGTTCCTATTTACATCAAATTTCTTTTTTTCGGGAAAACAAAACCAAAACGAAACAAAACCGAAAAACAAGGCACATTTCCTGAAGAGTTAAGAAACACAAAAAACAAAAATGTACAAGACGATCGATCGGATATGCAATAATGTACACGAATGAACGAAATGCGAATAGTAATAGTTATTTTTAATGGTTAAACGTGAAAGGATGCAGATGTGCCGGAGCCCACTTACCACCTCGATCACTAGCTCGACTATGCCGACCAGCGGCTTGTTCAATTATGTCATTCAGGACCATAACATCTGCAAGAGAAGAGAGCATTGGAAAAGGTGTTGAGAAAGTTACTTAAAGTTAATTGATTGCTTCTATTTTATAAAATTTTTACTTAAAAACCTTAAAAACGAGAAAGCAAAGCTAACTTCGTCTGTGCCAAAGTTAAAATAAACTTGAAACTTTTGTGTCCACTGACTTAATTTTGTGACCAATGACTTAGCTTATAAGCTTCATGTCTTATATGCTTCATGTCTTGCCTTACTATATAGATGTCTGATTTCGACCAAACTTGGAAATTATGGATAAGCATAATACACTGTTAATTACGAAATTTGGAGGCGATCCCATTTAAAACTAAAAAGTTTTTCTCACTAGAACTTCTTTTTCGACCGATCATTCATACTGCAGCTATATGCTATAGTTATCCGATTTTGATAAGACTTTGTAGATATATGTTAAAGTATATAAAATAAGAATATGCCAATAAAAAGGGAGTTTTCATTAAAAACAAAAAAGTTTTTCTCACAAAAACTAGTTTTTCGACCGATCGTTCCTATGGGAGCTATATGTTATAGCCATCCGATTTTGACCAAACTTTGCAGAATTGTGTAAAAGTATATAAAATAGGTGTCTGCCAATGATTAGGACATTTTCATTAAAAACAACAAAGTTTTTCTCACTAGAACTAGTTTTTCGACCGATCGTTCATATGGCAGCTATATGCTATAGTCATCCGATTTCGACCAAACTTAGTGAAATCATGGGAAAGGATAGTTAACTAAGAAATACGGACTTTGGAGGCGTTTCCATTAAAAACAAAAAAGTTTTTCTCACTAGAACTAGTTTTTCGACCGATCGTTCCTATGGCAGCTATATGCTATAGTCATCCGATCCGGCCGGTTCCAACAAATGTGCAGCGTATATATACCAGAAGACTTCGTGCAAAGTTTGGTAAGGATAGCTTTAAAACTAACGGAGGAGATAGCATAGAAACAGACAGACGGACAGGGCTAAATCAACTCAGCTCGTCATGCTGATCAAGAATATATATACTTTATGTGGTCGGAGATGCTTCCTTCAATGCGTTACAAACATCCGCACAATTTTATAATACCCTCTGCAAGGGTATAAAGAGTGATGTATTTCGCTGGCTCGAGGTCAAATAAGAACACAGAAGTATGTGTTTCCGTCTCGCTCACTCTCCCAGTGACACTCATCACATATGTAAATCATCACATAAATCAATATAGTTTTTCTTTACCGACCAGGCTTGGGTAACATTTCCGTTATCGTCATCGTTATCAATATTGTTATCGTTACCGTTGCCGCTATCGTTATTGATTTCGTTATCGTTATCGTTACCGTTATCACTATCGATATCGTAATCGATACCGTTATTGTTATCGCTATCGATACCTTTATCGTTATCGCTATCGTTACTGATTTCGTTACCGATACCGTTATAGCTAGCGTTTGAGTTATCCTTATCGTTACCGTTATCGTTATAGTCATCGTTATTTCTTAAACTAACCATACAAACATAGTTTGAAGCCATTTGGATGAAAATTGGTTTTTTGCATGCAGAGTTTTCCATTTTCCATCAACAAATCACATCACCATACAAACTTTTCCTACGCTTTTCCGGGTATTTTCCAATCTTCCAACATAGCAAAATCACATTTCAATTTATATCACTTACTATCCTAACAAACCGAATTCAAGTCAATCGAATGCAAAATAGATTTTTGCTTATTGAATTTTCTGGGAGTTTTCCTTGTGGGCGGATTTCCGAAATCGGCAAAATACGTGTCCAATTATTACGCATCGGATGAAAAATAAAATTCTCACCAAACAAACTATTCCGACTTTTTCGATTGGAATTTTAAAATCCCCGTCTTAGTACGCACTTTCATCATATAAGGAAACTCCTGCCCAAATTTCAGCCCTCTAGCTCTTACCGTTTAGGCTGGGCGATGATTGCCAATCAGTCAGTGAATCAGTCTGGACACACTATTTTATATTTATTGAGATTAGATTCTACAGTTGAGTAAGCCCCTTTGTTGAGTATACTATTTACTTGTCTTCTGATTAACAAATCAGCTTTAGGGTCGCTTAAATTCTTTGTTAAATTCATTAAATACTGTAGAGCAGCTAACTGTCAAATAAACTCTTCAGTAGAGTATCCTACTTTTCTTTGATTTTTTGTGGGCTCGCACAATCTTTGAATGAACCAGAGAATCTTGGGTGGAACCCTTTCTGCGAAGTATTAGATTTTTCTATTTAATGGCCAACTTAACAGTTAAGTAGCAGATTCTTCCCATGTGGTAAAGCGGGTAGTGTGTGTGCCTCCTATGCAAGAGGTTGTGGGTTCGACCCCACTATTAAGAACGCCTTCATTCTTAAAGGAAGTATCTCCGACCACATAAAGTATGTATATTCTTAATCAGCATGGCGAGCTGAGTTCTTTTGAATATCTGACTTTTCGAGCAGGATACTTAAAATTATTTGGATACTAAGATATTTTGGATATTTGAATTGATTAACTTTGAAAAACAACCACGTACATAACATTTGGTCCTTTGAGCCGGATTCTTAACTTTACCAATAAACTGAGAAAGCAATATTTATTAGACCCCACAATCTGATTTTTGGATTTAAAATGTTTTACTTTGAATACCAAACCCATACTTAGCATTTGGACCTTCGAGCCGGATCCCCTGCAAAATGTTATTGAATTTAAATGGATTTACTTTGAAAACCATTCCCCTAGATAACATTTGGTACTTCGAGAAGGAACTTTAACCAGATTTGAATGGTTTAACTTTAAAAACCACTCATCTTCACACCATGTGGTCCCTCTAGCCGGATCCTTAACTTTACGTAGGTTTAATCAAACTAATTTTGCCTCTTTTGAAAAATACTCTTCAAGCCAATTCAGTAGAAAATATATAAATTGCCATTTGATTTGGTGCTTTTTATATCCTTGCAGAATTAGTTTGTTTTGCTTTTTCATGATTTCACTAAGTTTGTTCGAAATCGGACATTTATATAGTATAGCTCCCATAGAAAAGTTAACCGAAGTTAACTTTCCTCTGTTTTTTGTACACGTGCACCACTTGACTACCCACAACTATTAGTGTAGTAAAATAAGAGCTAGAGAATCGTTGGCTAAAGTGCAGTAAGCAATTTGCCAAATCGCAAAGCTGATGCTTTATGCTCTGTTTTTCTCTTAAATGTCTTCTAAAGATCGTTCACCGGTAAGAATGTGAGGCCAAAAAGAGAAGAGCGAGGCCAAAAAGTGAGAGTGTATTGGTGTGCGATATCAAAGTGACTCAGCCCAGCTTTGAGCTGCCCTCAACGACGGCTGGACAGCTAATGAAGGCAAAGAGAGCTCTGCCTACGCTCAAATGCCCGATATCGGCATGCGGTCGGCTCGTGTGTGTGTAAATAGCCGATTGCGCTCGGCCCCTGGGGGATACGGAGGAACATCGCTGCTTTAATGAACAGGCTTAAAGTCTTTACTTGGTAGGGAAATTCAAAAAGAACGTTTCCGGTATCCCTTTTGATCACATTTTCGAAGGGTCAATGCTTATTTAGATTCTATATATGCAAATGCTTAGGTCTAGAAGCACTGGCCAATAACTAGATGACTCGGTCAGTCAGTGTAAAACTTACCTTTCATGTCAACCACCGTTTGTGTCTGGACGGGCTCGATAAAAGGATTGTCATGATGTTTAATCTTGCCAGCTTCGTCCGTGCACTCCAGACCGATTTCCTGTAATGCAAAAAAGATGGACGGATTAGTCCATTAGTTGTTTGAAGTGAGTTACTTTTCTGTACTTACATAATCACGGTGCTCGAGCTTGTGATTCGTATCCAGGCAGGTGGTGACACCATTCGTGGCACCCACTGATTGATTGCGTGTGTTGCGATTACGCAATTTGCTCTCCTTGGTCATTGTGCTGACGCCCATGACGGCCATGCCGCCCAGTAGATCGCCATGTGAGGTATACGATATTCTGGACTGATGCGAGGTATACGATGAGTGTCTAGAACCTGTGGGAGGGAAAATATGAGAGCTGTAGACTTTGTGGCCTCTGCATTCGAAACACTCACCTAGATTGCCATAGTAAACGGGAACTATAATGGCGCCATTCTCCTCCGACATGGGCGTTACGGCATTCGAGTCATCGGCATATGGCAAGTGTTGTTGTGCATCCTGATATGTTGATAGAACCAACGGTTTGCGATCGCTCCCGGGTATGCCAAAGCGGCCACGTCCATTGCGTATCGTGTACTGTGGCGGCGTATCTTTTGGTTAGTACATTGGCTTATCGATCACTTACACACACACACACACACACGCGCACACACTCACTCACACATTAATAGTACATAGTACATACATAGGTAGAGGTGAATTATGATATCAAAATTATAAGCTCCGATTTGAATGTGGCATGAGATAAAACCGAAAGTTCATAAAAAACCAAATTGGAACCTATTTGACACAGAGAACAGAACTGGTGGAGGAATTTGGGGTACGGGGGAAGGGTGGATACGTTCGTTCATTTTGTATGTCCGTTCGTAAGGATGAGGATCATAATGGTTAAGTGCAAATATTGACGAAAACAAACCAAACGCTATATGTAGATACATGGATCACTTAGATACAGAGGAACACAGGAAATTGAATTGAAAAACTCAAAACAAATCAAGAGAAATACTCAGACAAAGGTGAAAGTGACTGTGATTGTGTGGGGAATTTGAACTAGAGTTTAGAAATTCGCCTTAAACATAAAATAACTTGTAAATTCGGCTTTGGAATTCTTAAGCACTTTCGATATAGCAGTACTGAAGCAACAGAACTGTAAAATATGTTGATTTGAAGAATGAAAACTCTTCAGAACCAGTTCGGTCCAGGTTTTTGAGAGGAAAGTATCACTAAAACTAAAATATACAATTGCAACTCGTGGTATCACTTAAAAGGAGTTTACTTTTTTCCTCAATCATGTTACGTTTAATTGACTGACATGATACCGTATCACTGGAGTTCAGCAGGAAGATCATTGGAAATATTTAATTGATCAGGGAGCACGTTCCTCTGCAGAACACAGCCGATGTAAACGGAAATCGCAAGCGACCGTATCAGTGTCATATTCGGAACTACAGCCCTGAATCATTGAACCTAGGTCGATTAAGAATATCGAAGGTTTGCAGTGGGTCACGTTTGATATATACACAAAAGCAACGCTATTGACACATCAGCTGTTCCTATTGGTGACACTTTTGAAATCGATAGCTTATCGATAGAAAATCTAGCTTTTTTGCGGAAAAAGTCTTAATGTAATAGTGAAGTGATCATCCCTCACGAATGATCTGCCAAATGGGCATTTATCTCTAGTGAGGTAATACATAGAAAGAATAAGGCCATTTAGATCACCCATAAGATGATCTTTGGAATGTGCCAGTGGAACAAGGGTATAAGTTGATCCGAGATCGAATGTGGATACTAAGTTTGAAATCACTGAAAGTTTTGTTAACATTGATGGCATTTGTTATCTATAGGATTATCAAGAAGATAAAAAGTCTTCTCCTAAAATGACAACCCAAGCCCTTGCCAGAACCTGGTTGTGGAACAGAACCCCTTGCGTAGGGTGAGGCTTCGCACCTCTCATCTAACACTCGTCGAAATTTAAGTTGATCATTTTACGTGGAGATTACTCCTGTTTGTAAACATTTTTGGACTTTTGCTGCAGACGTGGCGGTCGTTTGGCTGCTCACTGAGTACAAAGTCCAATGGAGGCCACACACTTACAAAGGGTAATGGCTGTCTTAGGCTGTCTTTTTGGTGTTTTGCGCGCAAGCTGCCTTTGGACTTCCCAAACAGTTTTGCCGTCGCTGGCATGGAGAGGCTGCTGTTTGGATAGACATTTCAGGCTCAAGATCGCTGATGAGTGAGGATTTGGTCCCTCAAACCTGATGCCTCCTTTGTTGTGGTGTGTGCCTCTGTTTAAAGTTATGCCAATAGCATAACAAGACCTCGAGCCAGTAAAAACTGCAAGTTAACAGTATAAAGGTCATTAAAACAGTCATAAAAGGTTTAGAAAATTTATATAAATCGTCACCTAAAAGGGTCTATGTTTTTATGATCCTCGAAGTTTATTGAATGAATTCTAAAAGCTGGGCTAGAGCTGTAGCTAAAAATAGACGTATGTGAACTAACTTTAGCTTATAAAGGTAATTGCTAATGGCTGTTGTAGTGTCAGCGGTTAAAATCTCACTGACGAGCCAGCAGGGATGCGGTCGAAACAGTCTGTCTGAGTTACCTTAATCTGCTGTGTCCATATGTTTCATATCTTTGTTGATTTCTGTTGATTGTTGAACTATTTATAGTCAAACCTTGCGACGGCTAACAAACACTTTGACTAAAATCTCTAAAAGCAAAAATCTTTACCACATATTGGTAATATTTTTGATAACTTCAAAATCACTTTCAGAAGATAACGATGAGCACAGTTACATAAGCCCGAAATGAAGTGTTTCAAAATATTAAACGATTACACTAGGCAACAAGGTCCAGTATCTTGAATGGTTGGTAGTGATTCTAGATCATTTTCGTGTGCTAAGCAAGACTCTGTTTTCAGAAATTGTCCAACACGTCGAGGTTTTTAGTAATTTGAGGATAAAGTTGCTAAAAGTGCCTATTTTGACCCTTTTAAAGAGCGTTTTTCGGGTAATCCATTCTATTGTTTGGACTCTCTTTGATACCATTTGAACTTTGAAATGAACTATCCCAAACAATTCTGCGATTTTTTCAATAGAGATATACCTCTTTTAGCACTTGGGAGGAATCCAAAAATATCCTTTTTATTGGTTTTTATAGTGGCCGGGTGGCTCAGCGGCTAGTGTGCGCGACCGCTGTGCAAGAGGTCGTGGTTTCGATCCCGCCTCGGAACATCTAATGAAAAGTTTTTTCTTTGAATAAACTTTACAACCCGGTCACCCCTCTCTGCTGTTGGCGCCAGCTTTGTAGTAATTAGACATGAAAAGCTCTCAAGCTGCCGTTCGGATTGGGCGTTAAACTGTAGGTCCCTTTCTCTTGTGCGAAAATTAGAAGAGCACGAGCCAAGAGATTGAGAGAAGCTCGGCTTTGGCCCTTTAAGGACTGTGTCAACGTGACAAGCCATTTTATTTTTACTAAACAAGAATTTGAATTGTCCACCGCTATCACGCCCTGGAGTCCGTAGTTTCGGTTCAAAGAGAGTATAGGCGCACGTTTGGCGGCGATCCTTCGACCAGATGGACCATAATAAGACTTGTTAACAATTTTGCCGAACGTGGGACAGTCGAAAGAAGATCTTACCTTACCCAACAGTCCGAACGGAGAAAACAATCGCCGCGGTAGCTGCAGCCATGCAAAACAGTCCAAGTGTTTCGACAGGGAACTTATCTGCTCAAATGGGTATTAGCATGATATGAACTTATTCCCATATAAAATTCAAAAGGCCAACAAACTGAAAGCAGCAGACTTGCCGATTCGCTTGGAATTTTGCCAGAAGATGCTTCTAATGGTAGAAGAGGACGAAAACATGTTGAACTGTCCATTTCGAATTAAACGGCAACATTAACAAACAAAATTGTCGAATATGGAGTACTTCCAACCCACAGATACTCCATGAGACGGAATTGCATCCACTTCGTGTCACAATGTGGTGTGCAGTTTCATCACACTTCTTTGTCGGGCCCTTTGTAGTATGTTCACATATCGAATGCACAATGTACCCAGTGTTATGCATTAATATTATTCCAAACACATTGTAGCACTTGGTCACAATATTTATATACAAATCCAAGTCCCAAGCAGTTCCTCAAGCAAACGGTAATATGACCCTCTCTTGAGTGCAATGGGACTGGACAGTGCTGAGTCGGCATACCTGACATGCGCGACGGCTCTGTCACCATGTGAACATAATACCTCTTCGCCCGCCTTAAACATTTATATATATTTATACATAACCACTGACCGCTCCTCTGCCGGCGTCACTGGCGGCGCAGCTGCGCGGTCCCTAGCCATATGAAATATTGTAATAGAATTAAGAGGCATTGATAAAACTGACATGAGACAACACAGAAGTGTTACCAAAGGTTAAATAAAACTAAACGAAACAATGAAACAATGGAAACCCTTTTCATCTTTAAATTACGGCTCTGACCGTGGACAGAGTAAGCAGGAGCTTACGGAAAAATCTGGACCTGAACTGAACCTAAATTTATAAATACGCCCTCTTTATCCTACGCCATGGCCGAGGCAGTCAATGTGCGTCAAAATCTACAAAAAGTGCCCTCAATCTGTGAAATATCTGCAGCCAATGTGCGCCAAAATCTACAAAAAGTGTCCTCAATCTCTCTGGGAAATCTGCGAGTAACAAGGAAACAAACGGTGAGAGTTCACTAAACACCTCAACAGGCAGCAATAATATCAGCGGTGTGAACAGCAGCAGCCTGTGCGAAGACCAGCACCGGCCCCGCCTGAGCTCATAGGCCCAGGACAACAGCAGCAGCTGAAGGACGACACAACGACAGTTGGACAACTGTAAAACCCAAACATTATAACCTGTGCAGCCTGCACCGGTCTCGCCCGGTGCGCCCAACCGGACAACGGAAAAGTGAACCGACAGTGCTACCAAGAGCACACAGCATTACGCCGAAAGAGAATTCCTTTCAAGTCTGTGTGGTTTCAGCAAGCTGGTGCAACTTCTCACATAGCCCTGATGTGACAGAATTGCGACGAACATTTCCCAATAAGCTGATATGCAGAAACTCCTCATTCCGTTGGCCCCCCAGGTTGCTCGACCTTACTGCACCTGACTTTTTTCTTGCGGGGTTATTGCAAACAGGAAGTCTACAAAACAAAACCAACAAATTTGAATGAACTAAAGCAATCCATTCGAGCAACAATTGCGGATATTCCTGTATCAACTCTCCAAGCAGTAATGAACAACTTTTTGATAAGATGCCGCACATGCATCAAGGAGCAGGGGGGGCATTTAAATTCAATTATTTTTAGATCTAATTAAGGAAAGCAAGCTTCAGCTTTAGCGAGTATTTTGAAGAGCTATTCTGTTCCCAGACTCATTAACTTCCCATATAAGGTAGATACTGAATTGTTATAAAGAAGCTTCTGCATTAGGTAAGTGCTTTAAAAGTTATTGGTGTAAAAGTTGGGCAGCAAAAAAAAAACTTAAAGGCGAATTTCTAAAATAACAATTTTTAAAAATTTTTGTAACATCTTGAGTATTTCATTGCCAAGATTACTGGCTCCTTCTTCGACATAGTTAGACACATTAGTTAGGAAGAAGATGCGCTACAACGTACACCGCTCAACATGGAACAGGCACACAGAGACACACTTACAGTACAGTTATATATATATATATAGTGTGTGTGTGTGTGTGAGTATGTATATGAGTAGATTCAAGAGAGTCATAGTATATAATTAGGTTTATATATATATATATAGTTTGGATCAATCGGTTACACAACACAAATCAAATGAAGAATATTCATATATGTGGAATATATATTTAAATACATAAATACAAAAATATATAGAAAACATAGTCATAGACGACTAAGAGGCGGTTGGGTATGAGTGGAGAACGAGTGAAGGATAGGCCCGGCATCTATAAATCGGTATGAGAAATGCGTGAAATGAGTTTTACAATCTAAACTTAAACTGATTTGGTGGTGCTTTTCGCAAAGTCTATGCCTACTTTTACATAAAGAACTACACTTCATGAATGAATGGACTCGTCGTAGTTTCAGTGTAGTGGTGTAGTGTCTAAGTGTGTGTGTGTGTGTGTGTGTGTGTGTTGGGCGCTTACCTTGTGAGAACTACGTGATCCCCTGCGTATGTTAAACGGTGAACCAGGTAAGGATAAGGATGTCTAAGTTTTTTTTTTTTACAAATAAAATGTTAATAGAAGAAGAAAAAGAAAAATGAATCAAATAAAATATATTCCTCATTTTTGTAGATATATTTTTGTTTTTTTGTTAATTGTTAAAGGAAAATATTTGGTTTGGTTTTTTTTTTTTTATAAATTATTAGTTGAGCGTTTACTGGTCTCTGCTTAGAGGCGTATGTAATGTGAGAATGTGTGTGTTGGTTGTGTGAGAGTGTGTGTGTGTGTGAGTGTGTGTATCTACTACAGCTTAGCGTTTGATTAAAATGGATTTTTTGTTTGTAAATTAATTTGTTTATTTAAAGTTGGGGAAAGAATTTAATTTTTCTATATACATTTACAGTTGTAAAAGTCAGGTTTATATATATATTTGTATATACAACGGAAAAGTTTCAACAAAACTCCCCTAAAATCAATTTAATAAACGAATAACATTTGCTTTTTTTTGTGTTGGTAACACTTTCTACACATTTCAAATCTTTTACGGATGCATTTCTATAGAATTCTTCTACTTTCAAGTTTAGTGGTTGCGGGGTGGCGGAGCAGGGGTGGAAACCATAACTAGTAATACGAGTGGAGTGTTATCCCTAAACTGCACTGTCTGGTGTACTGCATGTTGTTTTCAGTGTACGAGAGTTGTGGTTTTGTTTATATATAGACAGAGAGAGAGAGAGAGAGAGAGAGAATGGGAGAAACCTACCTGAGACAACAGGCTGGACTTAGTTAATTGTAACGAGAAAATGTTTGTTGAGCTTGCATTAAGAACGAGCTAGCGAGCGAGATAGCGGGAGACAGAGCGAGCGAGCAAGAGCGATAATATTTTGCGATTATAATTTAATTAAAGATGTCAAAACTTTCTCAAGGAAATGTCGTTTCGAAACTGGACATGAGGAGTATCGTAATATTTTGCATATTCTAGAATACCAAATGGTCATTCGAGCCGGATAAAGTGGAAGCAATATTTTGTAGGGAGTGTAATGAAACAATATTTTGTAGAAAGGGCGAAGCATATCAAAAGGAACCTTTAGCCGGATATCTGACAAAATGTCAAAACTTTCTCAAGGAAATGTCGTATCGAAACTGGACATGAGGAGCATCGTAATATTTTGCATATACCCCTAGAACACCAAATGGCCATTCGAGCCGGATATAGTGGAAGCAATATTTTGTAGGGAGGGCGACCTTTGAGCCGGTTATTATGAAACAATATTTTGTAGAAAGAGCGAAGCATATCAAAAGGAACCTTAAGCCGGATATCTGTCAAAATATCAAAACTTTCTCAAGGAAATGTCGTTTCGAAGCTGGACATAAGGAGTAACAAACATCAAACATCTTCAGTTTGGTCTATAATTTAACCATGAATCGTCTTACAAACGAACAACGCTTGCAAATTATTGAATTTTATTATCAAAATGCGTGCTCTGTTAAGAAAGTTCATCGCGCGCATCTTCCATTTTATGGTCAGTTTAATCGACCCACTGAAGCGGCTATTCGGGCTATTGTAACTAAATTTCGCACCAAATTTACATTGTTGGACATTAAACCACCAACACGCTTACGTAGAGTGCGAACTGAAGAAAATATCGCAGCTGTATCGGCCAGTGTTAATGATGACCATCAATTATCGATTCGTTGCCGTTCGCAGCAATTGGGCCTCTGTTACTCAACAACGTGGAAAATTTTGCGGAAGGATTTAGGTGTGAAGCCTTTCAAAATACAGCTGGTGCAAGAATTGAAGCCGAACGACCTACCGCAACGTAGAATTTTTGGTGAATGGGCTCTTGGAAAGTTGGCCGAAGATCCACTTTTTTACCGAAAAAATTGTGTTCAGCGACGAAGCTCATTTGGCTCAATGGGTACGTAAATAAGCAGAACTGGCGATTTTGGAGTGAATATCAGCCAGAAGCATTGCAAGAGCTACCAATGCATCCAGAAAAAGTCACAGTTTGGTGCGGTTTATGGGCTGGTGGCATCATTAAACAGTACTTCTTCAAAGATGATGCGAATCGTAACGTAACTGAGATGATATCCAACTTTTTTTTTGCCCAAAATGCAAGAGCTTGACTTGCATGACATGTGGTTTCAACAAGACGGTGCCACATGTCACACAGCACGCGCAACAATGGACTTATTGAGAGGCGAGTTCGGTAAACATTTTATTTCACGTTCGGGACGGGTCAATTGGCCGCCTAGATCGTGCGAGTTAACGCCTTTAGACTATTTTTTGTGGGGCTAGGTTAAAGCTCATGTCTATACAGACAAGCCCGCTTCAATTGACGCATTGGAAGACAACATTGAAGCATTTATTCGTGAGATACCGGCCGAAATGTTGGAAAGAGTATGCCAAAATTGCACTAAGCGGATGCATGAAATAATCTTCAAACATTAAATTATATGGACCGTACTATCGACTCTAATAAAGATTTCATACATTTTTCTGAATTTTATGTGTTTTTTTTTTGGAAAACTTCCCTGTAGCTCTTAAAAAATCTCCCTTTATATCAAAAGGAATCTTAAGCTGGATATTTTGTAACGGAGACAATGTTGTGGTGGAGGGGCGAAGTATACCAAAAGGTTTTTCGAACCGAATTTCTGGTACAATATTTTGTAGGAAGGGCGAAGTATACAAAAAGGTTCTTCGAGCCGGATATTCTACAAATAGTGTTTTTATAGGGACGGCGATATGTTCCACAATGTTCTTCGAGCCGAATATTCTCGAAACAGTGTTAATTAAAGGCGGCGAGGTATACCGAAAGGTCACTCGAGCCGAATGTTCTGGATGACATTTTGTAGGTAGGTCGAAGTCTATCAAAAGGTCCTTCGAATAGGATATTATAAAAACAACATTTTGAAGGGAGCGCGAAGAATACCCAAAGGTGCTTCTAGACGGATATTATGGAACAATATTTTGTAGGAAGGGCGAGGTATACCAAAAGGTCCTTCGAGCTGGATGTTCTAAAAACAGTGTTTTTTAGGAAGGGCGATGTATTCCACAATATTCTTCGAGCCGGATATTCTCGAAACAGAGCGAAGTATAACGAAAGGTCATTCGAGCCGGATGTTCTCGATAAAAATGTCTTAAAATGTCAGTAGGAAGGTCGACGTCTATCAAAAGGTTCTTCGACCCGGATATTCTGAAAGTAATATTTCGAAGGGAGGACGAACTATGCCTAAAGGTCATTCGAGCCGGATATTCTGGAACAATATTTTGAAGTAAGGGCGACGTATAACAACAAGTACGTATGGCAAAGTATACCGAAAGGTCTTTCGAGCCGGATGTTCTCGATAAAAATGTATTATAATGTCAGTAGGAAGGTCGACGTTTATCAAAAGGTTCTTCGACCCGGATATTCTGAAAGCAATATTTTGAAGGTTCTTCGAGCCGGAAATTCTTGAACAATATTTTGAAGGAAGGGCGACGTATACCAATATTCTTCGAGCCGAATATTCTAAAAACAGTGTTGTTATAGGGAGGGCAATGTCCTTCGAGCCGGATGTTCTTGAAACAATGTTTATTAAGAAGGTCGAAGTATACTGAAAGGTCATTCGCGCCAGATATTCTGTATAAGACATTTTGTAGGAAGGGCGAAGTCTATCAGAAGGTTTTTCGAACCAAATATTCTGATAACCACATTTTGTAGGGAGGGCGAATTATACCAAAAGGGACCTTGAGCCAGATATTTTGATATGAAGACAATTTTTTGATGGAGGGGCAAAGAATCCCAAAGGATCTTTGAGCCGGATATTATGGAAGAATATTTTGTAGGAAGGGTTAGTTATACCGGAAGGTCCTTCGAGCCGGGTATCGAGGAATATTCTGGAATCAACATTTTGTAGGGTGGGTGAAGTATTCTAAAAGGTTCTTCGAGCCAGATATTCTAAAAATAATGTTTTAATAGGGAGGGCGTTGCATTCCACAATGTCCGTCGAGCCGGATATTCTCGAAACAGTGTTTATTAGGGTGGGCGACGTATACCGAAAGGTAATTCGAGCCGTATATTCTGGAAAGGATATTTTGTAAGAAGGGCGTAGTCTATGAAAAGGTCCTTCGAACCTGATATTCTGAAAACCACATTTTCTAGGGAATGCAAAGTATACCAAAAGGGATAAAAATGTCTTAAAATGTCAGTAGAAGCGGCGAAGTCTATCAAAAAGTCCATCGAACAACATTTTGTAGGGAGGGCGAAGTATACCAAAAGGGACCTTGAGCCAGTTATTTTGATATAAAGACAATGTTTTGGTGGAGGGGCGAAGAATCCCAAAAGGTCCTCCGAGCCGGATATTCTAAAAACAGTGTTTTTGTAGGAAGGGCAATGTAGTCCACAATATCCTTCGAGCCGGATATTCTTGAAACAATGTTAATTAAGAAGGTAGATGTAGTTCGAGACGGAAATACTGGATAAGACATTTTGTAGGAATGGAATTCGGAGTATACCGAATGAACATTCGAGCCGGATATTCTGGACAGGACATTTGGTAGTGAGTTCGAAGTATAACAAAAGCTCTCTAGAGCCGGATATTCTAGAAACTGGAATTTTGTAGGTGGCCGAAAAATATCACAAGGGTTTTCGAGTCGGATATTTTGAAACAATCTTTTGTAGAAAGGGCGGAACATAACAAAAGGTTTTTGAGCCGAATATTCTGTATACAACACTTAATAGGGAGGGCGAAGAATATCTAAAGGTCTTTCGAGCCGGTTAATCTGGAAAACTTATTTTGTAGGGAAGGCAAAGTATTCCAAAAAGTACTTCGAGCCGGATATTCTAAGATTCTTCCATAAGATTCTTCGTGCCCGATGTTCTAGAAACCTGGTTTATTAAGGAGGGCGGCGAAGTATGCCAAAATGTCATTCGATCCGGATTTTCTAGATGAAACATTTTGTAGGGAGGGCGAAGTCTACCAAAGGGTACTTTGAGACGGATATTGTTATGGAATGCAAGGGATATTGTTATGGAACCCAAAGGTCCTTTGGGTCGGATATTCTTGAAACTATGTTTATTAAGCAAGGCGAATGGTCATTCGAGCCGGATATTCTGGATCGAACTTTTTTAGGGAGAGCGAAATCTATTTAAAGGAACTTTTAGCCGGATATTTATTAAGGAGTTTAAAGGTCCTTCGAGCCGGATATTCTGGAAACAATGTATTGTAGGGAGGGCGAAGTACTTTATAACAAAATGTCCTTTGAGCCACATATTTCGAAATCAGTATTTTTATTGCGAAGCTAAAAGCCCCAAGAAAAGAAGCATTGTTTTAGAGGGGGTGGAAAACTCTTGAGTTTGGAGTTTCGCAGGTTGATACAAATAGTTTGGTTAACCAAGAGCTTCTTCAGCTCCTTCACTGTCGTTGGTTTTGAACTTAGCTCCCTATGATTGGGCAGCACAACACCTGGATCTAAAAATGCATCTCAATTCGTTTTGGGTGCCAGAGATAAAAAAAATATTAACTGCCGGTGCGCACAAGCAATCGCTTACGTATATTTATGTAAGAGTATTTCTAGGAAATGGTGTGAGCAAATAGCAGCGGGAGCAGCAGCAATGGTAGCTGGTGCCATGGGAACTGTACTCGTTGGTTCAAGTTTCAAGGCTTGGTTAATAAAATATGTTATTATTTAATGTGTATTGAAAGCATTCACCAGTTCTTGTTCTAATTGTGGGTTGAATGCCATCATTCTCATGTTTTTTTTTTCAAATGCAACGTTCAATTCATGCATGCAAATGTGAATGCAGCCATAGAGATCATTGATCCTATTAATCGAAGAAAGAATAAATCAAGCATTCAACTGAAAAAGGGTGAAAAGAAGATCAAGAAAGGAAAAAGAACAGAAGAATCCGAAGGAAAGCTTTAAAGCGTAGTCAAGCAAGCCGATTTTGGGGGCATTTCTAGGTGCTCCATAAATGAAGTCTAGCGCATAGATGGATAAAAAGTCCTCTGGAATTTTGGTTTGTACAATTTGCATCATAAAAATTGTCACCTAAAGCATTCCGAGCAATGACCCAACCGAAACTTAAGTACAGAAATCAACGAAAACTGAACGGAAATGTACAAAAATAAACAACCAATAGACACACACGCACGCACGCACCCGCACACATACACACACACACACACGCACACTCAAGCGCATGCACTAATGCCATATTCAAATGTTGAGAGACAGAGAGAGAGAGAAAGTGAGACTCTCGAGAAGTAGTTCTACATAAGGAATTGGAAACAAGTTCAGCTAGCTATGATAATACTGATGCTACTCTATATGTATGTATATATAGGTATATATGCACGATCCGTTAACAGAACTGAAAAGCGAAACCCAAATTATAAAAAAGAGCTGGGGAAATGATACCAAATCGAAACATGGAAATGTAACGGTAAACTGTAACGTAAGGTACGTCCATCTGCGTAAACTGGGAGCGTTAACGGAAGGACCCTGGCAGCGATAACAATCATTGAAATATCAAAGGGAAAATAAAACCAAAAACCAAATCAGGAGAATCAGGAAATGGACTAGGTCGGGGGGAAGTAAGTTGGACGCGTGTCGATGTCCTTTTGCGTTGCTGCGATCTTCGTCATCTACTGGAAGAGCTGAGCGGTCCAAATTTCGACAGTAGCTTTCATTGATAATGACAGTGAGCACAAAGAAGGGATTCTAATCATTTACGACCCCAATGATGAAAAATAAATCTATATTTATAAAATTGTTCAACCTGACTGACTGACTCACTCACTCACGGTTGACCGTCGCACAGCCCAAACCATAAGAGATAGGAAGCTGAATTTTTTACAGTAGTTTTATCTAATGCTGAAAGTGAGTACTAAGATCCGGTTTTGGAAAGTGCTGTTGGGAAATGAGGAAAATATGCAGAAAACTTTAGTATGCAACTTTTTTGTTTTTCATCGGATCAGGTTCAAACTCATTTTCAAAGATCTACATATATGAAAATTCAACAATGACTGCATACCAATCTGTCGGAAAATGGTCCAAAAACCGCGAAATTTGGCAAAATTTTAACGTTCATCCGATTGCGATAAAACTTTGTATAAAGAAATGGTCGAAAAATGGTCCAAAAACAGCGAAGCTTTCAAAATTGTACCGATCATCCGATTGCAATGAAACTTTGGGCAATGGTTGAACGCTTGGCCGTCAAGTTTGCTAGGACAAATATACGGTCAAAATACCGCAACATTTGTAAGACTATACCGTTCGTTCGATTACGATAAAACTTTCGGGAACTGTTGGACGCACGCAGTTTTGCCATTTTAGCTATTAAGTAGCGAGATCTAGCAATTTTGAAAGTAGAAATGCTTACAATTTTTTGAAAATGCTGGTAATCTGGCAATTTGTTTAGCTATGTTTAGCTATTTTTAGCAATTTTGATATTTTTTAAGACGAAGTGCGAAAATTGTATCTATTAACTTGATTTGAAAACTGAACATTCTTTGCTGTGGAACTTTCTCTAAGTAAAAAGTCTCAGAAGTGAATTTCGGAGATGATTATTATATAATTTAAGGCATTATCATAAAAAATGAGTATGAGTAAGTCACTACTCATGAGATTTCGTACTTCGATTTATGCCTAAAAAGCGAATGTCGCTTTGTCCTTGACCGCTCCCCAAAGATAATAGTCTATCGGTATCAGATCACAGCTTCTTGGCGGCCAATTCACATCTCCATATTTGCTGATTATTCGATTTTCGAAGATATGGCGCAGAAGATCGATTGTGGCCTGCGCTGTGTGACACGTAGCGCCACCCAGTTGAAACCAAGTCTTCCAAACATCGACCAAGTCTTCCGCTTCCATTTCCTCGAAGAACCAATCACTTAACATTACACAGTAGCGCTCACCATTCACGGTCACGGTGGCTCCTTCTTCATTTTCAAAGAAAAATGGACCAATGATGCCTCGAGACCAAAATCCGTACCAAACAGTGACACGTGGTGGGTGCATTGGCTTCTCGACGACGATATGCGGATTTTCTGTACCCAAGATGCGACAATGTTGTTTATTAACATAACCACCGAGATGGAAATGTGCTTCATCCGAAAAGATGATTTTTCGGTAAAATTCACCATCTTCGGCCAAACGGTATTCCGCCTAATTTGCGTACTGTAGACGATTCGGTTGGTCAATTGGCTTTAGCTGCTGCACCAATGGAACTTTGTATGGCTTCATGGCAAGGTCTTTATGCAAAATGCCCAATTGTTGAGATCGACGGCGAGTTGACGCACATTTTCAGCAACCGCAGCAATGTTTTCGGTCGAGCGCACCGGACGTACACGGGTTGGTTTATCCACCAGCATTTCAGTTTCACAAGCTCGCTTCACGAATTATTCCACAAAATTGCATGAACTTTCAACTAGCTTTAAGCTCCGCTCTTTAGGGTATATGAAGGTATATGCATTGGCATTGAAGGTTGTTCAATGTATCTCTGTTGTTTGTTGAAAGTTCATGCAATTTTGTGCAGTTAGAATTCTCAACTCGTTATTCGCCGACTGGGTAATATAAATAGGATTGCTAATGGCTTGTTGGTGTGACAGCAACTGAAAGTGTACTGACGAAGACTTTGCCATGGCGGCAACCGAAACGGCCGTCTACACAGCCACAGCTACTGTTCATGTTCATATGTATTCTCTGTTGAATTTTCTGGTTGATTATTGAACTATAATCAAACCCCTACCTTGTGCCTGCTAATATTCACTTTGACTATTTATAGAAATCTGAATATGGGTTTAACGACCTGTTTTGATTTTAGTCAAAGTGAATGTTAGCAGGCTCAAGGTCGAGGTTTGATTATAGTTCAATAATCAACCTTGAGCCTGCTAACATTCACTTTGACTAAAATCGAAACTAGTCGTTAAACCCATATTCAGATACAATAACGGAATTGGCTTGCCGTGATGTTTCTTATAAAACCTTAACGGTTCCCTATTAAACAAACAATAAAAACCTGGTTGATTATTGAACTATAATCAAACCTCGACCTTGAGCCTGCTAACATTCAGTTTGAATATTTATAGAAATTTTTTTTTTTTTAATTGAGAAACATTTGGACCTTTTTGACACTGGACGCTTACCAGCAAAGGTTTCTTAGTTGAAGAAATGGTCGGGAAATTGTCCGAAAACCGCGAAATTTACAAAATTATACCGATCATAAGATTGCGATGAAACTTTGAGCACTGGTTGAACGCTGAAACTTAGGAAAAAGAATCGCGATATTTAGGTTAGGTAGTACCGTCTGACCCTAGATTGGGGGTCACACATAGACCTTAAGGTGCTTAGTGAGGCCGGGTGTTGTTGTTTTGGTACCATTTGCCTTGACTCTCTTTTAGAGAAGCGAGCAGTGGGGTGTGCAGAAGTTTCAATCTTATGGATTGCTGGGCAGCTGCAAATGAGGTGTTCTTGAGTTTCCACGACTCCAGGTTTCTTGCAATTCCTGCTGGTGTTCTCTGTCGTAATGTCCCGTGAGTAGTCTACAGTCCCTTCTTAGGAGCTGTAGCAGATAGTGCGTCAATTTTTTGCCTCTGTCTTGCACACAATTTTTGAGATTCTGCATCCAGTTGTGTTTTTCACTTTACCTCTGCTTCTTTCTCTGCTATCTCTTCCATGTTTTTGCTTAGCGTATGTATGGAGATAGGTATGCTTACTGTTTCTTCTTGGTCGAGTTTCACCCCGGCCTTAGCCAGACTTTCTGCCATCTCATTTCCATTGATGCCCCGGTGGCCGAGAATCCAATAGATTTGCACCCTTCACGAGGTGCTAAGGGAATCTATTGCTTCCCTGCACGCCAGGACATTTCTGGAGTTTCCCTGCATTGCCTTGATTACCGCTTGGCTGTCTAACTAAATGTCAATTTGGTTGTTCAGACTGTGTATTTCGAATACTTCCGCCTGGAATATGGTGCAGTGGTTGGGCAGTCTGTAAGAGAGCTTCATTACTGGCTCTTTGCAGTATACGGTGATTCCGACTCCAAGCATCATCTTGAGCCGTTCGTAAAGAAGTGTGTTGCTTCTTGGACCAGTCCTGTATTGCGATCTCATTTAAGAGTCAGAGGTTAGAAAGGTAAAACATAGGGGAGGGCAGAACAACGTCTATCGGATTTTAGTGTGTGTAGCTTTGAAAATGAGTTAGAAACTAATCGCTGGGACCAGAATGTTGAACTGTACGTGGACGTGGACCTGGACGTAGACCTAGATCTGGACCTGGACCTCAAATTTTTCAAGTGAGAAAATCCTTTCATGGCCTGTTTTTGACAACTAATGTGCTCATATTGAGTCGGTTTTTTCCCTCTGTGTACACAAACAAAAGTATGGATTAAGTGAATTACAAATTTTGGACAAACTACATACACAAATGCGGGCGAAGTCGCGTGTTTAAGCTAGTATTTCTTATAATTCCAACCCCAATGATGAAAATTTTTGCTTTTAAAATCCTGAAATAGGCTTAGATCACTTCAGATATCCTACTAAAACATTATCTAGATCAGTCCAAACCTACATAATGGGCCGTCATCATTGCTCATTTCAAACGTTAAGAGAGATCCCAATTTCTACAGTAGTTTTCCATCATTATGACAGCGATCACTAAGAATGGGATGTCACACATCGACACGCTTCCAACTCAACCTAAAAGGGATCAGGTTTCATCATCACTACGTACTATCATTTTGGCCGGTGGTGGTACTTAACAAAATCAATAATTGGCAAATCAATTACAAACACATACTTAAGGTACTTATAAGTATAATTATCTCTCTGGAAGCAGTTCAACCCAAAGGAGCACAACAACACAAAAACTAAGAGAAACCATAACGAAAATTACAACAATACAAAGGAAAACACTGCGCTCGGAATACTTACCGTGCTCACTTTACGAACTTTGGTAGCTTGGTGTGCTGTGGTAGGTGCTGGTTGTCTTTGTATAACGCTCACCGACTCCGACTCCACCTCGACGCTGCGTATGGACATCTTCTCCTTGTTGTTGTCATCGTTGCCCTTCTCCCCGCCCACGAAGAGCTCGTAGCTGATGCACGAGTATGTGGGACTCTTGGCCATTTCGGGATGCAGGGCCGCCTCCTCGGCAGCGGCTGCATCGGCCGCTGCCTGTGCGTGGGCATTGGCCCGCTCCTCCAATTTGGCCGCCTTGGCGGCGGCGGCCTCTTCTGCCTCCTATAATGACATGAAAGTGGCATCACGAATATCATATTGAAGGGGCGTCAGGCATACATGTATATAGTATATAGACAGATAGGGTAGGGTGGGGGTGGGGTAGTGGGGGTGTTGGGGTGGAGGAAACAAACTACTTTATGTACAGTGCTGTGCCAAGTGTCTGAATTGGGTTGGGGTTGGGGGTTGGGGGGGTTACTTGGGATTAGCTGGTGGTTAGTTTTTGATTTCTTCTTTTGTTTACTCGTTCGGAGCGAAACTAAGTAATTGTGCACTCAAATCATACATTTACATACACAGAAGAGAGAGATAGAGAGAGAGAGAGAGAGAGCGACAATGACCAGGCATTATCGGAAGTGATGAAATGATAAGTTCTATGGTTAAGATTAGGTAATAGACATACGGATACGGTTATATTATGTGGAGTAGTGTGTGTGTGTACTCGGTATGTACAGTCGAGACAGAGCGAGAGCGAGAGAGACATACAGATAGGTACATACATAGGTGGATAGTGTGGACGATAGACATTCAGGTGAGTACGTACGGATCTAGTTACTTGCCGTGGCACTTATCGTTAGGCATACATACAAAAGAAAAAAGCAACTCGCTGAGGCGCGCGGGTAAACACTTTCAACATGCTCAATCCTGGATTGAGGCCAAATTGAAATTATCCACCCGGCTCCTCGGTTCTTGTTCTGTTTGTTTCTGTTCGGACTTCCCCTGGCTGGGAACGGGAACGGTGTGTGTGTGTCTACTTACACGTATCGCCTCCTCTTCGGCAGCCTCTTCTTCTTCGGCCTTCTTTTGCAATTCGTCATACGACATGGCAACAATGGCCAAAATCAAATTCACAAGATAGAATGAACCTAGGAAGATGATGACTATAAAGAACAGCATGTGCCAGGGTCCAGCGGCGCGCAACACCAGCTGGTACAGGTCCTCCCAGAAGTCCTGTGTCATCAGTCGGAAGGCGGACAGAAAGGCCCAGCCAAATGAGTCGAAGCTGGTGTAGCCGTAGTTGGGATTCGGCCCGAATCCCTGCAGGCACACGTACTCATCATCGCACTGACTGTGGAGAGGAAGGGTGGGCTGATCGCAGTGCGTTTCCGTGTCGTTTCCCCCACTGCATACTTACCCAGCGCCCGAGATGTTGCCGCACAACGGAAACGAGATGCCCTCGTCCTCGGAATACCAATTCGAACTGTTGCGGTTGTGATAGGCCCAGTTCTCGTCGGTCAGGTTGCCCCAGGAGCCGTCCAATGGGAATTTCTTAATGCATTTCTGGGTGAGCACGCCCATGTAGATCTGTAGGCCCATCAGTGCGAACACCGAGAGGGAGAACATTGTCAAAATTATCACATCGCGCAGATTCTTCACAGATTCAATGACAGCGCCGACAATGGTTTTCAAGCCTGTTGAGCGGTTTTTATGAAGAAGTTTTGTGTTAGCAGTAGATCAGTGGATCAGTTGAGACGGGCGGGCAAAAAGTAATCGGTTGGAAGGAGAAATTTGGTGTCTAAATGATCACTGATCAGAAAAAACTCTTAAAGAAGGGCTTTAAGTGTACCTAAAATAGATCATTGATCAGGTATCAAGTTGTAATGCTGAATGCGCCCCTTTAAAGTTACTATTTCAATCTCAAAGCATCACAATCAAAAGATGCAGAAAGAAAGATTTGATCACTGAATGATCTCTGTTCCATATTTAGGTAAAAAACACATCAAGAAGGGCTTCTTTGTATACCTTAAATGTAAATTTTTCACTGTCAAGGGATCGCAAAGGACTACAATCAAAGGATGCATTCAGCAGAAAGAGATATTTGATCTCTGGTCAGTCTTAAGCAGCTACTGACAAAAGATTTACAAGATATGACACATAAGGAAGGGCCTTTAAATGTAACTAAAATTGAGCAAAGGATCACTATTAAAGGTTGCATTCAGCAAAAGAAGACATTTGATCACTGATCAGTCTTAAGAAGGGTCTCTAAATACTCCTAAAATTTCTCATTAATCAGTTATCAAGTTGAACTGCTGAATGAACCCCTAAAATGTAAATATTTCACTTTAAAATGATCCCAATCAAAGGATGTAAGAGAGCAGAAAGAAAGATTTGATCACTGAATGATAACTAATCAGTCTGTAGAAGAGACTGATAAAAGCTTTTCCATGTATGACATTAAGAGAAGGGCCATTAAGTGTAAATAAAATTGATCACTGATCAGGTATCAAGCTGTAAATGTAAATATTTCACTCTCCAAGGATCACAATCAAAGGATGAAGCAGAAAGAGATATTTGATCACGGATTAGTCTTATGCAACTACTGACAAAAGCTTAACAAGATTTGACACCTAAGGAAGGGCCTCTAAGTGTGCCTTAAAGTGATCACTGATCAGGTATCAAGCTGTAATCAAAGGATCACAATAAAAGAATACATCTGAATGATCACTGATCAGTCTTAAGAAATTACGGACAAAAGTTTATTAGGATATAACTTATTAAAAAGTGCCAATAAGTGTACCTGAAATGGATCATTGTTGTCCTGCAGAATGCGCCCTTAAAATCTGTCATCGCACATATCGAGAAACTTAACTTATTTTAGAGATCATTTTAAAACATTCGAAGATTCTTAATCAATGAATTTCAGGTAAATTTAGTAGCCTACTTTTCGGCCTTAAAAAGATTCTCAATTAGTTTAAGGTTAAGGAATTAGGGATGTCTTCAAATATGTCCAAACGAAGTTGCATTTTGAGTTAGCTCCCAAGCATTTATCTTAGATTAAAAGAATTGGCTTAAATAGAAGAATAAAAACTCTTTTTATTGCCAAACCTAACCAAATTATGTCTGCATATCATTTGAAATGTGGATTTTGTGAGTTTTCAGCACGGGTGAGTCAAAAGCTCCTACTACTCGAATCAGCTGCGCTCTCTAAAACCCCAAGAAGAGGTCTTTATTCGCCTCATTCACACGCTCGATGTTAATAGTTAGCCAAATAGGGTCAAAATCATCAGAGTAATGAAGATCCTACACTCAATTGGCTGTCTGAGTGTGCCAACAAGAAAGTAGAACAGGATTCTAATTGAAAACTCTGACTACAACCCTAGATCTAAGTATGTATGTGTCAGAGATCGGCTGCGTATCCGACTGAGCACGAATAGAAAAGTAGGAGCAACGAAGTCAATGACAAACTGTTTCTTACGAGAATGAGAAGGCGCGTCGGATAATATACAGCGAGTTGGGTGGTTGGGTAACTCAATCCCCTTACAAGCTCAAGGAAAACCATACCTGTTAAGTTGCCATTAGAATTACTAATCAATTAAATTATTTTTTGGAAAATAGTCGTAGTGATTATATAGTTTGCTGGTGAAAAATTTATGATTATTTAATGATTACGATTAGAAATAATCAAAAATAATGGAAAATTACCATAAATTATTAAAAAAAATTGAAAATAATGGAAAATAATCGTTTATAATGTTTCCATTATTTTCCATTATTTCTTTCCATTATTTTCCATTATTTCCATTATTTTCCATTATTTCGACTATTTGAGACTATTTTGAGAGAAACAAATTATTTTCAACATCACATTTAATAACAATTAATTTAAACACAAACATTAAAAATATTCAGGGCTTGCCTTCATTAAAACTAATTTTTCGAATGAAAAATCAGACAATGATTGGCGCCTAGGGCTGTTTATAATACCAGCAAATGAAAACAGACGCTCTACAGGAAAATTACCATAAATTATTAAAAAATAATTGAAAATAATGGAAATAATGGAAAATAATGGAAATAATGGAAAATAATGGAAATAATGGAAAATAATGGAAAATAATGGAAAATAGTGGAAACGATTATTTTCCATTATTTTCCATTATTTTCAATTATTTTTAATAATTTATGGTAATTTTCCATTATTTTTGATTATTTCTAATCGTAATCATTAAATAATTGTGTGAAACCGAAAATAATCGCAATTTAATCATTAATTCAACTTTTAAACAAAAATAATCTAATTAATAATGACTACAATTAATAATCATTATTTAACAGGTATGAGGAAAACAGACTGTCAGCGGGATGAGAAAATTGGCATTACTAGGATAACAGATTAGGTATGGAGCGAGTGTTATTAAGTTGCTATGAAATGACGAATTGCTCTGCGCGGTACGTTCCAGTTCAGAAGCCGAATCGACAACGAACCAAGACTAATCCTATGGTTTTTTAGCGATTAAGATCTTGCTTAATTCACTATTAATATTTATTAACTTAACTACAATAGTTTGACATAAATTGTTGGGAGAAACCAGCTGCGAGCGCTGGCTTCGCGTTCGCTTGTCTCACACACACTACTCTACTCTCGAGATGAGATGAATAGCGTAGAATAGCGTAGCAATCGACACTCGCTTGTGACTAGTGTGGTAATCGATAGTCGTTCGTCTCTAGTGGTGGTAGAGTCGCCACAGTCTTTCAGAGCATGCAAATTTAGAGACAGGTTAATATAACTATGCCTATCGAACGGTCGTTGAACGGGAAGGCCTTTCTGATCACCAATTCGGATTCAGAAAGAAGCTGAGAACTACAATTTCAACAGTCGCAGGCATAGCGCGAGAAGCTATCGAGGCACCAGGTGCCGCGGCGGACGCAGAAGTAATGCCTTATTACCACGTTGGATGTCAAGAATGCCTTTAATACCGCTAGTTGGCACAGTATTCTTGAAGCGTTGCAGCGGCTTCGAGTATCCGAGTACCTCATCAGGATCATATGCGACTACTTCAGGAACAGAGTACTCTTGTTTCTGGAGGCGTACCGCAAGGATCGGTGCTAGGTCCAACACTATGGAACGTCATGTACAACGCAGTGTTGCGCCTGCCGCTACCTGATGGCTGTACAATGTTGGGATTCGCTGATGACATTGCAGTCATCTCAGTCGCTAAACATCGAAGCCAATACAAACGCAGCCATCCGCGAGGTTATCTCTTGGCTCGGGGAAAACGGGTTAAGTTTGGCAGCCCACAAGACGGAAACGGTGCTGGTCAGTAGCAGGAAAAAAAGTGAAGTCCGCCACCATTGAAGTTGGAAGCTGCTTGATAAGATCGAAACCTGCCATCAAGTACCTGGGCCTAATATTGGACCACAGGTTAAACTTCAAGCAACATCTTGAGTATGTCGGCGAGAAAGCAGCCCGGATCTCAACTGCTTTAGCGGGAATGATGTCCAATATTGGCGGACCTCGTCAGCGAAGTAGGATGCTGATCGTAAACGTGGTGAGGTCAGTTATACTCTACGGAGCACCGATATGGGCAGCTGCAATGGAGTTACCCTCGTACAGCCGGGAGTGCAAGTCTGCATACCGCAGGAGCGCATTTAGAGTGTTGTGTGCTTTCCGCACCGTCTCTGAGGACGCTGCGCTTGTCCTAGCAGGCATGGCCCCGTTAGATTTACTCGCAAGAGAAGCCTGCAGATGAGATGCGCCCCCTGAAGGAAGAGACTCTCGCCCACTGGGAGAGAAGATGGAGAACTGCTACAAACGGTCAATGGACAAGACGGATAATACCGGACTTACGGCCGTGGGTTTGCAGGACGCACGGGCAAATCGATTTTTACATGACGCAAGCACTGACGGGACATGGATGCTCGAAGTCCTACTTGTTTAGGTTTAAGCATGAGACGGATCCTTTTTGCACACACTGTGCAGGGATCCCAGAAGACGCTGAACATGTCCTTTTTGTTTGTCCTAGATTTGCTGCTGAACGGGAAGAGCTAAGGTTAGAGATTGGGAGATCATTCATAGTCAAAGACTTGATGGGTATTCTACTTAGCTCGCAAAACAATTGCTCTGCTTTTAGCAACTATGCAGCACAAATAATCATATCCTTGCGTCGCACTGAAAGACAACGCAGAATGACTTCAAATCTAGTGGAGGCTTTCATGCCGCGAGAGGGAAACGGAGACTAGGGTTGGTTTTAGTGGGTGAGGCAGTCCCATGTCCTACACTATCTGGCTTTCAATGCTTTCCATGTGGTTCAGCACATAAAATCATCTAGAATCAGCATCAATCCTTCAAGGTCTATATCATTTATAAGAAACAGTAAAAGACTTAGGAAGATAACTGATAAACTAACCAAATAGTAAAGGTCCAAGGGAACTACCAAGCAATTCATTGGTTCCAAATCTATATGAAATACTGCTTTTTCTTGAACCATGAACAAATTGTGCTTGCTTTATGAACGGCTTGGGCATGTTTCAACACGAAATGCGACGTCCCAACGCAGATGACTATCGACCTCACGCGTGACAGAGCTACAAATCACAGAAAAGAGTTTAAAAGGTTAAGCACTCAGCAAGCAAGAAGTCCGGTTTGCCTTTAAAATCTAATGGTAACGGGTAAATTCTTACCCACAATCAGTGAGCTATTAGAATCTGCTCTTGCTAGAACCCTAAGATGGGCACACCAGAACGGTCTAGGGTTTAACCCACAGAAGACCCAACTGGTGCTGTTCACAAGGAAATACAAGATCCCTGAGTTCACACTCCCATCCATTGAGGGAACGCAGCTCAATCGGGTCAACGAAGCGAAGTGTCTGGGCGTCATTCTTGACTCAAAACTCTCTTGGAAGAGAAACTCTGAGGAAAGAATGAAGAAGGCATTAGGCGCGTACTATGCCTGCAAAAAGACCTTTGGTAGGAAGTGGGGACTGGTTATACACAGCGGTCGTCAGACCCATCCTTACCTATGAAGCGCTGGTATGGTGGAAGGCGGCCAACACCAAATCCCACCTAAACAACCTCCATAAGGTACAAAACGCAGCTTGCCTGGGCATTACAGGATCCCTGTGATCCACCCCCCAGGCGGCCCTGGATGTAATTCTAAACCTGGAACCAGTAGACACTTTCCTGAAGTGTGAACCTTCGAGAAGCGCAGTAAGACTCCGGGAACTGAAACTTCTTAAGGCATCTACTTCAGGCCACAGCAGTATCCTACAGGAAGTAGGAATAAGTGCAGAGGCAAAGGGAAGTGACTACTGCATACCAGCTCAGAAATGGAACGACAACTTTGGAACACGGTTCCCGGAGAGAGAGGAATGGAAGCAAGACACTACCATCAGGGAGAACGAGCTATCCGTCTATACAGACGGTTCAAAAACGAAAGAAGGCACAGGAGCAGGCATCTTCTCCGAAGAACTTGCGACACAGCTCTCATTCCGTCTACCAAACTGGTGTAGCGTTTTCCAGGCAGAGATTTATGCTATCTGGCAGGCGGCTAAATTGATATACACCTTGGATGAAACTCCATCTTGGTCGACAGCCAGGCGGCTATTAAGGCTCTGTCATCAAACGCCACAAAGAGCGTCCTAGTCTGCAGCAAGGCGACAGCACTGAACCAAATCCAACAGGTCGTCTGGGTACCTGGTCACGCAGGCATACCGGGCAACGAGGGAGCGGACAAGTGCGCTAGGAACGGCTCAGCGCTGCCAGCGACGCAAGCGGTTACGGACATTTAAAGACCCCTGCAGGATATCATGACGGAACTGAAGTGGAGGGCCAGAAATAGGGCAGAACGACAATGGGACCTCGCACCCGGTTGTCACATCTCCCGATCACTCTGGCCAAGATACTCACCCAAAAGAACTTCCCAATTCCTGCACTTTAGCAAGAACAGGATGAGAACTATGATAGGAGTCATAACGGGGCACTGCACCATCGGTCAAATGGCCACCAGGATGCGCGTATCCCACCATGACTTCTGCCGTAGCTGTGGGAACGAGGAGGAAATAGAAAGCATCCATCACCTTCTATGCGACTGCCCTGCACTTCTCAGCAACTGGGCAAACGATTCTTTGAAGATCTGGGCAGTCTGGCAAATGTGCCCCTAGAAGACCTGGCTCTTTTTGTAGACTCCTCAAAATGGTTTAAATAGAGAGTTTGCGCAGAATCAGACCGTCAATTCCCACTACCCCCTCCCCTCCCATACACCATACCCCTTTACTAGGCATCACAATGGGCCAAAAGGTCTCTGGGTGAGCTCGGCCTTTGCCGAGCAGCCTATTTAACCTAACCTAACCTTTAAAAAGGAGTCTGGATTAAAGTGATCACAAAAGTTTCGACTAATTGTTTTAATAAAGATTCAGAAATAAACAACTCTTAAGGATTGAGAGATCCGGCGTTTACTTAGTTATCTGCACATTAACAAGTCGTTGATAGAATGTAGAGAAAAGAGGGTAAGAGCGCTTATCTCTTAACATAATAAGCTGAGCTGAGATGAAGAGGACAAGGAGAGTATATTGAGTCTAATATCAACCGATTACCTTTCACTTGCCAACTCGTCGAGTACCCCATACATACCTGGCACAATGGCTACGGTTTTCAGCGCTCGCAGCACCCTAAACGTTCTCAAGGCTGCAAGATTACCTAAATCTATACCCATGGTCACATAACTGCAGATTAGATCCCATCCGGAGTTGGAGTTGAGTTTTTTATTTTGGTTTTTGGTTTTGTTTTTTGTTTTATACATGAAAGTTCATCAAATATTAGTACATAGATAATGCTACGTATGTAAATGTGTATATAAGTAAGTCGTAGTTAATGTGTAAATGTGTGTGTGTGCTAGTAATTACAAATGTTCTGACAATAAATACACCAAAAAGAAAAAAAACAATAAACGCAAAAGGGAGGCTTGAGGTGGAGTGAGTTAAGGTGAAAGTGAAATCGAGACACATGCATAGCCGGTTGGGGCGGGGCGGGGTGGGGTGGGGGTTTGTTTCATTTGGTAAATTAGCTGCTACAGCTGATCAATATGGAATGTTGATGTGGAATGTTTATGCACGCATTTGTCATCCTCTGGGACTGGACAGCGATTTGTCCATTTATATTTCATGAATATTTATCGATTCGAGCGGCGGCCATTGCGTGCACTGCTGTCATACAAGTGGAAAGTGTCCGGCACATACATAAATTTAGTGCTTATGCATTATCTATCGGTGTGTGCGTGTCCCCAAATTGGCCTGCATTCCACATTCCACACTCTACATTCATTTCATTTTCATTTCCTTCCGACACAAAATATTCAAGCAGGCGCCTAAAAGCGCGCTTTAAAAACTTTGCCCCAAGGCTGGCCGTCCTGCTGGCGCCGCACGAAAGCTAACCCCGCACCCCCACCCCCACCCCATAACCAAAAAGGCAAACAGACAGCCCAATAAATGGTTAAAATGAAGCAAAAAGCAATGAAATGAAATTGTCACGAAACAAAGAACAGAGAAAAGAAAATAAAATACCAAAAAAAATTTGTTTATAGCTTTGCTGTCTGTGTGTTTGTTTTGGTATTGGAAATAATCACTCTGTGTGTGTGTGTGTGTGTGTGTGTGTGTTGGGCGCGTCATTAGAAACGGCTGAAAATAAATCAATAAAAATGCTCAACTAACGCGACTTTTTGTGCCAACGGCTCACATGGCGTATGTGTAATTTTAGCCCGCCTGTCGAGGTTTTCCCTCTGTTGCTGCCGTGACATTTCATCATATATAATTTGTATGTATGTATGTGTAAGTGCAGGGCCATAAATACAAATTAAACATACAAAGAATTGATATTCATTAAAGGCTATAGAAGCCCAACTTTCATCTATTTACGCACTGCCCAAACCAGAAACTTTTTGAAAGGTTTTTTTTTTTTGAAAATCCTCCCTTTTCTTTATTCCCTAAGCATAGGCTAAGACTTGCTCTGCTTTACGAGGGTGGACCTCAATATTACCAAAGTGGGCGGGGGGAAAGTTCAGCACTTCAAAATGTTGATTTTCAAACCTTAAGTTTTGCAAGTTTTCAATAAGATTTTCACTGGCCTTAACATTTTCCCTACATATGCTGGAAGTACTGAGTATCGAGTACATTCTGAGTATCGAATATTAAGTACTAAGTATTGAATACAAAGTGCTGAGTGCTGAGTATCGAATACTGAGTATCAAGTACTAAGTATAGAGTACTGAGTATCGAGAACCAAGTACTAAGGATCGAATATTAAGTACTAATTATCGAGTGGGCTTCTTTGGAAAGCAGGAACTCTCCAGTGGTTAGGGGGGCGTATGCAGTGAGGTAAAGTTTCTGACCGGTTTAACATGGTAAACCCAGCGCGATCCTGGCTTACTGCGTCTCAAGTCGACTCACACCTCCCCGTGGTAACCCCTGGTAACAGAGCGATACATCCGCAAAGCTGCTGGCTAACGTAAGCGGCGATCCTTTCCCTAGGACAAATAGGGAGCGTTACTTCGGGCTTGGCACCCGATTAGCGTATAATTCATCCGATAATGAAAACTAAAAAAATGCCTCGGATTCCTAGTCTCAGCGCGCAGTGAGCCTACGCGTCTTGGACAATCTGTTGCAATGGGAGAGTACAACTTTAACGTTGTAAAGGACTTTGTCTACCTCGGAACGATGATCACCAGCGACAACAACATCAGTCTAGAGATCCAAAGAAGAATACCGATGTTACTACGGGCTTAGTAAGGAGTTCAAGAGCAGAGCCCTCTCACGGAAAACGAAAATTGCGCTACACAAGTCGCTTATCATCCCAGGCCTGCTATACGGCGCAGAAGCATGGACAATGTCAGCAACGGATGAGGCGGCAATTGGCGTGTTCAAGAGAAAAGTCCTTCGGAGGATTTATGGACCTCTAAACGTTGGCGGCGAATTTCGCATCCGAATGAATCACGAACTGTATGAGCTTTATGGGGACACTGACCTAGTCAAGCGCATAAAACAACAGCGGCTGCGCTGGCTTGGACATGTTACTCGTATGGATGAAGAAGCTCCAGTAAAAAAAGTGTACAGGCGGAAGGCGAACGAATTAGGGAAAGCAGGAGCTGTAGGATGACCGATACTTAGTTGGGAAAAACAGGTGCTGAAAGACATAAAGGCGCTTGAACTGAACAACTGGTGCCAGCTCGCACAAGTCAGAGGCGAGTGGCGGGCATTTATAGCAGTGGCCGAGACCGTCAAACGGTTGTGATAGAAATATCAGGCCAAATAAGAAGAAGCAGAAAGAATTATCGAGTACTGAGTAAAAAGTACTGAGTATCGAGTTCTGATTATCGAATGCTGAGTATTGAGCATAGAGTACTGAGTGCTGAGTATCGAGTACTGAGCATAAAGTATCAAGCACTAAGGATCGAATATTAAGTACAGAGTATCGAGTACTGAGTATCGATTGCTATGTACTGAGCAACGAGATATGACTACCGAGTACTGAGTACCGAGTGCTGTGTATGCAGTACTGAGTATCGAGTGCTGAGTATCGAGTACTGAGTATCGAGTACTGAGTATCGAGTACTATACGAGTACTGAGTATCGAGTACTAAGTATCGAGTACTGAGTATCAAGTACTAAGGAACGAATGTTAAGTACTGAGTAACAAGTACAGAGTATCGAGTTCGAAGTATCAATTATTGATTATCGAGTACTGAGTATCGAGTGCTGAGTACTGAGTAACGAGTTATGAGTATCGAATACTGAGTAGCGAGTACTAAGTATCGAGTAATGGGTATCAGGTACTAAGTATCGAGTACTGAGTATGGAGTACTGAGTATCGAGTCCCGAATATCGAGTTCTGAGTATCGAGAGCTGACTATCGAGTTCTAAATATCGAATACTGAGTATCGAGTACTAAGTATCGAGTACTGAGTAATAAGTACTGAGTATCAATTATTAAGGAATGAATGTTAAGTACTGAGTATCGAGTAATAAGTATCAAGAACTAAATATCGAAAAACAAGTACTGAGTTTCGAGTACGAGTGCTGGGTTTCGAATACAAAGTCTCGAATACTGAGTATCGATTACATGTACTTAATATCGAGTATTGAGTATCGAATGTCAGCAAGTATCGAATGAAAATTTCGAGAAGAGATAGGCGTAGCATTTTTTATCACTGGCAGGCTTCGAGGGCTCAGGTCGGGCGATTACGTAAAGGATTTCAAAAACACCAAAAAAAAGTCTGGAGTTAAACGACGATCTCAGGCCAGTGCAAATCGCCAAAACGAGAGATGAGCGACCCGGGACCCGCCTCAGAATGTCGGTGGTGGCTCGCGCAGTGTCCGTTCTCCTCTTGGAACCACATCCTCCAGTCCTAATCGTCCAATTCGCAGAAAAAACCCGGTTAACAACCCTATAACCCGCCGTCATTGTCGTGACCACGGCGTTTTCGAAAAAAGTGGCCGATGACCAGCGTGAACAGCGCACCATCAGTACTTTGAGCGGGTGTAATGGCTCCTCGCATCACCGAGGATTTTCGGTGCCCAAAAGCGATAGTTTTGCTTGTCGACGAGGTGAGCCCACGCTTGTTTTGGTGAAAACGATAATCGCGTCGGGAGTTTCGATCAGCTGGATTAGTAAAAAAGATCGACTGCTATATAAAAAAGAGCATCTCAAAGGGTGACTTCGGCCACTTGTATACATCAAGTACTCAGTATCGAGTACTGCTTCCAGAAAGGGAAACTGGGGGTCGGGAGTGCACGAAAAAGTACAAATGAAACACCGGGTATGTAAGCAAATTACGCGAAATAATAGGACAAGTATGTATTTTTCCGATATTGGAAAGTGAACGAAAAATTTCGTAAAGAATTATTTTTATAAAATGTACTTCTTATCCGATTGACTTTAAGACCTGGTAAGTATACAAAATACTGAAGTATGTGTGAAAAATGTGCTCCCAGGATGATAAATTCATCAAATAGCTTGCATGGGGAATTAAGGGTTTTTCCCCCAATTGACTTAGTACTCTGATAGCTGAGTATGCGATTGAAAAATCTAACTCCATGAATAAAAAATTGCAAGGTAGTAGAAAATGTAGCTTGAAAAAGTGAGAGCCACATCGCCAGGAAGAATATGGATTGGAAACCAAAGGATGGAGTTGGTCGAGTACTGGGCAGATCCAAAGAAACTTGAATCTCACTTTTGCTTTATCAAGCAATACATGACAGCCTAATTTTAACATACAGGCGAGGTCCACCCTAAAGCACAGAAACTACTTTATCTATTTGATTTGAAAGAAAAACACAAAAGAAATTGCTTAAAGCAGAGTAGACCTTTAAGCTCGAACTAGGCCCGAGTCGAACCAACTGGTTCAATGGTCAGAGGGTTTTCTGTCATAGTCTAGTCTTAAAATTTAATAAAGTAAAGAGCAATTTTCCTATATCTGGCACTCATCAACTGTTTTCTATTGCTGCACTGAAAACACCCAAAGTGTTGTTTTTTCCCCCCACAAAATGTGTTCAATTAAATGATTAACTTGCTCTAACTAATTATGCCCAATTACACACACTCTCCCACACACACACACACACACGCACCGCACATAATTATGCAAATGAAAAATATGTTTTATTCTTGTTTATTTTGTATATGCAAATACAGCTCAGTCAATGGTTCAATGGAGTTGAGTAGATGATTATGCGGATGGGCTTTAATGGTACGTTTAGCTAAATACAATTGATATCAGCGAGGGGGAAATGTTAAAGTGTCCAACAATTAACTGTTTAGTTTTGCGGTTCAGTTAATTGTCAGTCGCAGGGATGTGGGGGGGGGAAAAGCAGTTAATAATACTTATTAATTATAATAATAATAATAATATAACTCACGCTAAAGCTATTACTACGAAGTCCAGCCAATTCCATGCATCTCTAAGATACGTAAACGGGCATAAAATGAAACCTCGTGCCATCACTTTAACAGCTGATTCAAATGTGTAGATTCCGGTGAATATCACCCTAAAAACGAATTGAATTTCGAAATTTTTTTGTTTTGTGTTTTTTTTTTCGCCATTTCTTAGTGGGTTTTCTTTTGGTTTTTTTTTTTTGGGCTAACAGCTTGATGGGTCTTAAAAGCTCTCAATAAAAAAAAAAAAACAACATAACAACAATTGAACTTATTTTAATACAGGAAATAGAAGAATGAGCTGAGCTTAACTTAATTTAGTATGCGAGTAAGCTAAGTGCTCTGTTTTTGTATGCCAAGTAGGATTTTGTGTGTTTTGTTTAGCATTTGAACAGAAGTACCCAGAAATTGAAAGGATTGGAAGCTCTTGCTTTTGATTTTTAAATATTACTTAAAAATTTGATACTGAATACTCTTGGATGTTTCCCACCGATAGGTCGACTTTAAGATTAGCAGCACAAATATAGACTTGGAACGTTTTAAACTTAAAAATCTAAACTACTTTTGACATTTTGGAGCCGAGTTGTTTCCTAAAATGGGATTAAATTGCAAGCCCAAAAGTATGCTACAAGTTATAACAATACCTTAAGTTAGCCGCATTTTACACAAATCTAGACTTGACACATTTAAAACTCAGTATTTGAAACTAATTTGAACAATTTTTAAACCAACTACAAGCTGTTACAGTCCCCTAAATTAGCCGCACTTTGCACAAATCTAGCCTTAGATAAACTTTCTCCAGCTAAGTCACTTAGCTCCTGCCCTAGTTTCGTTTAAAAGTGCATAATTAAACTAATTTTATACCAAAAGTATGCCATCAAATATAACAAACTTAAATAACAAACACTTTAGTGTCTTCCCCAGTTCCCCAGCCCCAAAGGGCCAAAGTCGAGCTTCTCTCAATCTCTTGGCTTGTGTGCTTCTAATTTTCGCTCAAAAGAAAGGGACCTACAGTTTAACACCGAATCCGAACGGCAGTTTGAGAAGCTTTTCATGGATAATTACTACAAAGCTGGCGCCAACAGCAGAGAAGGGTGACCGGGTGTGAAGAGTTGTTAATTATGTGAACAGGTTTTGCTTATTGCGGATTTCGTAGACAAAAAGAACACAAGGCTACAAAAATGTAACCTTTTTGCAAGTTAAGGGGCACGCCTAGTGTGAAATTTAAAAAAAAATCAATTTTTTTTCATATTTCGGTAGATTACACCTTTAAAAATAACATATTAAAATTTCAAATCGATATCTCAAATAGTTTTTGAGTTATAGCAATTTAAAGAGCAGCCGCTCGGCAGCTAGAGAGACGATCATTTTATCTTTAAACGCGTTTTTTCTCGAAACAGCATTTTCCGAATTTGCTGCAGTGATTACTCAAAAACAAATGATCCGATCACTATCGAATTTTTTTTACATGTTCTATATATAGTTCTCCGTACAATGACCTATCGATTTTTGATCAGATCAAAAAATCGAATTTTGGCAGGCCAAAAACGACCAAAATTTTGGGTAAAATTCGACTATTTTTTTTTTAGAACGCCGCCATATTGTCAATTTTTGATTTTTTTTTATCGTAGGTCATTGTACAGACAATATTATCTAGTTTAACGAGAATTTTTTTTTTTTGATTTCATCCACGGAGAAGGCCGGAATCACTGCAGCAGTGAAGGACCTTTTTTCGCGCCGTTGGAGATCGACTATAACTTAAAAAATATTTAATTTTTTTTCTTCAAAAATTTCACTGTATATTCTTGAAACATGTATAAATATATTCTTAAAATTTTGAAATAATTGATAAAGTATTTTTTTTTAATAAAAATTCCCAAAAATCACCTTTTTTTTAGGCCATTACACTAGGTGTGCCCCTTAACTTCCCTATGAATAATTTATTGCTAGTAAATGCGGCACCCATCTTGCTCTTACTCACTTTTATTCAAGATTTTTATGTTCTCACATTCTATCGCACTTCTTAACTGCTTAATTTTTGGTTCATTGTGAGCAAATGCAGCACCCATCTTTCTTGAACACTCTAATGTGGTCCAGGATGGGCTTGCATGCCAGAAGAAAAGGATCCGAGCAGGAGTACCTCAAGGTAGCCTTCTGGGACCAACCTTATACAGCTTGTTCACTGCAGACATGCCTACTGCTATCGACATACCAATAGAGGACCCGTAGGAACTTCTCATTGCAACCTTTGCCGATGACACTGCAATAATGGCACGAGATAAGTGCATCTATATTGCAACAGATGCACTTCAGGAATACCTCAAGAGGTTCGAAAACTGGGCTTGCCGTTGGAACGTATCCATTAACACTGAGAAATGTGTCATACTCTCAGTAGAAACATTAGTCCTGGTGTCTTCTTGCATGGAGAGGTCCTTCCGCACAAGACGTGCCACAAATATTTAGGAGTGACCTTGGATAAACGACTCACTTTAAAGCAACATGCTGCCGAAGTAGCTGGTAGACTACGATGAAAATGAGCTGGCTCCTCAAGGCCAACAACAAACTATCCATTAAGAATAAATTTTTTACCTACAAGATCATCCTTTCACCAATCTGGAGATATTTCATCCAGGTATGGCATTGCCGCTAAAACCCACCTCAACAAAATCAGGGTTTTTCAAGCCAAAATCCTGCGAAAAATCACAGGTAAGTTAAGTAAAATAGCTTGTCAGGTTAACACAGCCCCAAGGCTTGTCAAGTTGACACACCCCCAAAGGGCCAAAGCCGAGCCTCTCTCAATCTCACAGGTGCTGAGTGGTATATCACAGGACTCTAGACATCGAGAGAGAACGTGGCGTCCCTATGGTCGGCGACACTATAAACAACCAGGCCGCGCGATACCTCGACAAGGTTACCTCTCATCCTAACAAACTCGCCAGACGCCTTCTCAAAAGGCGAAGGGTAAACGGGACAGGGCAAGGAAAGGGCTCTTTAGGATCCACCCAACTAACTGTCATTTTAGAGCTTTCTATGCTCTCACATTCCCTCGGACTTATAAATCGACAAAAACATTCCCTGGCAAAATTAGAACTTCACAATTCGTGGTTCATTATGAGCAAATGTGGCACCCATCTTGCTACAAACCTCTAAAATCACTAATTAAACTTACTTACTAGATTTTTTTTGCTCTAACATACCCTCGGTTCTATTTTTTGTTTATTGTGAGTAAATGCGGCACCCATTTTGCTTCTACTCCTTAATATCAGTCCATTAATTGCCATATTAGAGCTTGAAATGCTCCCATATTCCCTTGGTCTCATAAACTGCTTAACTTTTTGTTCATTGTAAGTAAATGCGGCATCAATCTTGCTTCAAACCTCTGGTATCTCTCATTTAAACTTAAAACTTGATCTTTCTATGCTCTCAACTTTGCCCGGTCTTAAACACTGTTCAATTTTCGGATCATTGTGAGTAAATGCGGCACCCATTTTACTCCTACTCTTTAATATCAGTCCATTAATTGACATATTAGAGCTTGAAATGCTCCCAAATTCCTTGGTCTTATAAACTGCCTAAATTTGGTTCATTGTAAGTAAATGCGGCACCCATCTTGCTTCAAACCTCTGGTATCTTTCATTTAAAACTAATATTTGATCTTTTTATGCTCTCAAATTTGCTCGGGCTTAAACACTGTTCAATTTTCGGTTCATTGTGAGTAAATGCGGCACCCATTTTGCTTCTACTCCTTCATATCAGTCCATTAATTGACATATTAGAGCTTCAAATGCTCCCAAATTACCTTGGTCTTATAAACTGCCTAACTTTTGGTTCATTGTAAGTAAATGCGGCACCCATCTTGCTTCAAACCTCTGGTATCTTTCATTTAAAATTAATATTTGATCTTTTTATGCTCTCAAATTTGCTCGGGCTTAAAAACTGTTCAATTTTCGGTTCATTGTGAGTAAATGCGGCACCCATCTTCCTCCAACTCTTTAATTCCAGGTTTTTAATTGTCTCAGTAGATCTTTTTATGCTCTCACATTCCATGGGTCTTATAAATCATTCTTGCTTAGGTTCATTGTAAACAAATGCTGCACCCATTTTGCTCCTTACCCCCCATATCAGTCATTCAATTTTGTTATTAGATCTTTTTATACTCTCACTTTCCCTGTGACTTATAAATCGACGAAAACATTCCCAAGTAAAATACTAACTGCACCATTTTTGGTGCTGTGTGAGTATATTCGGCACCCATCTTGCTTCTAGCCTTTAGTATCACCTATAAAAACTATCTTAATAGATCTATTTATGCTCCCACATTTCCTCGTTTGAATAAAATGTCATATTTTTCGTCTATTGTGAGTAAATGCGGCACCCATTACGCTTCTACTTTCTAATATCAGCCAATGAACTGTCTTATTAGATATGTGTATGCTTCCACATTCCTTCGCTCTAATAAAATGCTCAAATTTTGGTTCATTGTGAGTAAATGCGGCACCCATCATGTCTTCTAACTGTCTTATTATATCTTTTAGGTCGGTTAAATACTTTTAGTGTAATTATCTGTTAACAGATTTGAAAATTTCGATTCATTTGGGTCACTTCTGTTCCAACCTGTTGCCTTTTTTAAATTCTTATAAATTTCAAAATTTTTACATTTATTTCTTATATATTAACCATAGTAAAACAGAGCATTTGAACTTAAGCGTGCTTACACATAAATGTTTTTTGTTTCTTCTAAAACTAACTTAAATGCTTAACTTTAAACTGTTACTCCCTCCATTCAAATGGGCCTCCTAACTGCTGCTGCTGCTGGTGGCCCCGTTTCGATTGGGCTTAATCGTAGGCCTGAAATCCGTCCATTGAACGGGCACATCAAAGTGCAGTGGCCAAGTAGTGTGTGGGTTGGTTTTTTCAGGTGGTTTACACCAGAGATGAAGATAGGCAGACGGTTGAACGCCGCTTGGGCAATTGTCAATGTCAATAATGGTTAATACTTAACGGCCCGATGCTGTCCTGACCTTCGGCTGACTGCAGGTCTTTGGTAGTAGTTAGTCATTTGACAGATTTAAGCCACAGTCTGACGGGCAGACAGTCGCATGTCTTTTTTTTTTGTGCTCAAAGCATGCGTTTGACCTAGGCCCCAATCTTTGTGAAGGACACTTGAGTTGTGCTTTAATTGCAGGTATTATGTGCTCCTTCCGCCCACAGCAGGCGACCTACATTTCTTCCCTCGCTCTCTCTCTCTCTCTCTCTCTCGGCTGGCCTCTCTTTGGTTAGGGTGCTTAATTCTGATACCAAATCTGCGACCATAACTTTGATATCAGCTAAAAAAATGACGTAACTCTTTTCACTTTTTTCACTTTCCATTTTGTAAGCAGTTTGCTCGCTTTTACTACATATGATACCATTTTTTTTTTTGTTGTTTTCGTTATGTACATTAGTTACCTCTAGAGTTTACAAGTTCTAAGGAAAAATATACAAAGTTCTATGCTAAAAGAGAGAGACTGATTGTTCGACTATATGTTTATGAGAATGTTGGAAACTAACTAACTAACCGACTTGGGGGAGTGGGTAGGACCAAAAAGCTAACCTACTTGGAGTATACAGTTCTCGCTAAGACTTAAACTTCTAAGGGATATAATGTCAAAGTTTACTCACTAAAATGATAATGAAATGACGCTAGGAACACTAGTTTAATAGCTAAGTAAATACATTTGGTTTCTTAGGCTACTTAAGGAATTTCCATTATAAATATGGTTTACATCCGATATTTAACTACATTCAACATAGATACTCGTATGTGAGTGATTACTTGTTTACAACCAAAAAATTTATGATATCGAATTTCATTTGAAACGTGAACAAACCAAAATCAAACTGGCCAGTTATTTAGCTTATATAGCTTAACTCTACAAATTGTGGAGAGATTTGTTTTTTTTTTTTTAGATTAAGTTGAGAGTTTAGTAAGGGGGAGCACGCTCTCCCCTGAGGTACTAAATGCGTTATTTTTTGTTGTACTTTTTACATAGAATGAACTTGAACAATGTGGGTGGCTGCAGTCGGGCTTAGACATACGTTATATGCAAATTAAATGGGTTAATTTGTGCAAAGTAATTTGAGCAAATTAATTTGTGCAAATTTACTTGCGCAAATCAATTTGTTGATGAGTTAAAAACTAAAGCTCAGGCTGATTTGTTAGAAGATATCGCAAAATAGCCCTAAATTTATAACAATTTGGCCATATTTAAGCGAGCTTAAGTTTTAAGTCTGAACTAACAAATATTGAACCGATTTGTATGCAAATTAATTGGGTTACCTCAAACTGAATCTTTTCAAAAACTGAATTGAATAAAAGCTGCTGCCTTTTAAGTCTTGAGGGGCTTTAAAGATCAATTGATTATCAATTGGTTCCGAAACTTCACTCATTCTTTGCTAGTTTTTGAGGAACAAACTGAATTTGGCAGAGAAATTAGAAAATATTTATGCTGTTCTGCTCAGAATATATCAAACTGTTGAGTCCAGTGAACTTACAGTTGATTTATCAAACCCAACGTCATCTTTCTAATCATTTTAAGTATAGCGAAAGATAATAAAGTGGTTAAAGTCATAAACTTAAGTGTAAATATGCATAAATATCCAGATTCAATAACTAAATGACGGTTATTTTGTAAGAAAATTATGCTAAAAAGGCCTAAACGGAGGTACGGAGAATGCAAAAATGTTTGGGCGCACGAAAAAGTCATTTATTGCGCAAGTAAATCCGAAAAACAAAATGGTGTGCTGAGGTAGCCAACAAATGCCAATAGCCCCAAAAATGCAAAATTTGGTATTTTTAGGCACGGTCACACTTTAACCCAGCTGTTTATTTGTATACAAACAATTTGATGATCGTAACAATAAAACAATTCAGTTTATAAAATGCAGATCAGTAATGCTCAAGGGCATAGCCAGGCGGCAGCTGTCTCCCCTCAAGTTTTCATTTATGCCGCACAAATGCAAGAGGAGGAAGCAGAGGATACAAGAAGCAGACGCCATATATCGGGCAAATTTGGAAAATATTTGCTAACGATATGTGTATTCCGACAAAGCTACGACAGATTGTAAAATCTTATGTGATTTCCCACTAAATTTCGTTCAAACTTCTAAACGAGCTCCAGCAGTTTTAGTTGTTAAAACTGCACTTGGCTCCAAAACAAATCACCCCGTTCAGACGCGATACAAATCTGCTTTTGTACCCTTGCATTAAAGGAAGCATCTCCGACCACATAAAGTATATCCGTCCGTCTGTCCGCCCGTCCGTCTGTCCGTCAGTCCTTCTGTCCGTCTGTTTCTATGCTATCTCCTCCGTCAGTTTTAAAGCTATCCTTACCAAACTTTGCACGAAGTCTTTTGGTACAAATACGCTGTACATTTGTCGGAACCCGCCGGATCGGATGACTATAGCATATAGCTGTCATAGGAACGATCGATCGAAAAACTAGTTCTAGTGAGAAAAACTTTTTTGTTTTTAATGAAAACGACCTTATCATTGGCATACACTTATTTTATAGACTTTTACAGAATTCTACAAAGTTTGGTCGAAATCGGATGACTATAGCATATAGCTGCAGTATGAATGATCAGTCGAAAAAGAAGTTCTAGTGAGAAAAACTTTTTTGTTTTTAATGGGATCGCCTCCAAATTTCGTAATTAACAGTGTATTAGGCTTTTCCATGATTTCACCAAGTTTGGTCGAAATCAGACATCTATATAGTATAGATCCCATAGAAAAGTAAGGTCCAAAAAGTAGTCTTAGTTAGAAAAACTTTTTTGTTTTCAATGGAAGCTGCAAGGGTATACAAAACTTCGGCCGAGCCGAAGTTATTTATTTGTTTTTGTTTCACAAAACTTTGTATATATTACTGTGGTTGCTCTTGCTACAACTTGTTGCAGCACTTTCTGGATTGAGAGGCTCTCTATGGCAACTGCACCAAAATGGACTCTATTGATGAGAGCCCAAATAATAAGCTTTGTCTCTACGGCATTTATAAGCGCTTCAAAAATATTTTTCATTTTTTTGACATAATCTTTCACTACCGACCGTCAAAATAGATAAATTTAATTGGTTTGTGCGCCCAAACAAAACTCGAACAGCTGTTTAATAAAATCCACACGTTTAGGAGAAGTGGCAACGCCACGACGCCCATGTTTGCTTGTCTCCGTACACAACGTAAAACGGCTACCGTCAAACATTTTGCGAAGCGTTTTTATACTCTGTATCAGAGGTACACAGAGTATATTAAGTTTGTGCTAAAATATGTAACAGGCAGAAGGAAGCATCTCCGACCCTAGTAAGTAAAATCGGCTTGTCAAGATGACAACAGCCCCAAGGGGCCAAAGCCGAGCCTCTCTCAATCTCTTGGCTTGTGCGCTTCTAATTTTAGCACAAGAGAAAGGGACCTACAGTTTAACGCCGAATCCGAACGGCAGTTTTTGAGAGGCTTTTCATGGCTAATTACTGCAATGCTGGCGCCAACAGCAAGAGGTGTGGCCGGGAGTAAAGTTTTATTCAAAGAAAAAACTTTTCATTAGATGTTCCGAGGCGGGATCGAACCCACGACCTCATGCTCAGCAGTCGCGCACACTAACCGCTGAGCCACTCCGGCCACAACCATCTCCGACCCTATAAAGTATATATATTCTTAATCAGCATCAACAGTCGAGTCGATCTAGCCATGTCCGTCTGTTCGCCCGTCTGTCTTTCTGTCGCTCTGTCTGTCTGTCTGTCTGTCTGTCTGTCTGTCTGTCTGTCTGTATGTCTGTATGTCTGTATGTCTGTATGTCTGTATGTCTGTATGTCTGTCTGTCTGTCTGTCTGTCTGTCTGTCTGTCTGTCTGTCGGTCTGTCCTCCTGTATGTCTGTTTGTCTGTCCGTCTGTCCGTATGAACAAACAGATCTTAGAGATGGTAAGAGGTAGAGCTTTGACATACATGGGACATAAGCCACTTATACTTGCAGGCAGATCAAGTTTATTTTCAATTTTTGCCACGCCCCCTCCCGTCCCCGAATATTAGAAAAAACATCATATCTCGCACAGTTTTATACATAGACGGTTCGTTTCTTTTGGACATATTTAGTAATCGGGATTCTTTATCGATTCGCCAAAGTAATAGTAAAGATCGGAAGAACGGTTGTCGAGTTATTAGAAAAACAAACAATTATGGGCAGCACCGGTCGCTACGGTGATGTGCAGCACTTCACAGGTACAGAGTATGTTATAGTCGGGCTTGACCGACTTTCTTACTTGTTTTTATAAGGTTTTTTTTTTTGTAAGCGCTTTTTTGCTTTCTCCGTACCTGTCTTAATTCTGAAATAAAAACAATTTTAGCAATTTGTCATGAAAATTGTTGCAAATTATTTGCTTGAGGGACTAAGCTTAGAAAGAAAATGTGAACTGTGAGTTTGTACAAATTGTTTGGTCAACTAACAAAAGCTTGGTCAATTGTTTTGTTAAACTTTTGATTGGGCCCTCAACTAAAGTCTTTGAAAAAAAATATTGTGAAACCAAAAAATTGATAATAACGAGAAAGCAAAACTAACTTCGTCTGTGCCGAAGTTTAAATACACTTGAAACTTTTGTGACCACTGACTTTATTTTGTGACCAATGACTTAGTTTATAAGCTGATGTGTTTCGCTGGCTTGAGGTCAAATAAAAACACAGAAGTATGTGTTACGTTCTCCAATATATTTCGGTTGAAACATCGGCAACCATCATCAGGGAAACTACAAAACAATTTGCCAATTACAATTTGTATACAATTTTGAAAAAATTTGTTGTTAGATCAAGACAAATTAATTTGGTCCCTAGTTGAAAACTTGCTTGCCATTTTATGCAAATTCTTTTGGCAAGTTGGTTTCAACGTCTGTTAATGAAATTAGAAATAACAATTTTATTAGACAGTTTGTGCAAATTCATTTGTCAGTCTCTTCAAGTTAAAAGTGTTACATAAATTTGACAGCTTTTGCAAATAAATTGGACAAGCTAAGCAAATTAATCTGATAGTTTTTACCCATTAACTAATCGACTTATGCAAATCAGACCAACATTGCTCGCAAATAACAGTTGACCGTTTTTCCCTTTTGCGGTCTGCGCAGCTCTCAGTTGAGCTATTCTTGTTAAGCTCATTCAATAACAACTTATGCTGGATTTATACTGCGTAACAGAGTTTCACATTTCAGTGTCACGGACCTGTGACGCAGTATAAACCCGGAATTATAGAGAGCGACACTACTGAGCGCTCGAACATTTCCCTATAGTTCAGCTGGTGTCAAGGCACTACCAGGCCTAACGACCTGATGCATCACTGAGCGTCAGTCGCATCGTTAACAATAGGTAGAGCATCACAGCGCTAGTCTACTATGCGAACTATAGTGTACACCCATCACCACACTGACGAATGGTAATGCAGGGTCGTACCGATCGGTACGTTTTCCGGACATTTCCATACAACATTCATTAGGCAAATACTTGCCTGGTGGTTGGTCTGCCCTGTAGTTCAGCTGGTGTACCACCATGATGTATCACTGAGCGTCATTCGCGTCGTTAACGATAGGTAAAGCATCACAGCGCTGGTCTAGTATGTGAACTATAGTGTGCACCCATCACCTCACTAACGACTGGTAATGCAGTGTCGATACGTTTTCCGGACATTTCCATACAACGTTCGCTAGGCAAATACTTGGCTGGTGGTTAGTCTGGTGGCGAGTGCTCACTACGAAAACTTTGAGAATTCGTTAATGCCGCACCGGTGCAGCTGAACTACAGGGAAAGAGCAGGCCAGGCCAAATAGAGAGTACTGAAAAATATGTCTGTCTCTCTCAGACACTTAGTGATGATTGTCATCGGCAAGCATTCGGTGAGAATCGGCGAGTGTCTTCGGGCCCCAGGGGCTATGGCTGACCAGGCCCTTTTAAGAGTCAGCAGATAAGAAAAAAAATTGGAAGGCTCAGCGTAAGCAATCTTGTTTTGTGTGTCTGTGGCTTGAGTGACACGCATACAAACGCAAAAGGCTTTTATTTTCTTCGCTCGCGACAAAGCGGTCAGCGAATGAGCAGAGCAAAAGGGAAACAAAAAAAAATTGGTTATTCGTTGAGCACTGACCGAGTTATCCAAAAGAGGATGTGAACGGTTCATCTCTGACTCTGACTAGCAGTTATTTTAGGACAACGAAAGATGGTCAACTGTTATTTGCGAGCTCTGCAGACCAATTAGCTACGGCAATTAAATTTTTCATATATTTGTTTAGCTTAAGAACCCAGATAAATGAACTTGACAACTTTGGCAAATAAATTAGTCAAGCTTACCAAATTAATTTGACAGTTTGTGTCCATTAGCTGATTAACTTAAGCAATCTTCATTCTTTACTTTACACTGTTGAAGACATCTTACCAATAAGCTTCAGCGAATTTATTTGTCTGCTAATTTATGTGCGCAAACTAGTTTGCATAACTTTGCGTGTAGTGTATAAGCCCAACTGCAGCATTTTCGAATGGTCGAGCAATTAAGTTCGTATGCATAACGAGATATTGATATCGATTTGTATATTACAAGAGATAGATGACGGTCAGGCGACCCCCGTCACGCGCTGCCAAATGCAACGCTATCAACATGAGTTTTACAGCAATGAGAGCCTTCAACTACTTGGACGAATAATAGGTATGTATTATGATTTTTTACATCGTTCCGGTGTTTTTTTTCTGTTTTTTTCTTGCGGATTTCCTAGCCACAAAATCGGTGGATATCGATAGCACTTTGGTTTGTTGTTGTTTGCTTAATTAATTCTCAGTTTCGGTTTTCGTTTCGTTTTCAAATCATAGACGAAAATAATTGCAAGTTTGACCTAAATACACGTCTGCATAAATATCGAAAAGGTTACATTTAATTGTATATATAAGTTATATATAAGAGTAAATCGATTATAGGAATTATGTATATATATATATATTGTAGTAGATATTGACGCTTCAATTGAAATCATAAACTAAAGAATCGTAAATCAAATTGTCGCTAAGAAGGTACCCATATATAGATAGATAATATCGTGTATATAGTTATGCGGGGCCGGATCGGCCGAGTACTTACTCAGTGGACTCAACCGTGGGCGTAGTCGGCATTATCATCAAAATGCAGTTCACGAGAATGGTGGTAATGATAAATAACGAAAATAATGGATGCACTAAAATGTAAATGGCCACACGACGTATCGGATTGAATGGATCGAGCAGCCACATTGCTTTCGATGCAGAAAAGCGAAAAATATCTTTTCCTTTGCTAACAACTACGAATGTCTGCAACGAAATACCCGTACAGGTTGGTATATACAGGTGGGTGGGTGGCAGGTGGCTGGCGGCGCACTTACCAGTATATTGCTGTAGTAGGGATCGATATCCTCGAGAGGAGTGGAGGCCAATTCCGGCGGGAAGCTGCCCTGCAATCGAACAGGTATTGGCACACCCTGTTCAAGTGTAGGATCCGGTTGTGGACCTTCATCCTCGTCCTCGTCATCATATCGGATCTAATTGCCGTACGTTTTAGCATGGAATGGAAATCGCAACGGAAATATATTAGCGACATTTGTGAAGTGAGCCAACTCGGCCGCTGGTTTTGTACAGTTCAAAAAATGATTATGGTGTGTAAACTAAAGTTCCAAATAATTAACAGCATCGAATGTTTTGGTAATTACAGTTTTGCATTAGCCAGAGCTATGTATATATGTATACGGTATATATATATACACAGGGAAGGAGGGAGAGAGTATATAGTAGAGCACACAGAGGGAAGTGGCTTAGCAAAAGTATTTTGTTAGATTTCTGGGGGCGAATTTTGGAGTTTTCTTTTTTTCACAAACGGAAAATTTCAAAAACGAAATCAAAGCGAAAATTTAAGTAATTCCAAAAAAAAAATATATATATGTATAATATTTGGTAGAACAAAGTTGGCATGCAAAGTTGGTGTGCAAAAAAGTGGGAAGCATTTGAGACAACATACATATAAAATTGGTAATTACTGGGCCAAATGACAATATTTGGCCCCATCGATTTCAGTTAGCGCTCACACACACACACACACACACATCAGATTTTACTTTCCTTGGACAGGCGCATGCAATGCCAAAAGCAAAAGAAACGGAAAAGCAACAACAGCTAAAAGTCTAACGTCACTTCAGGTTCGACTCTCCTAACGAGTATATAAGTATGTACCCTGTATGTATAGAAATATATATATGAGGTATATATAGAAAAATTCCATAATAGTTGGCTTGGCGTGACAATTAGATTGTGTGTGTGTGTGTGTGAGTGTGTTTGACTTTGACGCAATTGCGGACCCAGAACCTGGACTGAAGTTGATGATGCGGCATTGCCTGTGTGGTGGCGTCCAAGTCAAGTCTATATTTAAACTAATAAAAGGCAATGCACACACACACACACGCACACTATCCACCAGCCAGTTCCAAACACTCTAAAACTGACTTGGGTTTGAGTTGAATTAGAAAACTAAGCTACGCTACTTAAAAGTATATTTAGAACCAGACTTTTTCATGGTATCCTTTCAAGATGAAACTTCTTATTGCACTATTTAAGTGAAGCGATAAAAAATATTCCCTGAATTCTTCTTCTTTTTGGGTCACGGTCGCCACATACAGCATCTGGCAACGCTATAGCTTCTTGTTTTGTTTACCGATCAGCGTATGAAAGCCCGCTTTAGAAACTACGGAAAAAGCTAATTTTTAGCAACTCAGGTGAGCAAATCAGGTCAGCGTTTACACATGCCTGAGTAGCTCAGTTGAGTCAGTTATAGAACCATTGGTTCATGAAAATTATCTCGTTCATTTGTGAATTGGCTGCGCAGATTGCCCATTTTGGTTTATTTTATATCCACAAGTGATTTGCACTCAAGATGTGCAGCAAAATTTCCCGAAGTGGCAATCCGTACAATCTGCTGCACCTACAAGGTGGGATTGGAGGAGTCATACAGTGCAGGCTCAGCCTCATACAAGTCAATAAGGCGCGTTAGATCAATTTTAATGTTTTATTTCATTAAGCCGTGATTTGACATAATTAAAAAACCAAACCGATAGCTAAAAATCGATAGCAATTGTATATCGAAAGCCAGGAAGTGGCAACGCTCGCACACTTCAATCAGGCAACCCTATGACGCTCATCTGAGTGGTCAGGTCAATTGATCACTCACCTGAGTAAGTCAGCAGACGCCTGTTTACACGAGCTCACAGTCACTCAGGCGAAAACTCAGCTGAGCGATCAGGTCTTGTAAATGGAGCTTAAGTATGTTTTCAATTGTGAGAAAAACTGTCTTACTTTGATAAATGTTTGGGACAGAACTTGTGAGGAAAGTATCATTAGACCGTTCTGCTTCAAAGACAACATTATAGTTATCGTGTTATCGTGCCATGAAAATCAATTATGGCATACCAATTCTGACAACTATTGTTTTCAACAGTACGGCGCCACAGTGGAATAAGCACGAGTGCGAAATGATGCCTATTGAGTTGGTTCAAAACATGAACATTATTTGCTATAGAACGTCTCCTGAGTAACAAAGGTGATTTTCGGAGCGTTAAATTAAGGCATATTCCTGGGTTGCAACCCAAAAACATTTTTAAAGTTGGGTTCCAAAAATTAAGGTTCAATGTATTTAGGTAAAGGTTTTGGTTCGACCCTGGGTTCGGCATAACTTTGACTAAATTTAAATTGAAAACCAATTAATTTGCTTAATAAATGTACAAAAGATTCTTCCGAGTTTTTCGACATTTCGAAAAGATTGTTCAACTCAGACTTGAGTAATGATGATTTGGAAGGTTCGAAGGTACATATAACCTCTATAACAGTTTTTCTTTAACACCTTTTTGGGCGTCCACATTTCGGATAAGACTTTGTACATCATTATGTTCTGAAAGTTATAGTGAAGGCTTATTTAAGTTATAGAAATATTACCAATATGTGGGTATGGGATCTTGCTTTTGGGAATCATTCAATAAACTTTGAGGATCTAAAAACATAGGCCACAAATATTCTATACCTTTATTTAGAATTTTGAGAACGCTCTCGAACTGTTTCGAACTGTTAACAAGGAAATCTCTAGGCAGTAGTTTAGATTTTCTTATAGTATAAATTGTTTGAACCGAACCGAATTATCTCGTCCGGACAAGTTTCTGTCTCAAATTATTGTTTCACACTTGGTTCGGTTGACAGAGACAAATAAGTCGGAATTCCGCGATCAAACGGGTTCGGTTCATAACTGGCTTGCAAGCTTGGCATAACCATTAAAAATAGCTTAACAACTCATGAAATTCAGTACAACAAATAATGTCATTATCGCATTGCCCAAGATAAATTCAAGTTTCAATACCAACTTTTCCAAGTTTTACCTCTTAGCTACTATTAAAGCAATTTTTAATTTATTTTTAGCTATCTTCGAAGTACTCCGCAGTGGCCAAAATTTAATTAGCGTCTAACATCATCATTTGGGATGAGTGCACAATGGTGCACGAGCGCGCACTGGAAGCACTCTGCCCAATGACTCTAGATGTTTTGGAAGCGCAGTGATTTTACTAGCGATTTCCGCCAAGCACTGCCAGTCATTCCAAGATCGACTGATGCCGATGAAATAAGCGCTTGCCTTAAATCATCCAATCTAACTATTTGAATTATTATTCGCCGACTAAGTAATATAAATTGTGTACTGACGAAGGCTTTGCCATGGCGGCAGCTGAAACGGCCGTCTACACAGCCACAGCTACTGTTCATGTTCATTTGTATTCTCTGTTGAATTTTCTGGTTGATTACTATAATCAAACCTTGACCTTGAGCCTGCTTACATTCACTTTGACTATTTGGAGAGTCTTTAGCTGGCAGCAAACATAAGAGTTGTCTTGCCTTTCTCAAGATTTCTTTTCAGCAGTTGCTGTCTAATGGTAATGGCCGTATTCTGGATTGACTTGATTTTCTACGAACTTTTTGCAATTTTATATAATCGAAAGGCGAGCTCATCAACAAAGTAATCCCAAATATCATTGTTAGCTTTGCATTCATTTAAACAAACAAGTTTATTTCTTGAATTTAGACAATGCATGAGTTTCTAATGGTCAGTTTTGCGTGACACTTTTACTTGTCGGCAAGCCATCCTCTTTATTTGTTCTTGCGCCTGTTAACACAACGGAAAATGTCGAATATCACAAGATGCTTTACCCTGTAGTTCAGTTGCACTGGTGCGGCACTAACGAACCCCCTAGCTTTTCGTAGTGAGCACTCGCCACCAGACCAACCACCAGTCATGTGTTTGCCTAACGAATTTTGTATGGGAATGTCCGGAAAACGTACCGATCGGTACGACCCTGCATTACCAGTCGTTAGAGTGGTGATGGGTGCGAACTATAGTTCAAGTACTAGACTAGCGCTCTGATGCATTACCTGTCGTTAACGACGCGATTGACGTGCCTTGACACCAGCTGAACTACAGGGTGTCAACTCAACCCTGTAGTTCAGCTGGTGTCAAGGCACTACCAGGCCTAACGACCTGATGCATCACTCTTGCGCCTGTTAAAACAACGGAAAATGTCAAATATTACAAGATGCTTTATCAACTCAACCCTGTAGTTCAGCTGGTGCCAGGCCTTACGACCTGATTCAACACTGAGCAACAGTCCCGTCGTTAACGACAGGTAAGACATCACAGCGCTAGTCTAGTACGTGAACTATGGTGTGCACCCATCACCACACTAACGACTGTTTTGAAATTGATTCAAAAACACTAATTTATATTCGTCATATGACTTAGCTGCGGTTTTTATGACATAACGAATGGTTAATATGTAGGCTTCATGCACAAAAACAAAACCTGTATACCGAAGGAGACGTTGGATTCAAATTGAGATGCATTTCGCAAAGTATTCGGTTACCGCAATAACAATATCGCGCTATGCTCATACGTGCAATGAAAAATGTTGTGGTTATCAACTCTACCTAACATTATAATAGCACCTTCGACTCATCGAAGAAGCCATTTCAAATTCTGTTCCACAATACGTACAAGTCCGGTGTGGACACCAAAGGTCAGATAATTCGCAGTGATACGTGGCACAAACCGATGGCCACAAGCTCTGTTTTTAAGCATTTTGGACGTGGCGGGCTGGGCTACATTTTTCATTCATGTCAAATCGGGTCATGTCAAGAGGAACGACCAGAGACGTGTCTATCTTATGAAATTGGCAGAACAGCAGTTGTTCTCGCACATGGAGCAAAGAAATCGTATGGAACAGCCCATGCCGCTTCCTAAGTCCGACTCGAAGGACCCTTGAAAAGACATTGATTTTATACCAAACCATATCCTAAACAGATACCGAAGATACGATTCATTGTCACAAAATACCTCAACTGAAAAGGTTCTGCAGGGTACGGCTTTATCATTAAGCCTTACTGCATTCTACCATAACACTTGGTCCTTCGAGCCGGATTTTGAAGATTACTAGTATTAAGATACCAAAGATACGATTCATTGTCACAAAATACCTCAACTGAACAGGTTCTACGGGTATCGGCTTTATCATAAAGCCTCACTGCATTCAACCATAACACTTGGTCCTTCGAGCCGGATTCTGAAGATTACTAGGATTAAGATAAGTTCAACTATAACAAAATATTCAAACTGCCAGTGTGTGGATTTCAACTCCAAGGTCCACTTTATTTTCATATTCAAAAATTAAGTAATGCTCGATTTATTGTTAATTTCAGAGTAAGTTTGCGTGCTTTGTAAAGTAATCTTACCATTTAAGTTTATATTTTTGACGTAGACTTCATTAAAGTGTAAAAACTGCAAGCTTTTCACATTGCATGCAAACACACATTCACACGCTCTCACACACACACACATTAACTACGTGAGGCAAACACTACAAATGAAATTCAAACCAAACAATAAAAAAAAACGACCAACCTAATTCTATAATTCTAGGCTAAACAAATGCACTACTTTTCTATGGGTGTAGCAAGTTGTTGGCACTTTTCAGGTCCCGCATTAACTTCGATCCATAACCGAAGTTTGGTTTTAGTTCACTTACTCTCTCATGTTGTGTGTATTTTTTGTTACCCACTTACAATACAGTTGCCTGGGTGAGTCATTCGCTTTGTTTTGCTCGTCGTTGTTGTTATTTCTTTTTTTTTAAATATTGTATATATATAAAAGCAGGTAAGTTTTTTGTTTTTAGCGGCAATGCACAATTTGCTGTGCAAAGTTGTGCAAATTGCTTGGCCATTTGGGTAAATCATCAGACATCTGCATAGTATGGTCAAAAGAAACAGACCTAACAGACCTAACAGACTGTGTATATCTTCTAACTGCACAAATCAAAATCACACGACACAAACGCACATTTTATATAGTATTACTAAGTACTGAGTGTGGAACAACATCAATTAAACATACGCACAATAAACAAAAATAAGGATATACATATCGGTTAGAGTATTAATAGTTGGTAGAAACATTTAGCTAGCATTTTTTTTTTTATTAAAAAGGTAGTTGGGAGAAAGAAGAAGGGCGGGGAGGGACTTAAAGCACGTGTAGGTAATTAGTGGGGTAAGCAGCGCCTCCTTTGACTTAAGGTATGTACACGAGAGTTTGAAGCAGCGCGGTAAGAGCACAGAAGAAACTTGAAGACAAAGCGAATATCTATTCTCTGCAGAGCGGGTAATCAGAAAGGCAAGAGAAGATTGATCAACAGTTTTCAATTTCTCTGCGAGTCAAGTCTGCCGTTTCTTTATCGCAAAATATCTATATTGGTCTACAATATCGAGTAGATGTCGGTCCTTTCTGCACTTTCAATGGTACCATACAAATTGAAAATAAGTATTGGTCCATCAGGTCTCTACCGAAGTCATCAAATTGTAGGTAGCAGTTAATTGGGTGTTATTATTATTTTCAATTTGTGTTTTTAAAACTTTCTATGTGTGCTTCATTAATCCAATCAATGGTATGGCCCACTAAGCATTGTAGTGGTACTTCAGCGAAATGATCAGAGACCATGATGCCACTAGGATTGCATTTTTTCCGCACAACGCAGTTTATCGAGGCATGAATATATATCGCCGTTCTGGCCTTATCTCTCACTGCTACAATAACAAATACCCAGTTTTCCATGGTGAAAAACTTCTTGGTTCGCTTTTTCGTGGCAAACTAAAAAAAGTGTCCGTGCCTAAAAATTGCCATAACTTGAAGGGTAGCAGGTATTAGCAGTTCATATTGGACATTTTGGACGCACAATGATTTACACATCTAGATAAAATAAGAGTTAGACTGAATCCAGGTGAATCTGGTAAGTTCTACTCCACGAAAGACAGGTGTGCGCTGCTGTGGGCTCGTTGTTAATACACTTAATTAATTACCACCACGTTTTATAAGCAACACATTTATAGACCGGTCACAAACACTGATTTTCTATGTAAAACATACCTTGAAGTTAATAAAAAACCAAACTTTTAATAAAATAAGTAAGGATTGTATATTTCCCAGGTAATCGCAATCAAGGCGCACAACAAAGAAACAATTTAGTAAAGCGCTTGCTGAAACATATGTTGTGTTTGACAGCTCACAGCTGGTGATCAGCTGATCGTAGAGCTTATAAAAAACCGCCAAAAATCTAATCAAAGTATCTGTTATCCATTTGTGAAAAAAGATCAATGCTCTTTCAAATTTGTAAATTTGAATTAAATGCCTCTAGCGAGGCCCAATCGCCCACTGTGTGATCTGACTGAATTTGGGGTTGAAGGCTCTATGGCAGCGATGTTCAAGAAGACCGAGGCCAAAAAGTGAGAGTGTTTTGGTGTGCGATGTCAAAGCGACACAGCCCAGCTTTGAACTACCCTGCTCAACGTCTGGGCATCGAATGCAAGCAAAGAGAGCGCTGCTTACGCTCATATGCCCGACCTCGGCATGCGCTCGGCTCGTGTGCGTGTAAATATCCGATTGCGCTCGGCCCCTGGGGGCTATGGAGGAACATCGCTGCTCTATGGGATGACTGAAATTGCGTATCCGATCTCTTTTGGGCAAATAAAAGTAAAAGCTATACTCCAATTTTGGAAAACTCACTAGCAAAGTCAAAAAATGGAGAACACATTCTGTTTGTGAGCCTTTAAGTGTAACAAAATTGTCTTACTATATCTACTTCAAACACTTTATTCAGCCTTTTTTGGGCTATACAGATCGAAGCGCGCCGGGTTGTAAGTTAGTTTTGTATGAAAAGATATCTATCATCAACGCACAGCCTTAACCGTAGAAGCCAAATAGCTGAAATGTGTACATTTCATTCCGTTTGCGATGAAGGGGAACACTAAGACAAGGATTTGGGTAAATTCCAACCCAATCATTGGATATATGATGCCATTTTTTTTCCGGCTAGTGCTCTTATAAAAACCAAGGTGTTCTTGTGCCGCTCTGCAAGTATAGAGTTTATTGTAAGCAAAATAAAATTTGAAAGCTTGGAAAAGTTACAGCTGCAGTTTGGTATTTACACGTGAGCTGGACAAAGCGACCCTCGTTTCAAGGGAGAGAGGGCAAATTGGAGGCGGATATCACACACTACACTTTATTACATACATAGAAAGAGTAGAGTAGAGAGAGAGAGAGAGAGAGAGATCTGGAGGGCAGGTGTTTTACTTATTACTTATTAGGTGGCAAATATATAAATATATATTCAAACTTAACGGAACAACCAAAAATCGGCAATAAAGTTTCGAAACAAAATCATAAGAGTGAAATAATCAACTTTCTATTTGATTCTTCGTTTTGGTTTGGTTTTTGTTTTGCAGTTGGTTAGAGACTAAATTGTTCTGAGCAAAAATCTTACTTCTTTTTGTTTTTTCTTGCGACCATATTGCGGCTGAAAGAAGATTTGGATTTGGATTTACGGTTTAGGGTTTTTGTTTTTGTCAGGCATTTCAAGTTCGAGTAAAAAGTGTAAGGGAAGAAAAGGTTTTTGTAGTGTGTTTTTGTAGTGTTTTTTTTTGGGTTTTTTGCAAGCGCCGGAATTGCATTGGTTGTAAATTAATGTTATTCATTTGTTTATATGGTTTTTGGTTTATTTTGGTTTTCGGTTTCCAGACAGCAGCGCGCAAAGAGAGAAAAAGTTGTAAATAAAACGGAAAAGTGGGGAAAAAAAGGTAGATATATGTACGTGAAAAGTTGAGCAAAACATGTTTCAAATGGGTAGAGATAAGTTGTCAGACGTATTCAGGGGGGCACAGAGACAGAGACGGTGCGCATGAAATGAGTTGAAATGCTACACGGTGCCAGTGGCAACTGTACTTGGTGGTTAGCCGATCTCCTAATCAGTTCGCAATGGTTCCTGCTGTCACTACATGAGGATTTCGATTGTATTTACACTCCAGACTGCTTAACAACTCAAAAAAAGAAGAACTGAACAAACTTTTTGCCTTTGACAATTGAATGGTAAATGGAATCGGAAGTTGATAACAAACGAAAAACAATTACGATACCAAAAATACATTGTTAGAACACATTACGAAGCCAATAGTTTAAAGTACACATCTCTTACTCTCAAACAAACAAACAAACAGTCGAACGAACAACGATTATGTCAGGAAAATGTTTCAATTGGATAGAATCATACGATATACGATACGATAGGTAGTTACGATACATTGGGATGGGTTTTAGACAACAGAAAGTGAAATCAATTGCTTTTGGAATTTTGTTAAACTCAAGACGAAAACGTAATTAAATCAAACTGTGAAATGAGTAAAAGACGGTGCCTGTGGACTCTGGCGGGGGACAAGCACATAGATCTGAGTTGAAATGAGAGATAGCGAGTCGGTAGGGGTCGAGCATTTCCAAAACGAACAAAAGGAAACAACTAGAAAAATAAGTCAAGTCCTTACAAATAGCTTACAAATGGGGGACAGGGATTACGGTTTTACATTTACAGAGAGAGAGAGAGAGAGAGACAGAGAGACACACACCATATACGTATTTACACACGCATGAAGAGATCTGTTTGTATGTGGGTATGTTTTGGGTATGGTTAAGAGTTATACATAATAGACGTTTAAGTTTCAAAGATTGAAGCACGAACAAAAGCGCACAATAGCGTTAATCGTTAATCGGTAATTGGTTATCGGTTATCGATAGTCGGATATCGGAGACAAATAGTAAACAGAGTAGGTAAAGCACACAACATTCAGCTAGAAATAATTACCACCTCTCCCTCGGCTCTCTTTCTTTCCAGCTCCTTCTGCTTTTCATGTTCAGCGGCAATGCGTTGTTCAATTTGCACCAATGATTCGCGGGTAAAGGGACGGAACAAACTGCGTTCTTCCTCAGATATCGAGTCGGAATCTTCTGTCATTGTCTATGCGGCCAACGATGAGAGCCTTAGATTTCCAAGGCCTGTAAATGGAATATGGAAAGTACAGGTAAAACATCAATTTTTGTCACATTTTAGATAGATAAAGTAAAACAAAGAGTATATGAAGCGTATATTGTTTCTGTAAGTAGGGTATGTATAGATATAGGTAGGTACAAAACTTTTTTGATATATATCCTTATTAGATGCCTACATAAAGTGGTCACACCCACCAGTCCTTAAGGATTGAGCACATAATATTGAGCGAGTTGACAGCGGCAGAAGCTTTAAAAAGGGATTGGAATGAAAGTCTTGTGCAAAGCAAAAGTCAATGCAAATTTTTACTAAGAGCTAGATCTATGTGGGTCTGTTCATATCTTTACATTTATCTTCTTGGAATACAACTTATTGTAAATAAACACATTGTAGGAAAGTATTGGCCAATATTAAGAGACGGACGTACCTTCCAATAGTGAAGAATTTTCAGGGAGCAGGTGTGGCCGGGTGGCTCAGCGGTTAGTGAGCGCGACCGCTGTGCAAGAGGTCGTGGGTTCGATCCCGCCTCGGAACATCTAATGAAAAGTTTTTTCTTTGAATAAACTTTACACCCGGTCACCCCTCTCTGCTGTTGGCGCCAGCTTTGTAGTAATTAGCCATGAAAAGCTTCTCTTCGGATTCGGCGTTAAACTGTAGGTCCCTTACTCTAGTACGAAAATTAGAAGCGCACAAGCCAAGAGATTGAGAGAAGCTCGGCTTTCGCATGTAACTAAAAAGACTTCCAAGTCTTTCCAAGAAGGACACTAATTGGAGGCGGTGTATTTCATTTTCTTCAATGGCGCCGCAACTGGAGAAGCAATTAAACTACCAGCTTTTTAAGCGCGTTTGGACACCTTGAAGCAAGGCTCAGAAGTAGTTTTGTCATATCTTTTATTATTTCAAAAAATTGGTCCTGGAACGATCTATTGTCTCCTAAGTATTGGTCTATTTGGTCGCAATGCTCTCAAAGGTCTGCTCTTGATCCAACTTTTGGGTTTCTTTTGGCAGAGTTTAACCTGAAGGAGCCGAGATGCTTGAATTGCTGAGTCTCCTCATCCATAAATGAGTCATAAATAATTCAAACCTAACAAATAAGTTTAGTCGAAATGATTTTATAATTTCGTAGTCTAGCATTCTTCCAGATGGGCCACGAAATATATTGATCGGGAACCGACATGCATTTGCGACGCTTTCTCGAAGTGCACCCACTGAGAAGGAGAGCCGCCTGACATTCCCATGTGGGCATTTCCCGTTCTGAATAGTGGCAGAGGCAGATCCACGTAGATCGGGCTGTTTTTCGGCCCACAGGTCTATCGAAACTTTCTCCTCGTCCTCACTCCATTTGCATTTTTTCGTTCCATTTTGAAAACTTTAGTATTTTCCCTGCTTTTGCTCGGACAACAATGGGTGTTTGCTGACAATGTATTGGAAAAAGTACTTAAAAACTGTAACAATCTAGTAAACATATGGTAATTCTAAATAAAAATGCTCCGCCGCAGCTTGACTGCTGCGACTATTGAGTGACGTCACCCAGTCTATGAAATTCTTATGGAAAAAGTTCTCGCAGCCTCAACTTTGACAGTTTTTTCGAAGCTGCGGCCAGTGTGAATAGAGTACTTAGAACATTTCAGAAGTTATAGATGTGAAAGACTCACTGGCCGACCATTGGAGGCTGATCAGATCAAAGTAATGCATTTATTCAACGCCACAGATTGCCGAGAAGCTTAATGTTAGCTATAGAACAGTGGAAGCTCAATATTTTGGGTACCACGTAATTTTCTTAACTAAGAGTCAATTTTATAGCGATGAATAATTGGATTATAAGATTACTGAGAAAAAAATCAAGTGATTGAGTACTTGAATCAAGAATTTTCACTTTAAAAAGCTCAATCAGCCTGGATATTAGTGTTGGGTAAAGGTTGTTCATTTCACTGAACATGTTCACATGTTCTCTTTTTCAAAGTGAGTTAACTCACTCAAATTGTTCATTTCTTGAGTTGTTCTTGTTCTGTTGTTCAATTGTTCACTTGTTCAGTTGTTCACTTGTTCAGTTGTTGAGCTGTTCAGTGTTGGCTGTTCCAATTGTTCACCTGGCCATTGTGACGATAAGCGATCATTCAAACTTCGTTGCTGGTCACACTGCGGAATGTTGCTTATTTGTGAGCCATCTCTAGCTGTTTACATTAAACAATAAGAGACGCGGACAAAAATCACCTCAAGAGTCACAAAATTGAGTGAACAAATCACTGAACAACTCACGGAACAAAAGCGGCTGAACATGAGAAAGTGAAGAACTCTGACTAAACAACTCACGAAACAAAAGTGAGTGAACAAGAACTAATGAACTCTGACTGAACAAGAACAACTCACAGAACCAGAGCGAGTGAACAAGAACAAGTGAACAACTGAACAATAACGACTGAACAACTCTGACTTAACAAAAATGAACAATTAATGAAGAACATTTACACTTGCTCAGTTTAGTGACCAACACAATTTTGTTCACTCACTCATGAACAACCCAACACTACTGGAAATAGATTAGCTGTATAGGCTCTTTCTATGGCTACAAGATTTCTTATAATTTGGTGCTGATTAATGATTGCATACACTGAGAGAAGAAAATCGATCGAAGGCGCCAATACGTTGCATTTGAAATTTAAACCAGCCGTTATTTCAATTTTGCGAGCTGGTAAAGTGCGTTAAAACTTTGAAATCAAAGACCCGCACTGTTGATTTTTAAACGTTAAACAAAGGAAAAGTCCAACTTTTTGTTTATACGTTTAAAAAGCATGTTAATTACGAATGAGGCGATCCATTTAAAATCAAAAAAGTTTTGGGCACAGAACTTCGGCTCGGCCGATCATTCATATGATATGCTATAGCATCCGTTTTTATAAAACTGAGAAATGTGTAAAAAAGATCCAGTTGTCATAAAAAACACAAAAGTTTTTCTAACTAAGACTACTTTTTGGACCTTACTTTTCTATGGGATCTATACTATATAGATGTCTGATTTCGACCAAACTTGGTGAAATCTTGGAAAAGCATAATACACTGTTAATTACGAGGCGTTAATTTGGAGGCGATCCCATTTAAAACTAAAAAGTTTTTCTCACTAGAACTTCTTTTTCGACCGATCATTCATACTGCAGCTATATGCTATAGTTATCCGATTTTGATAAAACCTTTGTAGAAATATGTTAAAGTATGTGAAATAAGAATATGCCAATAAAAAGGACGTTTTCATTAAAAACAAAAAAGTTTTTCTCACTAGAACTAGTTTTTCGACCGATCGTTCCTATGGGAGCTATATGTTATAGTCATCCGATTTCGACCAAACTTTGTAGAATTGTGTAAAAGTATATAAAATAAGTGTATGCCAATGATAAGGACGTTTTCATTAAAAACAAAAAAGTTTTTCTCACTAGAACTAGTTTTTCGACCGATCGTTCCTATGGCAGCTATATGCTATAGTCATCCGATCCGGCTGGTTCCGACAAATGTGCAGCGTATTTGTACCAGAAGACTTCGTGCAAAGTTTGGTGAGGATAGCTTTAAAACTGACGGAGGAGATAGCATAGAAACAGACGGACAGACGGACAGGGCTAAATCAACTCAGCTCGTCATGCTGATCAAGAATAGATATACTTTATGTGGTCGGAGATGCTTCCTTCAATGCGTTACAAACATCCGCACAATTTTATAATACCCTCTGCAAGGGTATAAAAATCTAAACATACTTTTCACAAGTCCCAGTACATATTGTAGGGCAGGTCGACCATAGCATTTCCTCATACTCGGTTTCTTCCTAACACCTCCAAAATCTGAAGTCATTTTATGAAACCTTCGCGGAATCATCTCCGAGATAAATGTCGAAACGATTATGGGTTATAAGCTTCTTTTATTCGCAAGCAGATCAAATTTATTCTCAATTTTGGCCACGCCCCTTGACGATCCCGAGTTTTAAAGCTATGACCACTTGTTTTGGTGTTGGAAAAGTAGCAATTTTCGGGGTTGTGATTTGCTGCGCGATGCCAAGTCATGCGACTCGAAAATGGCAAGCACTGAGAGTTACAATTTCTCGATTGCTTCAGTTTTAAAGCACACGTTGAGCAACAGTACTCCGGTTCGTACCACGCACTTTTAATATAATTCCGATCGAATATACAATTAAAAGCTTCACCAATATCTTTATTTAGCTTTAACTCAAAACGATGCTGACGGTCTACAAATAAGCCGCAGACATAACAATACTGATTACGCTTGTCACACATTATCAACCAATTTGAATTGTAAAAATTTTCTTCAATTCTTCTTTGATTTTTAAATCAATGCATTTCGGTTTGATATTATTATACCTTTGTACTTTTGGTACAGAATTTATTGAATTTTTGTCTGTCCGATTTCTCAATGTGCGGTTAGTCAACTTGACAGGCAGTTTAACCAAATTTGCGTGTCTCACGCAACCGGAGGAACAGACTTAACCGCTGCTCGAGCACTGGTTAAAGTTAACCGCGAGTTCAGTGCCGATGGAATTATCGATATATTTGATCGTGATACAAACAGCTGGCTCCAACATTTGATTAGTTTATTAAATTATTTGCTGCCACAAAATGTTTATGAATAAACCAATTTTTCAACTCCACGCAATGGAAATGGAGTTTGAAGAGGCAGAGCAACGAATAAACAATGCAAGAGAGTACAGAGAGTAATGATCTGGATGATGCCACATTTGTTCAATGATTCAGGTTGACAAAATCTACATGTAAAATAATTTAGGATGTAGGATCAGAGTTTAAGTTAAAGCCTTGACTTCAGTTGCGATTCAATTTGTTGTGACTAGGATTGTTAGCAGGACTTGGCGGCGCTGCGTTCTCATGCACGTGACAACTGCCTTATTCCTTTGATAAGCCGTGCAGGTAAACAAGTGTCCCCAGCTATTTCCTAATTTGTTGATAGTGTCTGGTCACCCTAATGCAGCGATAGGAATTTATCGATATCAGATTTAACTGCTGTTGAGAAAGCCAAATGACTTGAAAAATTTGACCGGAGGCCCAACGGAACCTTTGAGAAATGGGGCCTTATAAGCTTCTCCAGTTCCTTACCGACCGTATCGAGAAGGCACATAGGTCTATAGGACGGTGAATCGCTTGGTTGGCTTCTTGGCTTAGGAAGAAGTACCAAAAATTGTTTTTTCCAAATGGTTGGAAAAATGTCTTCTCGCAGGAACTCATTGAAAAAATCCACGAACTGTGCAGGATGCAGTGTCAAGGCAAGCTTCAGAGCACGGTTCGAAAGTCCATCCGGGCCGGGTGCTTTATTGGGCCGAAGGTTAGTGGCCGCCGCCAGTACTTATTCTTCTGTGATCTCCTCTATTGTATTTGGTGTACTAACAACAGGGTGCAAGTGTGAATCAGACAAGCGAGCTGGGAGCAGATTTTCGACAATCTTTTTTAGCTCACACGGATCACTTGGTGTGGCCTGTTTATTGGCGTAAAGCCGTTTAACGACTATTTTGTTGGCCAGTGGTCGGCAGAGTCGCACAACTGAAGAAAGCACTCCCGCTTACTCGCTCTGATCGCATCTTTTAGCATTTTTCTAGCAGACTTGTACTCTGCCTGTCTTCATGAAAAACTCGGCCTACCTCTTGAACGCTGATGGAGCCTCCTGGCGAACACGCTCTCTCACCGCCTCTTATATAAATGTCAAAATGAGCGAGAGCGAGAGAGCGCTGTTGCCAAACAAAATTAAGAGGCAGAACACACAAAATTGGTCCGCGGAGATGCTTCGCTCACGACTGTTGTTCACAGACTGACACTTAAGCAGCGAGCAAAGAGGGCGAGAGAGCGTGTGCGGCTATTACCTTGGTCTTGCGCTTAGCCATGCTCGCGTCATACGCTCTTTCTATTTGGTGATCTGCTCCGCTCTAACTTTTGCGGTTCCACAAGATGTGAAAGATACGAGAGCATCTGTGAAGGTTTCGATGCTATACTCCTTCTCCCTTATGGACTTCTTAGGCCCTACATCAGCACGACCGCCAATCGAGCATAAAATGACCTAGTGGTCACTAGCTGTATATATAGCCCCGATTCTCCACTGGGCTTCATTATGCAATGAGGCGCTCACAAATGTAAGGTCTGCTCTGCAAAAAGTATGCTGGGAGCAGACATGTCGAGGGTGGCGAATATCGGTGGCAAGTTAATACGATGTAATACGATGTACAACCGGATAAAACCATCACAGGGCAATTCTGCCCATCTCAATTGATGCGTTTGAGCTGAGTATTGAAGCAAAACCGGCCAGAATACGAACAATAGCATGGCAACTCTCGGCCACATTTTGAGCAGCCGGTCAAAACATACCTTGAAACGCTAAAATGGAAAGTCCTACCACACCCGCCGTATAGTCCAGACATTGGCCCTTCCTACTTACAACTGTTTGTTTTGCGTCTATGACGCATTTTCGCTCGCTTAAAGACTTCCAAATTTGGATCGTATCAAGCAAGACGCATCGTTTTTTCGAGATGGTATCCGAAAACTGCCAAAAATTCTTCTCAACAAAAAGTCAAACTTGAAAAAAAAACACTAAAATTTATTTGTACTTTTTCTGATATTCTGATATTTGAATTTTTAACGTTTAATTTTGTGTTTAAGAACGAATCGTACTTATAGTAAGAACTTCCAAGAGCTAATGTTTCTTACAAAACTCTACAGCGAAACAGAATACATTGAAAAGCGATTCGTTCGCCTTTTTATTGAGTGTAAAATTCCTTTAGCACCTAATTCCAAGCAGCTATGCTGTCACACAAGTCCCGATTTAGGCTTAAGCCAATCCAAATCTATTGCGAGTTGTTCTTCAATCTAAAAGTAATGTTTGCAGTGAAAGTACGCTCTCAGTAAGAGCTTAGTTTTACTTAAGAAACAAAATCAACTTAATTGTATAAATTTTGTGTCAGTTTCCCTTAGAATTGCATTTCCAAAAGAATTATTTTAAAGATTATTATAAATTTTTGATACTTACATGAGGCACATGGATGTCGCCTGCTACATTAAAGCTACAACTATATCCGAGGCGCCATGTTCGAGTAGCGCCCGCCGCTTAGCACTATGCTAAAAGTACATAAAAATAAACAAAGAGAAGACAATTTAGTATCATTTTGCATAACAAATGAAGCACATTGAACCCAAGCCCCTTTTGCTTAAAGCTCAACATCAGCTTAATTGGATTAGCCTCGCATCCCCCCCGCCCCCAGGCCCCATGCCCCACCAATTGGCAATCACGCAGAGAAAATGTGCAATTAAATAAAATGCAATCAAAAATAAATGCGAATCAATAAGGCAAAGCCACGTAGAATCCAGATAGTTGGGATATTGGATACACTGGACATTATATAAGCAGCCTCCGCTAAGGTCAAAGCACTCTTCCAGTTGCTTTTTGGCATGTGTGTGTGTGTGTGTGGAGCATAAAAGTAGGTCAGTTCGATATTTCGGCGTGTTTTCATATACACAATACATAACCCATGGATGTGACTGTGTGTGTGTGTGAGTGTGTGCCTTAATGTTGAATGAATGAATTACAAATCTTTTCTTTTTTTTTACTTTTTGCTCTGACTCGTGGCCCTGAAAAGTATGCTATGCTAAAAAATTGTTGATATTTTTAATCTAAACAAATTAATTATTATTATGCTAAGTAACGGCAACTGAACGAAAACGCTAGTTTTGTTAGTCAATGAATTTTACATGCAACTCTCTGGCTCTTCCTCTCCCTCACTCTCAGTCACATGCGCTGTAACAGCCAGAGCGTCACATTGTCTGGTCTCTCAATGTGGTGTGCGTGTGTGTGTGTGTGTGTGTGTGGCTCCTCTTAACGAAACTTCTGCTCTTTTGCCTGTGTGTGAGTGTGAGTATGTGTGGGCTAAGGAATTTCAGTTTGCCCTCCAAAAGCCAGCAAAAGGTTGTAGCCCACCGCAAAAGAATTCAACATTACAGTAAAGTGAATGAAAACTGAGCAGTATTTAACCCCCCTACCCCCCGCCCGACACACCCCACCCCCCTCCCCTTTTGTTAGCCCAAGTGTTGACTCTGTTAGTCTGAGCGATGACATAAGCTCATGGCCTTAAGCCTTAATCAGTTCTCATCATAAAATAATGAGTCAACATTTCAAATGCAGATCAGGACACTTTAAGTGTCATTTACATACAGCAATGGACACACAAATAGCACACAATTAATGAACAGAAAAAAAAAAATCTGATAAATTACTATTAAAATAACCAAAATCATGCTCGAAAAGCAACATAACAGCTCACTTGTATGGGCTTCCACTGGTACTAGCTGTGGCAGGCGCTCACACATGTATGGAAGCAAGAAAGTCTTTCCCTTCTAACTCCTTAATTCAGGGATGCAAAACGTTTCTGAACAGAACCGAACCAAACCGAACCGAACCGCTGATGAACCACACCGCAAACCGAACCGGCGTCCCTTCGAAAATGCTGAACCGAACCGAAAACCACAAATGAAAACGGTTCGGTTCAGTTCACTGACGAGTCTCAAGACGCACAAATTTTGGGAATTTTGATCGAACTGCTACGATAAGTCCTTATTGATGCCGGATTTATGTAGCACCCAACCATTCTGAAATATGCAATTGTCCACCGACCTCTGAATATGCCTGTCATAAGTTAACATTCCTTCTTTGGCAGTTGATAATCGATTTATTTGTCGAGCTTCTTCACCTTAATCTAACTTTAGCCATGAGTACAGCTATTAAAGTGATATTATTATGGACGAAGTAAGCACATCCAACTACTCAAACTTTTCAATTCTCTAGGAATTCAGTAACGAAATGGTCGAAAAGTCACATATTACTTTAGAAATCATTATATTTCGAATATTGAATCAAAAGTTCGGGGAAAAGCCACTATAGGTGAGCTTTAATATTTTAAAAAGTCTTTCGGTATAGGATAGCTTTCTCTGAGGAAATTTTTAATATTTAAAGGATTAGCTAGAACAAATAGAGTTGGTTCAAACAAAAACCCGGGGTGTAATACCTCTTAAAACTAGAACTACTACATTATAATGTGTTCGATCCAACTTAAGTTTTACTCAAATAGTAAGTCCCACCTTGGTTTATAGTTTCTCAAACTTCTGCAGTCCAAAACAATTACGTTCTGAACAGATTTAAGGATGTTTTTGAATGTTAAGACTTCAGAATGGGCTTAAAGGGTAAGGGTTTGGTGGAATGAAGGGTGATCTTAGAACAAAAGGAAGTTTTGGACTTGCTGCAACTTTAAAAGTCTCAAAAATGACTTTGTGAGCAGATTTCAGGGTAAATTGCGACGGTATACTCAACAAAAGGCTTTAAGAGTTGACATAGGGTGAAATTAAGGACGATCCAAGAAAATAATGGAGTGTCTAGCTCGATATCGGACTGCTTTTCCTTCGACACTTCGGAAAAATATCTTTTCGTGCAGACTCTAGAGCAAACTGGGACTTTACACTTAAGAAATGGCTTAGACTCGGCAAAATTAAAAAGATACTTGAACAGAAATGCGTTTTTGACAATTTTAAGACTGCCTTACCATCGAAAGTCTGGAAAGAATTAGATTTTCGAACAGATTTAAACAAAATTCGGGACGTTATCCTTAAGGGTTAATTTTTGTCGGGAATTAGGGCGATCCTAGAAATAAGTTTTTGTAATTTTTTTTTAATACAAATATGAAAATATCTGGTCGTTAAACTTAAGGATGGGCTTTAAGGGTTGAGATTTTACAGATTTTCGGCATCCAAGAATATTAATTGAGTTGCGAATTCCTTTCCGCGCAGATTTAAGAAACTGGCCTTCATTTAATTTGTAATAAATAAAGACTGAACCACTCCGGGTGTTACTACAGCCACGCACGTTTCGTGTTTTGTTTCACTGTCAAACATCTTCAGTTTGGTCTATAATTTAACCATGAATCGTCTTACAAACGAACAACGATTGCAAATTATTGAATTTTATTATCAAAATGCGTGCTCTGTTAAGAAAGTTCATCGCACGCTTCTTCCATTTTATGGTCAGTTTAATCGACCCACTGAAGCGGCTATTCGGGCTATTGTGACTAAATTTCGTACCAAATTTACATTGTTGGACATTAAACCACCAACACGCTTTTCGTAGAGTGCCAACTGAAGAAAATATCGCAGCTGAATCGGCCAATGTTAATGATGACCATCAATTATCGATTCGTCGCCGTTCGCAGCAGTTGGGCCTCTGTTACCCAACAACGTGGAACATTGTGCAGAAGGATTTAGGTGTGAAGCCTTTCAAAATACAGCTGGCGCGAGAATTGAAGCCGAACGACCTACCGCAACGTAGAATTTTTGGTAAATGGGCTCTTGGAAAGTTGGCCGAAGATCCACTTTTTTACCGAAAATTGTGTTCAGCGACGAAGCTCATTTTTGGCTCAATGGGTACGTAAATAAGCAGAATTGTCGATTTTGGAGTGAATATCAGCCAGAAGCATTGCAAGAGCTACCAATGTAACCAGAAAAAGTCACAGTTTGGTGCGGTTTATGGGCTGGTGGCATCATTGGACCGTACTTCTTCAAAGATGATGCGAATCGTAGCGTAACTGTGAATGGTGAGCGCTACCGTGAGATGATATCCAACTTTTTTTGCCCAAAATGCAAGAGCTTGACTTGCATGACATGTGGTTTCAACAAGCCGGTGCCACATGCCACACAGCACGCGCAACAATGGACTTATTGAGAGGCGAGTTCGGTGAACATTTTATTTCACGTTCGGGACCGGTCAATTGGCCGCCTAGATCGTGCGATTTAACGCCTTTAGACTATTTTTTGTGGGGCTATGTTAAAGCTCATATCAGAAACCCGCTGTCAATTGACGCATTGGAAGACAACATTGAAGCATTTATTCGTGAGATACCGGCCGAAATGTTATAAAGAGTATGCCCAAAATTGGACTAAGCGGATGGACCATTTGAGGCGCAGTCACGGTCAACATTTCCATGAAATAATCTTCAAATATTAAATTATATGGTACGGTCCATCGATTCAAATAAAGATGTCATGCATTTTTCTGAATTTTATGTGTTTTTTTTTTTTTTTTAAAAACTTTCCTATAGCTCATAAAAAATCTCCCTTTATGTTTGTTCCGCAATCACGCAGAAATGTCCAAACGGATTTGCATGATTTTGTGCACATGGATAGTCGATGATCTGGAATAGTACGAAGGCTATTTAACTTTCTTTAATGTTCAAAAAACCGAAGATTTGTTCATTTTTCATATGAGCATAAGGGAGGCCGCTTATTCCAAATAGAGAAAGATACTGGAATACTTTTTAGTACAATTTATTTCCGGGGGTATGTTGCCTGATTCGTAGCTCAGATGGAACTAAACTAAAATACAAATGTTTAACATATTTTACATCTGTGTATCTTGACACACAGACAAACAGGTTTCTTTTGTATTACAGAAACTAAAATTTTAAAGGAAAACAAAAATATCAATTTCAATGGGCGCTACGAGGCAAAAAGTTTGCTTTAAAGATTACACATACGCCCCGTAATAGCCTAATTCCACTGAACAACATCTAACATTTTGAAGCAAAATGTTTTAAATGCCACATCTTTCCTCATAAAATATGATAATGTCCGAGATATTTCTCTGGCAATAAGGCATAACAGCACAAGTGTCTCTTTTCTATTTTACAGAGGAGCAATTATAAATTTTAAATGACTTTCAGACTTTAAGCATAATTGCATTAAGAATATAAATTAATATTAAGAGATGAACCCAAGGGTTCTTATGTACGCGGACGACATGGTTCTTTTTGCCGACAGCCCACAAGATATGCAGAAGATGATTGATGCCGCACATGCCTATTGCCAAAAGTGAAGCCTTAGGATCAATACTTAAATGGCACTCCTTTAGAAGTGGTCAGAGCATTTAAGTAAGTAAGGTCAACAATATGTCTTTTGCCAAGCACCTAGAACATAAGCGGAGATCACTTCATTGCATAAATAACATAAACTCGAGTATATGAAATACAGATTGTTTGAGGCAACATCAAAAGCAATTATGTGTTATGGAACAGAAGTATCCTCGATATACCAAATACGAAGACGTCGAAAAATTACAAAACAAAACGGTCCTACGTATACCATTTATCTAGAGCAGCGATACCCAGCCTTATGCTCTTTGGCAACGTTTTGTTTTTGTAATTGCACCGAAGATAGGAAGTCAATGATCGTATACATGCAAGGCGCGAGGTCCCAGTCGGATTTTTCGGAACTAGGTTCCCAAAAGAATGCCTTCTTGCCCACTTCTTTTAACTAGAAATAATGCACTACCAACTTTTGCAGTATGATAGAAGGCAAATAATTTGTATGAAAATTGATGCACGTTCCTTTTGGCAGTAGGTTAGAAGCGAAGAAGTCTGCACAACATGCAAACGTCCCTTCTAATGACACGCATGCAGCACCCGTTCTATTGACAACCAAAATGCGAAATAGGACCCGAACGATTGACGATCGTTCGTTTTTATTCAAACATGTTCTTTTTGCTGTATGTTGGAAGGCATAAAATCTGCATAACATGTAAACATCCCTTCTAACGGCACGCATTTAGCATGGAGCAGAGAGAGCCGAGCGTTTTTACGAAGTTGAACAAACAACAACTACCCATGCAAACGTCCCTTCTAATAGAACAGTTCCTGCTGCGTTTCGCCATTATACAAAAGCGAAAGGAATATAGCAGGCTTTTTGCAACTACTTCTTAGTGGCAAAAGTTGTATACGAGATGTTCTTCTGGCATGCAGTCAAGTCCGACTGGGGTATAGAAAACGACACACATGCGAACGATTTCGTGTGTGTGCATCGCGTAGAACAAAAACCGGTTTTATTCTTTTCTTTGATTGTTGTTGCCTTACCCAATTTCAAGGTGCTTTTCTTTGTGAGTATAGGTGAGTGCTCTGGCCTATGCTTTTTTTTTTGGGCATGCGTGATCTAGTGACAGGACTTCCTGAATGTAGAAAAGGCTGTCCTGTTTTGATGTGAAAACACTTTTGGAGGGAAGAACACAATTTTTAAAATCATGGGAAGGTCTTGCTCGACTTTTGGAATGGATCTGTCGCGGCCCGATACTTGGAGCTTCGCTCAACGTGACCTACTGCAAACAATCAATGAACGAGCTCGAGATAGCTTGGAAGCCTCTGCACTAACAAGTCCAATTCGCCAACTAAACCATAACTTGAAGGAAAACAATTACTTCAATAACCAATACGACAACGGGACTAATTCAAATATTTTTAAAGCTCTGACAGGCACTAAATTATTTTCCCTTACAACCACAGTATGAATGAGTTATGCACCCTTACCAATTTACGGGAAAAGGAAGACTTGGCTCATTTCTGTTCAACCTGTCCAACACTAAGAGAGTTTCGAATGAATATAAAATGGTATTATCCGGATCAGACTGGAAAAGCTTACCGAAATTCATCACAGATGCAATCTGCTACAGAAGAAAAATACATTTCGTAAACTTCTAAAGTCCTTAAGACTATCCAATGTCATCAAATGTGCGTAAAAATTAAATATAAATTATTTGTAACATTTTAGTAAGCAGACGGCTCTATTGCCATGCTATTTATATCACCTTCTTTATATAATAGAGTTAATTTAGTTCAATATAAACAAATCGAAAACAAATCTAAGCAAATAAATCAAATTAAGAAGAACTACTACAACAGGGTGGCTGATAAAAAGATTGAATTACATTTTCTATTTGACGAATCGACTAAATTTTAATTTTATTTTGTAGCTGGATCTTTAAATTTGAGGAAAATGGATAACTGGGACACTGAAACAAGAATTTGGATTGTCGGCCTTGAGACTTGTTAACAATTTTGCCGAGCATGGGATAGTCGAAAGAAGACCTTACCATCAAAACCCTACAGTTCAGACGGAGAACACAATCGCTGCCTTAGCTACTGCCATACAAAACAATCCAAGTGTTTCGACAAACAACTTATCTGCTCAAATGGGTATAAGCAGAAAGTCATTGCAGTCAATTATGCACAATGATTTGAGCTTATTCCCATATAAAATTCAAATGTCCAACAAACTGAAAGCAGCAGACTTGCCGATTCGCTTGGAATTTTCCAGAAGATGCTTCAAATGATGGAAGGGACGAAAACATGTTGAACTGAGAAGCTTAGAAGCTTTATGCCATCAATTTTTCCTTTGATTTCAATGAAATATGCTGAAATACATAGAGTAGTGCGCATTTTTCCATTGTCTTTGCTTTTATGATCGCTGTCTTTATTTTGGGATATGCTAATTAGCAAGTACAGGTCGTCGTCTGATATATTTGGTGGTTCCAACTGAAATTGTGATTTTTATTTCATTTCTGTACAACCAAAGTAGCCTTTGACTTGGCTGGTGGCTTTCAAAATTCGTTGACCAGCTCATAAGGTGAGGTCATTAAAGTAGGCTGCCTCTTTTTGGGGTACCAGTTGTATGGTGGAAGGTTGACTCCATGCATGATTTTTCTCAGAATTTTTGAATTTGTGATTTTTGTGAAGTTGCCTTATAAAGCCAAAAAAATAAATTAATTCGGGTACCAGCAGACCCAGCAATGAGACTATGGGAGCATGCGGTGAGCATTACACAAACGTAGAAGCCAATGACGTGCATTGGTTGGATCTGCAGTACGATGACTTGCCTACAGTGGACTTTACCACGGAGTCGGATCAGTTCTCGGACTAAATCTTGACGATCTTCAATCCACTGATGCCTCCTTTAAATTTGTTGATGAAATTTCCTGCGGAAAGCTAAAGACATCCAGCCTTATTCAAAATGATTTGAAAAATTTGAAAATCTCTTTTATATTATGCACAAAAAAGCATTTGATGTGCAAAAATAACGTCCTTACTGCGTTACTGAACGCATCCAAAAGATATTCAACGGGGGAAGATAGGGTATTGTGATCATAGTAAGGTTTTTCAAACATAACTTCGCCAAAAATCAGATTTTTTCATTCTGTAAATTTTGTATTCGCTCATTATTACTTTCTGGAAAAATTGTGAATTGACATTTCACACCACAACAAAGGAGGCATCAGGTTGATCGGACGCGTTTCATGAGGGACGAAATCCTCACTCATCAGCGATCTTGAGCCTTGTGCCTCTGTTTAAAGTTATGACAATAGCATAACAAGACCTCAAGCCAGTAAAAACTGCAAGTTAACAGTATAAAGGTCATTAAAACGGTCATAAAAGAACTAAAACGCATAGAACCGCTTTGTTGTTCGAAATTTAATAAAAATAGTTTCATTTAAAACAACTAAAACTCCTGTTTGTATATACAAACATTTTTGGTCTTCAGCTTCAGATGTGGCGGCCGTTGGCTGCTCACTGAGTGCAAAGTCCAATGGAGGCCACACACTTGCAATGGGGAACGGCTGTTTAAAGCGGCCCACACACCACACAATGTTTTGCGCAAAACGCTTATGTGTGTTAGTGAAATATGGGTACACGCACGCTTGCGCATGCGAGAACGAAATCAAAAACGTTTTGATTTTTGGGTTCTGCGCAATGTTTTCGTGTGTTTGTGTAATGAGTGGGCACATTGTGCAAATTAGGTCAGTGTTTAGCGAGTCGTCGGCGTGTGTGCAACTTGCAATCATGGAAAAAGAAGCGGAGCATAATTTATTCTAGAATTTATTGAAGTTTATCGTGCTTTACCTGCTCTGTGGAACATAAAAGCGAAGGAGTACGCCAACAGAGACTTAAAGAACTCCCAATATGAAATTTTGATTGAAAAATACAAGGAGCGCTTCCCAGGAAGTTCCTGAGTCCTTTGGCGATGTACTCCTCAATTCGTTCAGTAGATGCTCATGTGTGAAAACTGGACGTTGAAGCGCCCGGCTTCGTCCACAAACGTTTTTCTTTTCTTTTTACATTTTCTTTCACCGCCACTGCCAAAGCAACGGCAACAGCTGCGTCAATCTCCATCTCTACTCGACGAGAGCTTGCTTTAAAATAAACATTGCGCAAAACATTGTGTGATGTGTGGGCTAAATGCGTGTGAATATTGCGCAAAACATTGTGTGGTGTGTGGGCCGCTTAAAGCTCTCTTTTTGGTGTTTTGCGCGCAAGCTGCCTTTGGAATTCGCTGTCATGGAGAGGCTGCTCTTTGGATAGAAATTTCAGGCTCAAGATCGCTGATAAGTGAGGATTTGGTCCGTCATGAAACGCGTCCGATCAACCTGAAGCCTCCTTTGTTGTGGTGTGTGATTCTGTTTAAAGTTATGCCAATAGCATAAGATGACCTAGAGATGACCCAGTAAAAACTGCACGTTTTGAACTATATTCACAAGGCAAAAAAAAAAATTACAATAATATTTGAAGAAAAATCGAGTTCTGGTTCACCAACTGCTTGGCAAAAATTTTTTTCGATTTTTTTTTATTTTCACATTTTTATAGCTTGGATATTTGAGAATATCGTCCCAAAAGGATTTTTTAAAATTCAAAATACTTTAGAAGATATAGCCCTTTTAATGACCCAAAGTGACCCGATTTGCCTAGCAACTGCAAACTTTAAACGCGTTTATCTCGAAACCACGTTTTTCGAGCTGGCGGCACTGATTGCGCCCGTAGTTCTGAACCGATTTTAATGAAACAAAGCGCAATCGACACAGTTGTCACCATTATGGCCCCTATTTCAATCATAATTTAAAAAATTTTTGTACAATTTTTTTTTTACACTAAACTACGAAAAAAATTGGCCAAAATCGATTTTTCAAATGGCCGCCAATTTGAAAAAAAATTCGCAATATTATGATTGAAAAAGGGGCCCGAATTACATCTGTACTGAGTCTAACGTCGTTTACTTTTTCCATTTCAGATTATTCGAAGTGGAGTTATCCGTGCCGCCAGCAGCATACCTTATTTTTTTGACGTTTAACTTTGAAGGCCGACAACTTTTTGAACAGCCTTCGTACAAAGGAAAACAAAATTTTTTTATTTAATTCAACATGTTCTTATTACAATTTGTATAACTATTTCCGTTTTCAAATAAGATTTTTTTTTAAATAAGGCCAATAACAGCCTTTCAAGCAGCAATACCCCCTTAAGCTCGTTTCTCACAAAGGGCCGTGTAGCCTAATGGATATGGCGTCGGACTTCGGATCCGGAGGTTGCTGGTTCGATTCCCGTCATGGTCGCACAAAAATTTTTTTTTGTTTTTTTGTATACCCTGTTTCCGTTAAAAATGGGAAAAGGTGGATCATAAAGTTGTGCAAAAGTATGTAACAGGTAGAAGGAAGCATTTGCGACCCTATAAAGTATATATATTCTTGATCAGCATCAACAGCCGAGTCGATTTAGCGATGTCCGTCTGTCTGTCCGCCCGTCTGTCCGTATGAACGCGACGATCTCAGAGACTATAAGAGTTAGAGTCACAAATTTTTGCATGTAGGTAGGTGTATACCCGATTCAAATCGAGGTTGTTTCAGATTTAAAAAATTCCTCCCCCCTTTAAACGCAAAAAACTGTCAGAGCCACAATTTTTAAGACAGACCTTCCAAACTGTATATATATATCTAGTAAGGCCCAATATCTATCTATTCTGAAAAGGTCAATAAGATCGGACAATAAACACCGAAGTTATATACGAATCAATTTTGCTTGTGGGAGAGAGGGGGGATCTTGCATTGTCAGTTATCGCGCGCGGCCGCATGCCAAGCGTTTGTGTGTATGTTGGAGGGAACAGGGTATTTTGTAGTCGGGGCACTCGACTGCAGCTCCCTTACTTGTTATGTATAATTTATGGCAACTGCAAGGTAGAATTACTATTTCTACCATTTGCCTCCCTCTAAGTGAAAAACTGGGGCTTGGGTTACTTTCTTTTCACCTAATTACTTCTATTATTTTCAAGCAACTCACAAATGTGGGGCCAACTTACCGTTAATCGATGTCAATCGATGTTTGTGCTTGGCTGGTAGCTTTTGCTCTTGCAGTTGTTATTGTTGTGGCTTAGGTTAAGATTGTTTACTTGTGCTGTTGTTGTTGTTGCTGCTGTTGGTGCTGCTGCTGTTGTTGTTGTTGCTGTGGTAATTGTTGTTAACTATTGCTGCTGCTGCTGCTCATACATTTACATGCACCAACACACACGCGAGACACACACACATACGGAGACGAAGAAAGTTGAAGCAGAAGATTGTTGCTGCTTTTTTTTTTATTTTTCTTTTCTTTGCTTTTTTTCGTTTTGTTTCAATTTAGCCAGCGTCGCCTGCGACAGCAATAGAAGAGAGAGAATGAGGGCGAGAGAAGACGAGGACGAAGACGACGAAGAGTGTGTGCGTGTGTGTGTGAGAGAGAGTGTGTGAGTGTGTTTATGTGTGTGTTCTTTTAGCCGGCAGCAGAATTGCTGGACGATTTCAGTTGTTGTTGGTTGTTGATGACTTCTCAATTTTGGTTTTAATTAGTTTTTGTTTTTTTTTTTTTGTCTTAATTTATTTGGTTTTATAATTATTTATTGAAATTATTGCACTAACTGAGCCCAAGTGGCGTGAGAAACGAAGTGAGAGACAGAGAGAGAGAGAGGGAGAGCAAGGAAATTTCGGGGGTTCTCTCTTATTCACACACTTTGCAAGGCACGGAAAAAAATTTGGTTTTGCTTTGTTTATGTTTATGCAACGTTTGTAGCATAATTTCCCGCGCACGTGAATTTTACACACTGCCAACACACAAAGAGAGTGGAAGAGAGAGAGAGAGAGAGTGAGAAGGGAAAAAAGGCTGCAGCACTTTTTGAATTCGCCGTAAAATGAGGAAACGCGCTCGTAATGTTTCGGTCACTCGCTCAAGTGCCTTACTGTGTGTGTGTAAATGTGTGTGAGTGTTTGTCGGCCCCCCACAAGCCCCCCATGATGACTCTACTCGTTGTCAACACAACTTATGTTGTGCCACTTTTTTTCCAGCCTTCGCCTTCGCCGTTTTTCGCCTCGCCGCATGCCTTTGTGACTTCTGCTATTTTTAGGTCATCAAAAAGTTGGTTTGGTTGCTGGCTAGCGCTTTCTCCGCATTTTGGCACCATCCTGACTGGCCCTGCTATCAGTAACCCCTCCACATCCCCTGCCCACACACACACACACACTCGCACACACACTCGTCCGTCCACTCGTTTATAAATGGAACAACAGTTATTATCACAAATCATTTTGACCTGCTTTTGGGTTTCCTTGACTTGACTTGCCAATTGCGAACGAAATTAACTTTAATTGGAATATTGAAATGAAATATTTAAAGGACCCGTTTAAGGATCATCAAATATTTATGCTTGTCACAATAACAAAAAGGATGCAGAGGACGAAGAATACTTAAAAGTTTGTGGGGAAATCGATGGAATTTATGTGGGGCAAAGTCTACTGATGATGGAACCGGGAGGGGGGTAGAAACAGCTGCCCACTTTGAGGTGTATCAGGGATCGTACATTTGAGCAGAAAAGTTGAAATTGGCAACTGAGTACACGGACAGAGAGAGCTTTTAAAAGCTTGTCTTTTTTTTGCTCGGCCGCTGCCGATGCATAGAATATAGAGCTTTCAAGCTAGTAATTTGAATATGCTGAGTACATTCACCAATTTGTTTACGTATGGAATTCAATTCCATCGTCTGAATTCATATCTGCATGCATTGCCCACCCCTGCTCTAGAGTCTAGCCTCGTTAAGCTTTCGCTGCCTAAAGTAGAGTTTAGCTTTTCAGGGATGCAAACCGCACCAAACCGAATCGAACCTAAAACCACAAAGAAAAACGGTTCGGTTCAGTTTTCTGACACTTTCCTCTAGTCAATGACACTTATTAATTTGGGAATTTTCATACGGCATTCTATTCTACCCTCTTCAAGGGAGTATCACTGATAGAACGAATTGATCCTAAGCGATACCGGATCAATATAGCCTTTAAGGATGACTTGACACTGATTTTACAACATGTCATCCTGTAAGTCTTCTGCAATTGCCCGCCGATCTTTCAATATACCTGTCATTATTCTGCATGCTTTTCTTAAAAGTTGATAATTGATCTTAATAATTGATCTTGTGGACAATATTCTCAACTTTCTGTAGAACTTCTTTACCCTAATTCAATCTTAGTCAGGAAAGTTTTCTCTCATATAAAACGATAAATAGAGTGTGTAAGATGCAAGATACGTATTCTATTCTAGCCGGCACTCTTTATTTTCGAAGTGCATTCCTCTAGGAGTTTATATACGAATCCTGCAAAATCTGACTGTATAAGTTTTTGACTTTCTTCTAAGGATTTTAAAGATATTCAAATAGTTTATAGGAGTTCAATTTCCAAAGTGTGCAAAATGTCACATTACAACAGAAGTCATAGTATTTCATAATGAACCACTAAACGGAACCAAAACAGCGATTCAGTTAGCTCCTAAAGCCATGAAATGATCCTTGCCGAGAGTTCAGAAACTGTGGGAGCCACATAACCGAACCAGTACTTATTTTAGAGTGGTTTGCATCCCTGCTTTCTCTGTCTAAAGCAGCGATGCCCAGCCTTATGCTCTTTGGCTACGTTTTGTTTTTGTTATTGCGCCGAAGATAGGAAGTCAATGATCGTATACATGCAGGGCGCGAGGTATAAAAAAACGACACACATGCAAACGATTTCGCGTAGAACAAAAACCGGTTTTATTCTTTTCTTTGATTGGCGCAAGCAAACTGACCAACAACAATTTTGTGTGATTTAGGTCTTGCCTTAATCAATTTCAATGTGCTTTTTTTTGGAAGTATTGGTGTGTGCTCTGCCCTATGCTCTTTTTGGGCATGCCTGCACAGAGGGAAAAAACCGTGAACATTGGACTCAAAATGAGCACATTCGGTCACAAAAACTAATCATGACCGGATTTTCTCACTTCAAGAACTTTTTTTGAGAACGCAAAATCTTGATGTGAGTTGATATGTTCCGTTTTTGAGAACATTTTAAAATTAAAAAAAATCCAGATCCAGGTCCACTCACTGTCTAAGTCCACTGTCCAGATGCACCGCGTCCATGCCGGCCCAGGTCCAGGTCCGCAGAGACATCGCTTGTACAGCAACCCCACCCGCCTTGGTTATTTATTATTTATTAAATAAATAAAAGTTTTTATCGGACCTCACTGGGAGTAGAGCCCAAGACCTTTAGTGCGCGCAACGACGGCGGCCGACGCGACGCGTCGTAGACGGTTAGGCTATTGCCATGCGTCTGAAGTCGCACGTCTGAATGTCTACATATACTTTTCGGCGGGGTGGTTGAGGTGAGCTGAATTGTGCTCATTTCAAGAACATTCGGAACATTTGTGCTCAAATATTTGAGAGAACATTCTGTTCACATTTTGAGATGAAGAAATCTTATTTTCTGACCACGTTTTTTCCCTCTGTGTGGTCTAAAGTAACATCTGCTCCCATTGCGCATTCTTGCTCTATAGTAAAGCTCCGTTTCGCTTTCTCTGTCCCCTGCTCTACAGTCCAGTTTTGTTAAGCTTTCCTCTGCTCCCTTTGCCGACCACTGTTCTAGAGCCTAGCCTCGTAACTTATTTCGCATATTTTAAGAATTTTAAAAAAGAATGCGATATAAATCGTCAAGGTGAAATGATTGATTCATGACCGTCCAGGAGCTCTCTCTTGTCTGTTTATTTGACGAGCAGATGCTGTATGTGTCTTAAAATCCAGGTGAAAAACAAGTAAGGGAGCTGTAGTCGAGTGCCCCGACTACAAAATACCCAGTTCCCTTGACTTATATACAGTTTGGAAGGTCTATCTTAAAAATTGTGGATCTGACAGTTTTTTGCGCTAAAAGGGGGGAGGGGGAGAAATTTTCCAAATCTGAAGTAAGTATAAGTGTATGTCACGTCCGTGAACCTGAACAGAAAAGTCTTTAACTTAGGCACATCGAAGCCCTCCACGAGAGGTAACTTCCGCCTCAACTAAGGCACCTCGAAGCTCTCCACGAGAGTTAACTTCCGCTACCACTGAAGCAACACGAAGTCCTCTACCGGAGGCGACTTTAACCTCAACTTAGGCTCCTCAATCGAGGCACCTCAGCGAGAGGCGACATCATTTCGGCCCAAACGATCTTGCTTATAAGCCCCCACTTGAAGCAACCACCGGCCATCGACGCAAATCTGTACTCGGTGTACATTCTCAGTACTACGGATTCTGCAGCTTTTACCCATCTCATCCATTCGCTCCCACACGGTCGCTGAAAGGGGAGTACTGTGGCGACTCTGCAGCCACTGGACACGAGCGACTATCGATTACTAGTCACACTATGACGCTGCTATCATCTCTCATCTCCACCATCTCCAGTAGTAGTCAGTGTGTGAGACTTGCGGCAGCGGCCAGCTCTCGGAGCTGGCCACGACCAACAAATTACAATTTGTGTTCAACTAGTTAAGTGAAACAATAAATATAATAGTAGATTAAGAACAACCTTAATCGCTATAAACTAAAATAAAAACCTTTTTATCTTTTTTAGACTGGGAAAACTAATTCCGGACTATTCCCGGTATAGGAGTGACTTCTTTATTACGTTGGACCCTTTCGAAAACCACTAATCATATTTCGTTGACTAGTTTTGTCATGTTTTGAAGAAAAAATATTTTTTTTAATGTTCTTATTAATTTTTACTAATTCACCTTGTGGCCGGATGGCTCAGCGGCTAGTGTGCGCGACCGCTGTGCAAGAGGTCGTGGTTTCGATCCCGCCTCGGAACATCTAATGAAAAGTTTTTTCTTTGAATAAACTTTGCACCCGGTCACGCCTCTCTGCTGTTGGCGCCAGATTTGTACTAATTAGCCATGGAAAGCATCTCAAATTGCCGTTCGGATTCAGCGTTAAGCTGTAGGTCCCTTTCTTTTGTGTGAAAATTAGAAGCGCACAAGCCAAGAGATTGAGAGAAGCTCGGCTTTGGCCCTTGTGGGCTGTGTCAAGCCGTTTTACACTACCTTATATGGGAGCTACATCTCTAAATTGACCGATCTTAAAGAAACTCTGCCAAAATGATAAGCTTCACATAAGACAAGCGTGTACCAATAATTGTCAAATTCAAACAATTTTTAGGAGTATCCCCTATGAAAATTTTTTTGTAGGAAATTGTTGGAATCTCACGCCCTTCTCTTTCTTGGGTTGCTAATTGATCTCCTGAACTTTTGAACTTTTCGGAAACGGAGTTGACTCAGCTGGCCGGTAAAATGTAAAGTAATTGGCAAATTGCGCACTCTACAGTTGTTAAATGTACATTAAGTTAATTTTTCTTAGTTCTGTGATCAATTTAGAATTTGTTTATGTAATTTGATTTGCATTTAGTGGGTCTTTAACAGAATTAAAAAGAATTTGGCAGTGCCAGCCAAAACGAAAAGTTAAACGGAAATGTCAGCCTCTCTTATGTCCGAACATTCTTCTCTCCGAACGTTCTTCTCTCGCTCTCAATTTCATTCGGAATTGAGAACAGCAAGTCTAAACGGAAACGGAATAACGGTCGGTTAACTTTTCAAAACGTAGCGGAATTGAGTAAAAGTTTGCATCTATATTTGAAAGTTTACCAGATTTCTGGGGAAAACCTAAGTGAAAACTGGCAATCAAAATTAGAACAAATATTATTAAAATAAATTCTAAGGTGTTACCGCGCTAGCTTCGATGGATACCGCAAGATTTTGATTTTCAAAAGTGTAGCATACTTCTCATATTCAGGTATCTTCTTCAGTCTTATTCAGTAGCGGATCTAGGGAGGGCGTGGGGAGGCCCAATAATTTTGTTCACCAAATATATGCTTATCGGAATATATGTTCATATGTGCAGTAATCAAGATTTTTCAGAAAATACTGGAAAATATTTCCAGTTTTGCAAAAAGCTATCAGCAGTGGAAAACATTTACGAAACGAAGATTTTTGAAACAAGAGTAAAAATATTATAAACGATTTTAATCATGTTTTAATGGGAACTTTTTTTAACTTTGAATTTGTATACCTCTTTCGGTTGGAACATTTACATTATAATCCATTTCTCAATTTGAAACGATGAATGCTTTCAAGCAAGATATGAATCGAAAGGTTATTGAATTTACAATAATATCGTTAAGCATTGTTTTCAAATCGGCTAAGTAGTTTGAAAACAACATTTAAAGAAATTTTCTTACACGCCTTGAAAAAGTTTTTACTATAGAAAAGTGGCAGAGTACAAAAATGACTTTCTTCTTCTTTTAGTCAAAAGAAAAGAGAGCGTAAACAAGTCGAAAAGTACATGTTCAAGAAATCTCAGGTCAAGTCGAAAAGAATAAACATGTTTTTCTAAGAAATCTCAAAAATATCTCATTTTTGATACTAGTAGCTGCACTCAATTGGTACTTATTCTCTTAGAAAAAATGTTGCATTTGTTTTTAAAGGTCTAACCTTTCTAAAACTTTGAAAATAAACGTAAAACTATTTTTACTATTAATCAATTTTTCAAATATTTTTGCCTGTACTACTTAAACTACTAAATTGATTTGAATACAAAGTTTTAATTGATTATTTGAAATTGAATAACCTTTCGATTCATGGGTGCCTTTACTGCATCTAACGTTACTGAATTGAGATATGGCTTCATCATTGAGCCTGCATTTTATTTTAAATTATAAAGGGTGATTTTTTAGCAATTATCTTTTTGGCAACACTGGTTTAAACAGCTCACGCACGTTTCGTGTTTTGTTTCACTGTCAAACATCTTCAGTTTGGTCTATAATTTAACCATGAATCGTCTTACAAACGAACAACGCTTGCAAATTACTGAATTTTATTATCAAAATGCGTGCTCTGTTAAGAAAGTTCATCGCGCGCTTCTTCCATTTTATGGTCAGTTTAATCGACCCACTGAAGCGGCCATTCGGGCTATTGTGACTAAATTTCGCACCAAATTTACATTGTTGGACATTAAACCAGCAACACGCTTACGTAGAGTGCGAACTGAAGAAAATATCGCAGCTGTTTTGGCCAGTGTTAATGATGACCATCAATTATCGATTCGTCGCCGTTCGCAGCAATTGGGCCTCTGTTACTCAACAACGTGGAACATTGTGCGGAAGGATTTAGGTGTGAAGCCTTTCAAAATACAGCTGGTGCAAGAATTGAAGCCGAACGACCTACCGCAACGTAGAATTTTTGGTGAATGGGCTCTTGGAAAGTTGGCCGAAGATCCACTTTTTTACCGAAAAATTGTGTTCAGCGACGAAGCTCATTTTTGGCTCAATGGGTACGTAAAAAAGCAGAATTTTCGATTTTGGAGTGAATATATGAATATCAGCCAATGCATCCAGAAAAAGTCACAGTTTGGTGCGGTTTATGGGCTGGTGGCATCTTTGGATCGTACTTCTTCAAAGATGATGCGAATCGTAACGTAACTGTGAATGGTGAGCGCTACCGTGAGATGATATCCAACTTTTTTTTGCCCAAAATGCAAGAGCTTGACTTGCATGACATGTGGTTTCAACAAGACGGTGCCACATGCCACACAGCACGCGCAACAATGGACTTATTGAGAGGCGAGTTCGGTGAACATTTTATTTCACGTTAGGGACCGGTCAATTGGCCGCCTAGATCGTTCGTTTTAACTCTTTTAGACTATTTTTTGTGGGGCTATGTTAAAGCGCATGTCTATACAGACAAGCCCGCTTCAATTGACGCATTGGAAGACAACATTGAAGCATTTATTCGTGAGATACCGGCCGAAATGTTGGAAAGCTTATGCCAAAATTGGACTTAGCGGATGGACCATTTGAGGCGCAGTCACGGTCAACATTTGCATGAAATAATCTTCAAACATTCAATTATATGGACCGTACTATCGATTCCAATAAAGATTTCATGCATTTTTTCTGAATTTTATGTTTTTTTTTTTTTTAAACTTTCATATAGCTCTTAAAAAATCACCCTTTATTTCCAATTTTACTACATTTAGTAGCTATGGCCCAAAAACTATTGAAACTTTCGACTAATTTTGCCTAATATTCACCACCAAAATGTCTTAAGATTAGAAAATTACAACGTAAATAGACTATTAAGTTATTTTACTTTGAATTTCTTAGCGTATAGAAATTTTTAGAGCAAAATTTTATGAAAAAAAGTCGGAAACTTCAATATTTTTTGGGCGCTAACTTTTGCAAAAAAATATTTTACGGTAAGATTTAAAATTTGGGCAAAAAATAGCCATTTGTATCTGAAATCATATTCCAATTGGGACTTTTTGCCAAAGTTCAACCTGATGGTCAAGCATACATGGTTTTATTGCACATTCAAGCATTCAATATCAAATACCCGCCGTTTCAAATTGATAGAAGTAGAAGCTATGAACCTATTTAGGCACCAATTTGATCGATTAGATGCGTGTAAAAACTTTACGGCAGTTTCGCGCCATTATTGGGCCACTTCCTTTGAAATTTTCCAATATTTAAACAACTAAACACTTTTTATTGCAAAGATTAAAAACGTTTGGCTTTTAAAAATCAATGTTAGACTTTTTTCGCATTTGTAAGCTTTCGTGATAGACAACGTGCTTAAGGGACTTCGATATACTCAAAAAAAAATAAAATATCCGGCTCGAAGGACCAACAAATTGATAGGAAATATATAAGTGCTCATTGTAAAAAAAACTATAAACCTTGAATCCGAAGCATATAACATTTTTACGGCGGTTTCAAGGCCTTTTTCCGGCAGTTCTTTTAGAAGTTTCCAACCGGACCGAATGACCAAGGCAAGACTGGATTTTCGCCTTCATTTTGTTAAATATTCAAGCATTGAGACTCTGAAAAACCCAACTAAGATCAAATATCCGGTTCGAAGTACCAGCAAAATAAATGAAAATTCAAATGTGCTTGTCGAAGTAGAAGTTATTAATCTATTTACGCACCAATTTGTTTAATTGGAGAACAACTTCCCTTAACACTTTTTTGTGCTACGATCCAACATCCGATTCAAAGAACCAATGTCAGACTTGATTTTGTCAAATATTACAGCTCTCGTGGTGCTCTCGTGGTGAGCAACGTTCTTAAGGGACTCCAAAAAGACCCAGAAAAAGCAGTTTAAAATATGTTACACCTTCAGAATTTAAGTTCCTTAAACGACTGAACAAAAACTATGCTTAATATTTGGAATATTTCTAGATTTTAATAAAAAAAAATAATCAGGATCCTGATTTAAATATACAATATAATATTTTGTGGTAAAGGGTTTACGGTAAAGCTGAATTCTCACTCATAATAGCTTCCCATTTGAGATGTGAGGATAGTGAAAAAGTCAATCTGAGAAGCACAAAATATATGAACAGCTGCTTGAGAAGTAGGCTTTTCCCACAGCCAATATAAATTCTCGACAAGCCAACATTCGGGACATAACAATTTGGTATTATTATACATATGAATACACCCTTAAACTTTTTTATTGATCTGTCAATGCTTCAACGTTAGTAAAAGTCAACAACGACCACAAGAATGGATCCGTTTTCGACATTTTCTAGAAATTTTCTCTTACTAAACTATCGAGAACGTGTTTCGTTTTCGGTCCGAAAAAGTATTACCAGTCGCTCAGTTTGTGGCAGCAAAACGTAACGGGTCAAAAACGGATTGAAAACTAAATCGTTTCGTTTGAAACCCGCATCTCTAAGAAAACTTCAATTCTTAGGTCCGCAAACATACGATAAAATTGTCGCGTGGGTCATGGTAAAGTTCACAAACCAGCCATGTTTGGAAATTATTCAAAATTATCATCGAAATTCTGAGTCGGTGGTCGCAGCGCTTACTCCAATTTTCGGCCGTAATAATCGTCCCACTCGACAGGCTTCATGGATAAATTCAAGTCCACATTTTCACTCTTGCACGTTCCGGTGCCTAAAGACGTCGTACCGCTCTAACCGAAGAAAATATCACAGCAGTAATCGATTCAACTAGAGCCAAATCAGTCGATTCCACGCTATGGTGCTAAGATGGAAGATTATTTGTGGCCAGAATTGGTTGAACTTGACAACAACGATAGGTGGTTTCAACAAGACGGTGCCACTAGCATCACAGCGCTCGATACAATCGATTTATTCAAAGGCTTATTCGGTGAACGTGTTATTTTGAGAAATGGTCCAGTCATGCGATTGGACTTAATTTTATGGGGCTTTATCAAGTAACTGCTCTATGCCAATAACTTTAGACCAGCTCAAAGACAACATTCAACGCGAAGTTGCCAACGTTCCAATCGAAATCTGTGCCAGATTGGTGGGAAATCGGGTTCAAAGAACGGGCTCGTGGTGGTCAAATGACCAAAATCTAATTTCATTCATTAAATGTAATGCTTGCAATACATCCACAACAAATTTGAACTCAATATCTCAAATATTTCTGTGTTTATGTTGTTATGTCCCTAATAGTAAACACTTTATTTCTAGCCATAAGAAACTGCGTATTCTTTCTTCAATGTTTCAAGTTTTCAATAAAAACGTCCACTTAAACATCGAATTCGTCAAAAGTCACTTTTCGTTTACCTTTTCGTTTGTTTTTCTTTAAAAAAAATCATCAAATCTTTCATCAAAAGTACCCCAAATCTGATTTGCTTCCATAATTGGGTAGATTTTTTCTTGAAAACGACCTAGCAGTGCTATTATTGTCCTTAATAGTAAATCATACGTCAAAAGTAAATCAAATCTGGATTGTATTAACATTTTGGTAGAGCTTTCTTTAAAACCGTCCTAGATATGCACTTTTAAGATTTGAAATCTTTCATCAAAAGTAACTCAAAATCTCTTTTTAACGACATTTTGAAAGAGCTTTCTTTAAGGATGCATTCTAAATAATTTACTGCGGAACACTCTAGCAAACGTTTAAACACTTTGAAGTACTTAACATACTCCGAAATCCACAAATAATATCAAATATCCGGCTCGAAAGACCAACAAATTGATCGAAGTAATAGTGATGAACCTATTTAGGCTTCAATTTCTTCGATTCGATGTATTTAACAACTTCACTAAACACTTTTTATGGCAAAGATCAAACATCCGGCTTGAAGGACCAATGTAAATATCCGTCAAATATCCAGCTCGAAGGTCCAGCGCATTGATAGAAGATATAAATGAGCTCATTCTTTTGGCCGACCTTGCTGTAAATATTTAGTTGTTTCAAGCACAAAATCTGTTGTCCAAATGACTTTTCTAAAGTTATGAGTCCATTTACGTGCGAATTCGTTCAGTTCGATGCATAGAACAACTTCATTCAACACTTTTTATGGCAAAGATCAAACATCCGGCTCCAAGAACCAATAAAAGACAAGGATTATTTTCCAATTTTCAAGACCAACAAATTGATGGAAAATATAAATGTGTTCATCGAAGTAGAAGTTATGAATCTATTTACACACCAACTTGCTTGATTGGAAGCATGGAACCACTTCTCTAAGCACTTTGTAGTGCAAAGATGAAACATCCGACTCGTACGACCAATGCACAGTGGTTGGGCTTGTATGGACCCGCGGCCATAAAGAATTCTAGCAGTGATATCGTTATGAAGTTTTTACTATGGTGCTCATAGACTACTGCCACTACCATAAACTGTTTTCTTAATAACTTTTTTGAACATATTTATTTCGGCCTGAAATTTTTACATTTTGCAACAATGTTACTTAAGCAGCTGATCACAGTAAAAAATGACAAGTAGGAATTCGGGGTTCCCAAAAAATTGACTAAATGTCAAAAGGAGTATTGCGCTCTGCTCATATACTTAAGCCACCTTGAGCTAAAATCGTCAAACTTGTGTTTTTTCCGGAAAAGTTGTGCTAGTTATTTTCTAAACTAAAATATTGAATACTAAATACGTTTTCCAAAAAATTTGACCGCTATGGCTAAAAATAAAAATACAAATCCGGCCGAAAGAAAGCTAATATGGGAATATTTCGAAAAAAACACAAGTATTCTACAAATCTGTAAGACGTAAAGTCTTTTCGCTTGACAAAGTCAGAAATGCCATTACATTTTATAAGAAACATGGAACCTGGGAAAATATTCCACGTGAAAAGCCCAGAAAAACCACTTTAAACGACGATAAACGGATTGCCAAAATCAGTAAAGCCGATCCGTTCTTGACTTCGACGCAAATCAGAGGTCAAACGGTGGCAGATTATGGCGTGAATGTGTCAGCTCAGACCATAAGAAGACGCATTGCCCAAAAAAAACCATTGCTGTCCATTAAAAATGTTAAAAAGCGCCTTCAATTCGCCACAGAGCCTATTCAAAAAGGTCCCAATTTTTGGAACATGATTGTTTGGAGCGACGAATCCAAGTTTAATGTCTTTGGGAGTGATGGTAAACCATATGTACGACGTCCTCCCAACAAACAATTGGACCCCAAATACACGTAGAAGACCGTTAAACATGGTGGCGCTTCGATTATGGTCTGGGGCTGTTTCACCGCATCGGGCGTAGGTCCCCTAGTGAAGATAGAAGGCATTATGAACGGCGAAATGTACAGGGACATCCTTATTAACAATTTATCTGGAGAATATGCCGATAATTTGCCACTTGCCTGGATATTTTAACAGGACAACGACCCGAAACACACCAGCAAGATAGTCAAGTCGTGGCTTAACCAAGAGGCAATCAATGTTTTGCAATGAGAACTTGTGGGGAATTCTTAAACAAGTCGTTGGCCAAAAAAAAACCAGCAAATAAAAACGATTTGTGGCGAATTTTGCAAGAAGAGTGGAAGAAAATCACCCCTCAACAGTGCGCACGTCTTGTGGATTCAATGCCAAAGCGTTGCTCCGCTGTTCTTAAGCAGAAAGGTCATCCCACTCAATATTGAAGTAAATTTATTAAAAGTATAAGGAATATTGGGCAAATTTTAACTTTTTCAACCATTTTTTTCCAGTTGGCTTAAGTATGTGAGCAGGACGTTTTGGAGATGGTCTCAGATTTTTTAAGTTTTTCGTTGAATATATATTTTTATAACTTGGTTATTCTTCTATTAGAACACTGATATATAGAACTAATGTGACACAAAAAATTGGAGCTGTGAAATAAAAACTTTTCTTAATTTTCGTTTAAATTCTTGGTTGAAGTCTTGTGGCTTAAGTCTATGAGCACCACTGTATGTATATACGTATATATAATGAAATTGGCCAAATCATACCAATATATACTATAGCTACCATAGAAACGATCGGAAAAATTTTGTTATTTTTCAAGATAATTGATTCAACTTCAATATTTGGCATCTTAATCAGGGGGCTATCGGAGTCTAGAGTCCCAAAAGACTGTTTGAATTTGAGTTTTCATAAGCAGTAGGGAGTTTCTCCCTTCTGAGGTACAAAAAAATCGCCAATATTTCAGATCCAGTCAACAAGTTTACTTACTATTTAAAAAGCCGAATGTATGAGTGTAATGGAGACAACCCAAACTCATAACGTGGTTCGTACAACTTGTTTCTAACGCACATCTGCGAATTTCTGCACTAATTTTAACACATTAATAATAATGGTTTGCTTTATTGCCCAGTAATATTTACAGTTTGCTTAAAGCTAGCAGTTCAGTGGTAGTCAGTGATTAGATATTCATCTTTACATCTGAAAAAGTTTTTCAATCTGTTTTACAATTTACATTTTTCGAGAACCTAATTTAGAATTACCCAAGGAAAAGGCAGGAAAAAAAACCTTGGCAAGAAACTTAAAATTAGACTTAGAGCTAAGCTTTGGCTAGTTCTTCCTAACACTAATTATATTAGTGGTGAAGTACCTACCAGCACTCATTAGTGCGTCATTAGAATTTTCTTTGTGTTGAATTTACTTTTGGCACGAGAGATGAAGTCATCTATCGATTTGATATTTGCATCAGAATGTAACCGTTCTGTGGAGTGATAAAAGGACAGGTTCAGGATCATTTTCAATATCTTATTTTGTGCCGTTTGCAGTTTTTTCACATGAGTCTTTGCGCATTCACCCCATATTTCTGATCCATATAAGATAGTGGGTAAGAAAACTAACTTGTAGACTAGAAGTTTGTTGTTAATGGATAGTTTTGAGTTGCGGTTTATGAACGGATATAAGGTTATGATCATCTTGTTAACTTTGTCAACAGTCTTACTAATGTGATCGCTAAAAATTAGTTTTTTGTCAAGGTTTAAGCCAAGATATCTGACTGAGCTTTCCCATTTTATTTTGGTGTTGCTTAGTGTTATCTCGCTGTTTGGTAAAAACTTTGGGTGTCGTTTTTTGGTGAAAAATATAGCTTTCGTTTTTGTGGCATTTAGTTTGATTTTCCATCGCTCGAAGTATCTTGATAGAGAGGTCAATGAACACTGCAGTTCGTGTTGAATGTCTATGTAAGAACTACCAGAACAGTAGAGAGCCGTGTCATCGGCAAAGATAAGCGAGTTGCAACTATCGAATAGGGGGATGTCATAGGTATAAATATTATAGAGAGTGGGTCCGAGCACCGACCCCTGCGGCACGCCAGCGTATAATGGCTTTTTCGTGGAATCTGTGCCATTTCAGCAGACATAGAAGTATCTTCCCGATAGAAAACTTTGGACTAGTTCGGTTAAGTACGTTGGGGTATTGCAAGAAATTAGCTTGTGGATTAAGCCGTTGTGCCACACAGTGTCGAAAGCGGCTTCTACGTCTAGCGTCAGCATGCCAACTGATTGTTTTTGATTAAGGCTTTGTTTGATAAAGTTAGTGGCTATGTCAAGAGGATGAATGCAATTTAGAGAAGCACGGAATCCATATTGCACATCGGGTAGAATAAAATTGTCTTCCAAATGGTTATTTAGTCTGATTTTAATTAGTCGCTCTAATATTTTTGAAAACCCACATAATAGACTGATTGGTCGGTAACTTTCAGGTGAGTCAGGAGGTTTGCCGGGTTTTGCAATGGGTATTATTTTTGCAATGTTCCATGCTTAAGGAAAATAGCCAATCTTTAGGCAGTGGTTAACACATTTGTTACCTTAAAAGTCAGTCTAATTCTGTGACATACAAACCAACTGTGAAATTTTGTGGTATCACAACTAAGACTTCAAATAAACGTAATAAAATACATTCACAAAATACACAAAAAAGGTTCAATCGATCAAACTAATTTCACTTAACGAATTCAATAAGTAAATTAAACTTAAATACCCTCAATTTCAATATGCATTATAAATAATTTACTCCGGTACACTCTAGCAAACGTTTGACCACTTTAAAGTACTTAACATACTCCGAAATCCCCAAAAAATATTAAATATCCGGCTCGAAGGAACAACAAATTGATCTAAGTAATAATAATGAACCTATTTAGGCTTCAATTTCTTCGATTCGATGTATTTAACAACTTCACTAAACACTTTTTATGTCAAAGATCAAACATCCGGCTCGAAGGACCAATGTAAGACTTGGTTTTTTTGAATATTCAAGCTTTCGTAGTAAACAACGCACTTAAGCGACTCCGAAAAACCATAAAAAAGATCAAATATCCGGCTCGAAGGACCAGTGAATTGATAGAAGATATAAATGAGCTCATTCTTTTGACCACTTGTTTTGCCCATTTCCGATCGTTAAGTGTGCTTATGCAACTGCCAAGTTCCTGTACATACATTTGTAAATACATCATTTATTTATGCCACAATTTGGGTTATGTAAATTTACACCAAAAAAAAATAGAGAAAAAACCAATTGAACCGGACACAACAAATGGGCACGCACTCAAAATGTCCCCCCTGGGGCCTAATGTTTGCTTTACGCGCCTAAAAGACCACAACAAAATATACCTAGAAATATGAGTTGATTTTTTGTTTCAGGTTATATAAAACCAGAGAGGAAAACGAATCAACTTTAACTTTTTGTTGTTGGTTTTTTGGAATTGCCATTAACTTTATTGACGTCGTCAGTGTGTCGCCTCGAATGGCATGCAAAAGGCTGGGGCTGAGGAGAGAAGGGAAGCGAAGGGAACAAAAGCGGCTACAATTAACTGCTGGGCTGCTGCCCTACATACATATGCAAGTGTATGGGTTTGTGTGTGTGTGTGTGTAGACAAGCAACAACTTCAAACTTCAAAAGCGTTGCACAATTTTTTTTATATTTTTTTTTTTTTGCTTTTTTCGTGCCAGAAAAGTAGGCGAAGTCAAGCCAAGGCAATTTGCCTGCTGCTGTTGTTGTTGTTGTTGCTGGCCTCGTCGCTGTCCTCGTGCGCTCTTTTTGCGCACGAAACGCGAGCGAAACGAAACGAAACACGCGCGAGCTAGCGAGCTAACAAAAGAGCGTTGCCTGGTGGTGCGGATGGAGGGGGAAGGGGAGGAGGCATGGCATGGCTTAGCCTTAGTTAGCAAGGCGCCAGGCCCCTCCCAGCTCAACCTTTTCTTTGCTGCTGCTGGTTGTTGTTGTTCGAGTTGAGTTAAGTTGAATTGTGTTGAGTTGAGTTTTCGTGTGCCAGCGCAGACGTCGCATATGCGCTCCTTTTTGGCCAAAAAGGAAAAGGACCTGCCAGATACACATAACCTAAACAGCAGGCGAATGCCGCAGCAACAACAACAAAGGACAAACCAAGTCACGAAAAATCGAAAGTCCACAACACACACACACACACACACACATACAGTTTGCAACAAACAAAAAAACACATGGTGTGACGCACACACACACACACACACACACAAATAGGCGTATGCCTAACACGCGCATAAAAAAATAGGAAAAAAATTAGTTTTTTTTTTTTGGAGTTGCTCATTTTTTTGCTTTAACTTTCTGCTGCTGCTGGCTGAGGCTGCTGCTGCTTCTTCTTCTTCACACGCACACACACACACACAAGTTTCTTTTTTTAAGCTTTTTATTCACTTTAAAAAAATTGTAAAAAAAATTTGGTTTTTTTAAGATTTTTCTTTTTTGTTAGCCAGAGAGAGAAACTTATGTAAAACTTTCATTTCGCTTTCTTTTTTTTCTGCTGCTCTCGCCCTCTGGCTCTTGCTCTCGATCTCTCTCTCTTTCTCTCTCTCTCTGTATTTATATGCTTAAATTTGTTTAAAATTTATTTCCATTTAATTTAGCTTTCTTTTTTTTTTTGGAGCTCAAGTTTTTCTCTTCCTTTTTTTCTTTCTTTCTTTTTCTGTTGGCTGCTGTTTTCGTTACCCGTAATCCGTTCGTCTCCGTGGTTTACTGAAACTGTCAGCTGCCGCAGCGCGTGTGCGTCCGCAGAGTGTGACTTTCGTTCAGTTCCGCTTCGGCCGGAGCCTCGGCTACGGCTTCGGGTTGTGCCAGTTTTTAACGGCTCGTCGTCGTTGTCGTCTCCTTCGTGCGGCGGAGAGCGGTTTTTGACACACACACTCGGTCATTGGGACAGGCCCAAACAACACAGCGACTTGGCCAGCAAAATTTTGGTAGAAAAATGTGGCATACGACAAGGAGCAAAGGCAAAAGCTGTTCCTTTGCAAAGACAAAGCGTTAAGTGCTCCTGCACCCGTTACCCTGGCATGTCCGGCTGCACTTTGCAGCGTGAAAGTGCGTCTGCTGCCCCCCCCACAAGTTGATTAGCAGCGACAATACATGAAAATTAACCGCAAGGCGGTATAAAATGGTAATGAAAGTGAAAGCACATCAAACCCGTTATGGCTCAGCTTTAATGAACTTTTGAACTTGAACATAATTGTTGATCCTTATTTTGCGTAAAAGCTTACTAAAAGGATTGGCAAATTAAGCAAAAATGCTGCCCAAATTCGAACAGCTTACAGCCAGCAAATAATCCTTTCTAAATGGGAAAACGGATATTAAAAAATATCAATTTGATGATTTTCGTATCCATTTGGAATGGATATGTCTTTAAAATCCTTTTAATCATCCAACAAAGCTGAAAATCGTCCAATGGAAGACTTGTTTTTATATCCTTTGGACGATTTTCAGCTCCGCTGGATGAACAAAAGGATATTAAAGATGATTAAAAGTATATTTAAGACATATCCATTCCAAATGGATCATTTTTGGATCTTTTTTTTCTGCGTAAGTAAATCCGATAAGAGGCGGGCCCTTTTAGTAGCGTATTTTTTGCAATGGGAACGGAGGAAGACCGCAAACCACTCGAAAATATATATACTGTTTCGGTTAAGTGGTTCACACAGATTCTGAACCGCCGGTTCGGTTCATTACATGGTTTTTGGAGCTAACTGCACAGCGGTTTCGGTTCGGTTCTGTGCTTCATAAAGGCACATAATAAAATTTTAGGATTTCTGTCGAAATGTAACTCTTCGCATACTTTGGAAACTGAATTCCCGTAAACAAGTTGAATATCTTTGAGATTTTTATAAGAATGTTCAAAATAAAAACGGAACGGAGAATGTCGGCTAGAAAAAAATACGTTTTATGCATCTTAAACACTCCATAATCGTATGAGAAGAAACTCTCCTGGCTAAGATTAAATTAAGGTGAAGAAGTACTACAGAAACTGGAGAATATTGTCCAGTAGAGGGCGACAAATCGATTACACTAGGCAACAAGGTCCAGTTTATAAAAGGTTCTAGATGACTTTTCTGTTTTCGGAAATGGTCCATCACATCTAGATTTTTTGTAATTCGAGCTTAAAGTTGCATAAAAAGGATTTTTTCACACTTTTTATGAACGTTTTATGGGGTTAGGTTAGGTTAGGTTGTGGGGTTCATTTTCGTTCGATTTGGCTCACTTTAATATTATCTTAAAGTATTATTTCTTATTTTTAAAGTAAACAGTTTTATGTAATTCTACGATTTTCATAAGCGAAGATATATCATTTTGAATACATGTCCTTCATCTGACCATATTTTGTAACGCCCATGGGTAGGCAATGGATTTGGCTTAAAATATTCATAAGAATTTAATTCAAATGCCTAGCCAACTCAATGAATTATAATACATGAGAAAATGTGGGAGAGTGGCTTTCCAGTGCAAAGGAGTAGTGCTCTAGAGGACTTCTAGAGGTTGCAGGTGCGCAAAAGAATCTTTTTGGGAAGGATTGGGGTTGGTCTCTTAGCGAGGTAAAAGAAACGAGTGCACTCTCTTTCGTTTTAGTTGGTCGACTCTATATGTGCAATTATTAATCGTTATCACTCTGTTATCTATCGATTAAGCCAAGCCTATTAACTTAACTTACACTAGGAGTTAGGAACTAGGTTAGAAGTTAGGAACTTGGGAACGGAACGTGAACAACATGAATTCAAAATGGAATATCTTCGCATTTCCAAAAACAGATCCATGATCGGCATACAAAAATCATTTAGAATCACCACCAACCCTTCAATAGGAGATATGATTATTGAAACTCAGTTTGGGGTCAAAAAGAATTCCAAGATCAACGACATCCGATTTACGTTGCAAGGCTTCATTACCAATTGTGCAAAGGTTTGCAGCGATGGAAAGTCATAAACATACACTTAGAGCAATTAAGGTGTAAATGATTGACCAAACACCAAGCCCGCAAAGAGTTAAGATCATCTTGCAATCCAACAGAATACATAGGGTCGTTAAAAGATAAAATAAGTTTTACGTCATCGGCATACAGAGGTATCCGAGAATGAGAGGTTACAAACACAGGCTTTGAAGTATTAGAACGTAGCAGAACTTTTTAAGTTCTATCTTTCAAATAGGACGAGATCCAAAGCAAAAAAGGGGAGGGAAATCCTAATCGATCGAGCTTAAACAGGAGAAGATCATGGTTCACCGAGTCAAATGCTTTACTGAAGTCGGTGTAAATGACATCAGTTTGTTTTTTCATAAGGAATCCATCATTAACCAAAGATGTAAATTCAAGCAAATTGGTTGTGGTCCGTGCTGGAAAGGTGATAAAATCGATTTACAATAATGCTGTAGGGTGAAGGTTACAATCTCTTCAAATAATTTAGGAATAGCGGATAGCTTAGCAATGCCTCAATAATTGGAAAAATCAGATTTTCCACCCTTTTTATGGAGAGGAATAATATAAGACCCTTTCCAAAGAGTTGGAAAGACTGAAGAATCAAGTGATAGATTGAAAAGCTTAAGCAACGGCTTGCATAAGGAACTAGAGCACTCTTTGAGCACACAACTAGGAATGTTGTCAGGCCCAGGGGAGTATGAAGAATTTAGGGATTTCAAAAAGGAAAGTAGAGAGGTTTCAGAAATTGTGGGAGCACATATTGAGTTGGAAGACAAAATATTATATGGATAAGAAGATTTAGTGTATTGGACAGAGAAATAAGTTGATTGGAAGAAATCAGCGAATAAGTCAACTGCAGTGGAATCATTGCTGGCCTTTTGGTGACCTAGGAAAAAAGAGGAAGGCAAAGCAGAAGATCTACGCTTGGAGTTCACAAAACTATAGAATTGTTTAGGATCTTGTGCGGATTGTATTTTGCACCGGAAAAGATATTTGTTATAGCACTCAGAGTTGAAAAGTGTAAAGTAGGATTTTGCTATTGAATATTTAGAAAAGTCAATTGCAGAACTTTTTGAAACATCTAGACTTAATATTTTTCAAATTAGAAAGTTTCGGACAATACCAAAGGGGATTTAGTGACTCGGAGGTAACAACGCTATTAGGAATGCATATATCTAAAAGAGAACTAATAGATTCATGGAAAAAGGTTACAGCGAAATCGAAATCAACCGCATTGTACAAAGGAGACCAGTCAGTTGTACAAATAAGTTGATTAAGCAAAGTAAAGTATCCTTTACGAAAACAGCGACGGGGTTTATTAGGAGTAACGGAAGCTGAAAAGGAAGTTGAAAAGGCAGGTCCTGATACTGAAGGCGAGATTTCAAGGGAGATATAGAGACTACAGCATTGTTGCCGTCAGTGATAAAAACAAGATCTAACAATTTATTTAAATTGTTTTGTACAGGATTTATTTTAAAATGAGACATGTCAAGCAGACAATCTAAACAAGAAAGAAAGTCGGTCAAGCCCGACTATAACATACTCTGTACCTGTAAAGTGCTGCCCATCACCGCTGCGACCTGTGCTGCCCATAATTGTTTGTTTTCCCTATAACTCGACCGTTCATCCGATCTTTACCATTCCTTTGACGGATCGATAAATAATCCTGATTACTAAATATGTCCAGAAGGAACGAACCTTCTATCTATAAAACTGTGGGAGATATTACGTTTTTTCCAATTTGCGGGGGCGGGAGGGGGCGTGGGAAAAATTTGAAAATAAACTTGATCTGCCTGCAAGTATGAGAAGCATATGTCCCATACATTTCAAACCTCTATCTCTTACCATCTCTGAGATCTGTGCGTTCATACGGACAGACAGACGGACATGGCTATATCGACTCGGCTGTTAATGCTGATCAAGAATATATATACTTTATGGGGTCGGAGATGCTTCCTTCTGGCTGTTACATACTTTTGCACAAACTTATTATACTCTATGTACCTTTGGTACAGAGTATAAAAATAGGGGAAAGTTAACTTCGGCTCGGCCGAAGTTTTGTATACCCTTGCAGCTTCCATTGAAAACAAAAAAGTTTTTCTAAGACTACTTTTTGGACATTACTTTTCTATGGGATTTATACTATAAAGATGTCTGATTTCGATTAAACTTGGTGAAATCATGGAAAAGCATAATACACTTTAAAGGCGATGTCATTTAAAACAAAAAGTTTTTCTCACTTGAACTTCTTTTTCGACCGATCATTCATACTGCAGCTATATGCTATAGTCATCCGATTTTGATAAAACTTTGTAGAAATGTGTCCAAAGTATATAAAATAAGTGTATGCCAATAAAAAGGACGTTTTCATTAAAAACAAAAAAGTTTTCCTCACTAGAACTAGTTTTTCGACCGATCGTTCCTATGGCAGCTATACGAGGTGTGTTCAAAAAGTATCGCGAATTTTGAATTTTCGCGGGTTACGTATATTCGAATTTCGATTTTTTGTGGCGTTATGTTGGTACTCATGTCTCTCACTTATGCCGACAAGCTCGGCCATTTTGAATGTTCACTTAATTGTTGACAGCTGCTTTGCTTGCACGTGTTTTGGATCGTCTTCGATTTTTACCTATTCAAAAAAATGGATCAAAGAACCTGTATCAAATTTTGTGTGAAAAACGAAATTAAGTGCGCGGATGCATTCCGAATGTTGACTGTGGCATACGGAGAAGCTACCTTGGACCGAAGCAACGTTTATCGGTGGTACAAAATGTTGATGTGAACGACGAAGAGCGTGCCGGACGCCCGAGCACTTCAACAACAGACGAAAAAATTAATGAAGTGGAGAAAATGGTATTGGCCAATCGTCGAATCACCGTTAGAGAAGTTGCTGAGGACCTAAACATATCGATTGGCTCGTGCCATTCGATTTTTATCAATGATTTGGGCATGAGACGGGTCGCCGCGAAATTCGTACCAAAATTACTCAATTGCGACCAAAAATAGCATCGCATGAACATTGCTAATGAGATGTTAAACTCTGTCCGCGACGACCCAAATTTGCTCCAGAGGGTCATAACTGGTGATGAATCGTGGGTTTATGGTTATGACGTGGAAACCAAAGCTCAATCATCTCAATGGAAGCTGCCGCACGAACCAAGACCGAAAAATGCGCGCCAAGTTCGGTCGAATGTGAAAGTTTTGCCGACAGTTTTCTTCGATTGCAGGGGCGTGGTGCATCATGAGTTCTTGCCACAGGGAAAAACGGTCAATAAGGAATATTACCTGCAAGTTATGCGCAATTTGCGCGAAGCAATCCGCCAGAAACGCCCGGATTTGTGGAAGAACAAAAATTGGCTTTTGCACCACGATAACGCCCCTGCTCACACATCGTTGCTTGTGCGCGACTTTTTGGCCAAAAACAACACACTAATGATGCCGCAGCCACCGTATTCCCCAGATCTGGCCCCCTGTGACTTTTTCTTGTTCCCTAAACTGAAGAGGCCCATGAAAGGTCGACGTTACGCTACGCTTGACGAGATAAAGACGGCATCGAAGGAGGAGCTGAACAAGATAAAAAAAAATTATTTTTTGAAGTGCTTCGAAGATTGGAAAAACCGTTGGCACAAGTGTATAATATCTCATGGGGATTACTTTGAAGGGGACAAAATGGATATTCATGAATAAATAAATAATTTTTGAAAAAACACAAAATTCGCGATACTTTTTGAACACACCTCGTATATATTCTTGATCAGCATGACGAGCTGAGTTGATTTAGCCTTGTCCGTCTGTTTGTATGCTATCTCCTCCGTCAGATTTAAAGCTATCCTCACCAAACTTTGCATGAAGTCTTTTTGTACAAGTACGCTGCACATTTGTCGGAACCGGCCGGATCGGAAAACTTTTTTGTTTTCAATTGAAACGCCTCCAAACTTCGTATTTCTTATTTTACTATGCTTTTCCATGATTCTACCGAATTTGGTCGAAATCGGACATCTATATAGTATAGCTGCCATAGAAAAGTATAGTCTGAAAAGTAGACTTAGTTAAAAAAACTTTTTTGTTTTCCATGGAAATGTTCTCAAAATTGGCATGTATTTGTGTTATATGCTCCCACACGATTCTACAAAGTTTGGTCAAAATCGGATGACTATAGCATATATCTGCCATAGGAACGATCGGTGGAAAAACTAGTTCTTGTGAGAAAAACTTTTTTGTTTTGAATGGAAACGTCCCTTACGTTGGCAAATATTTATTTTATATACTTTTGCACAATTGTACAAAGTCTTGTCAAAATCGGATGACTATAGCATATAGCGGCAGTATGAATGATCGGTCGAAAAGGAAGTTCTAGTGAGAAAAACTTTTTTGTCTTAATTGGGATCGCCTCCAAATTTAGTAATTAACAGTGTATTATGCTTTTTCAAGATTTTACCAAGTTTCGTCGAAATCAGACATCTATATAGTATAGATCCCATAGAAAAGTAAGGTCCAAAAAGTAGTCTTAAAAAAACTTTTTGTTTTTAATGGAAGCTGCAAGGGTATACAAAACTTCGGCCGAGCCGAAGTTAACTTTCCCCCATTTTTTTTTTATACCCTTGCAGAGGATATTATAAAACTGTCCGGATGTTTGTAACGCATTGAAGGAAGCATTTCCGACCACATAAAGTATACATATTCTTGATCAGCATGACGAGCTGAGTTGATTTAGCCTTGTCCGTCTGTCCGTCTGTCTGTTTCTGTGCTATCTCCTCCGTCAGTTTTAAAGCTATCCTCACAAAACTTTGCACGAAGGCTTGTGGTACAAATAGGCTGCACATTTGTCGGAACCAGCCGGATCGGATGACTATAGCATATAGCTGCCATAGGAACGATCGGTCGAAAAACTAGTTCGAGTGAGGAAAACTTTTTTGTTTTTAATGAAAACGTCCTTTTTATTGGCATATTTTTATTTTATATACATTAACACATTTCTACAAAGTTTTATCAAAATCGGATTACTATAGCATATAGCTGCAGTATGAATGATCGGTCGAAAAGGAAGTTCTAGTGAGAAAAACTTGTTTGTCTTAATTGGGATCGCTTATGCTTTTCCATGATTTCACCAAGTTTGGTCGAAATCAGAAATCTATATAGTATAGATCCCATAGAAAAATAAGGTTCAAAAAGTAGTCTTAGAAAAACTTTTTTGTTTTCAATGGAAGCTGCAAGGGTATAGAAAACTTCGGCCGCGCCGAAGTTAACTTTCCCCTATTTTTGTCTTAATTTTTCGGTCTTCTTTGAATCCATTTCTTAAATTGTGTGCTCGATTCTCGAAGGTACCTTTGAGTGCTATGGAACATATCTCAAATCAAAATCTTAAGAGTAAGTTTATTCCTCCAAAATTTTTAATATAAATAATTTTTTTGTTGGTGTCGTCCCTTATGCTTTGCTAACATTAGTTTAAATCAGAGTAACCTTCTAAAAGCACGGTCAACGTTAGAAATCAACGCCAACTACAAAAATATAAAAAGTTGAAAAGCAACACTGCGTATGAGTAATATTGAAAACTTTTGAGCCCCGTTCATACACCATAGACTAGCGAATAAGGGAGCGCCAGTGTGACCTTAAATTTTCCATTAAGGGGGTCTTCTCATTGAGCAACTTTTTTTTTCGACTTTTTTTTTTGCATTTATTTATAGCTTGGATATTCAAAAATATCCCCCCAAAAGGATTTTCGAAAACTCGAATTAGTTTAGGAGATATAGTCCTTTTAGTGACCCAATGTGACCTAAATTCCCAAGCAACTGCAAACTTAAAGCGCGTTTATCTCGAAACCACGTTCTTCGAACTGGCGGCCATGATATCTCCAGTTCAACTGAACCGATTTTCATGAAACAAAGTGGAATCGACGCAGAATTGTCACCATTCTCGGGTGAACCTCGACCATACTTTTAAAAAATTTTTTTTACTATTTTTTTTTACACTAAACTACAAAAAAAAAGCCCGAAATTGAAATTTTTTTTTGAATGGCCGCCATTTTGTCAAAAAAATCACAAAATTAAGTTTGAGGTTCACCCGAGAATTACATCTATACTGATTATAACCCCGTTTTTTTCATTTCGGACGCTCCGGAGACCCGGAATCGTGGCCGCCGTGACGACACCTTTTTTTTCACCACCAACTTTGAAGTCTCATTACTTTTTGAACAGCCCTCGTATCGAGGCAAAAAAAAATTTTTTATTTACTTTGAACCTTTTGTAATACAATAAATAAAAAAAGTTTTCAATTATTCTTTGCGTTTTCAAATAAGAATTTTTTTAAAAAGGGTCCAAAAAACGGGTTTTGAATGAGAAGACCCCCTTAAAAAAAAAACGCCCTAATGTGCATTTGTATGTATGTAATCGAAGGTTCCAGTTGAAATAAAATATTTCTTTTTTTCGGGTAATCATGGCACTAATTTGACAAAGCACATCAAGCGTTGTTTTGCCGACGTGATTCAAAATGATGAGAACAACAAGTCAAATTGACAAGTCCATATAAATTTGTTCATGTACTACGGATAAAGGCAGAAATATGTTGAAAATAGTGGAGCTTCTTAGCATTGACTCTGCTTAGGATTACGATGACGAGAATGAGAATAGCGTAGATGACTTTCGAAAAATTAGTCATGGAAAGCAAATGCATAGGTGTGTAACTATAAAGCACACAATAACTTTGTCTTTCCTTCAAACTTTCGTGACTTTCTTAGTTGTTTATATTTAGTCGTGCGGTGTGCTGCGCATACACTGCAGGTAGCAGTCAATGCGGTCTTAAAACAGAACATTTTTGCCAAGGCTATATCATCTGCCAGAGCCCTTGTTAAAAAGCAACTGATTGCACCACGCGCTGGAGCCCAACCTACAGGATGCTAAAACATTTGCTGGCAGAAGACGTCTTCAATATTTTCTCCAATTTTGCGGCCGCAGATAACGTCCATTTTCTGCATCGAAAAGTGTGGGACTCAGTTCGCTTAATTGCAATCATATTAGAAAAACTGAGGTGGCCACAACTAAACTTCAAGCTTTGGGTGATTTTTATTTTATTTGAATACACTGCAAATTGGAAATATCTAGCGAAATCGCTCGTTCAGGAAATAGAAAAGCAAGTCCAACGGCTGAAACTTTTATGTTATATATTGTTTCTTATTAAAAAGTTTGGACCTATTCTAGAATTTACTCTTTGCAATAGTTGAAAAATTTTAACTTATACCGGTACGCCCACAAAAAACTGGGTACCGTATCGAAACCGAAAACCGAAATAGAACCTTTTACCGAAACATTCATTTTGGGTCGTACCGGAACTTGTATCGGAACCAAAAATCGTTTCGATATTAGTCCCTGGTTATTTGTAAACTTGTGTTATTGAAGCATCTGTACTTTCTGTTGATTACTTAGGAAAAAGCGTATCTTAGGCTCAAAATAAATATTACACGAATGATAGAATATCATATGCCAGGAAAAAGAGGTTGCTGAACAACGTAACACACGAGTTCCACCGAGCTTTCGTTTCTTCTGATCCGCTTTAATCAAGCATTTCTTCAAAAAAAAATTGTCAAGTCATACGACCATCCAAAAGAAGCATCGCGCTTTTGGAGTCACCGCCATTTGAGGTAGCAGATGGAACAACAGATGATAACGATCTCAAAGTAAAAGAACATTTTTCCCATTTAAATCAGAAGTAAATAATTTACAAAAATCCAACACATGCAGTTTCAACTTTGAATTTGGTTTATTTTCATCTCAGTGTTACAAGTAATTAAATACTTGGATCGGTTGGTAAAATACACTTTTTTTCAATGTTAGCGTTTTTAAACTTGGTCACTAGTTATGAAAATTATTTGCTTTCAAACAGTTCAGCTGTGTGAAACATCAATTTGTGTATAATTTCATAAAATATACAAAAAATAAAAATGGTTCGAGCCGTACAAACTGAGGTAACCCGAACCGTGGAAGCGGCTGATAATCAACAGTTAGGATAAAACATAAAAAGTAAGAAAATAAAAAGAAAATTGAAGACCAACCAAGAAAAGGTCTGTTCGGGTTGAAGGCCCAAATAAAAATGAAATAATGAGCCTACAGGTTTAGCTGGCCTTCTTTTCATTTTTCCAACGCCTGCTATGTCAAAAAGCCAGCACAAAGCAACGCAACGCCTGCTATTCCTTCAAAAAAAAAAAAAATAAGAGAGCTTAGGAAAAATATATTTTTCATTTATAATTATGTAGTTTATTTGTAGGTTAATATTTTAAAGTAAAATTTTAAGTAGCTTTCGATGGCCCATTATTATACTCTATACCAGAGGTACACAGAGTATATTCAGTTTGTGCAAAAGTATGTAACAGCCAGAAGGAAGCATCTCCGACCCTATAAAGTATACATATTCTACATCAGCATCAACAACCGAGCCTGTCTGTCCGTCTGTCTGTCCGTATGAGCACATATATCTCAGAGATGGTAAAAGATAGAGGTTTGACCTGTAAGGGACATATGCTTCTTATACTTGGAGGCATTGGAAAATTTTATATTGAAAAACTCAATTTGGCTAGATGGATTTTCATGTTTCGAAGATAATGACGATATGGCCAGCACTTCTGCAGGGCTACCACGAGGCAGACCAACAAAATCGATCGATGAGAGCTCAACGTTCACCAGGAAAAAGCAACTTCAAGGTGCCACAATGGAAATCAGCACCGAGCATCTATCGGAGGCATTATCCGTCAAATACTTTGCGTAGACCTAGAAAGAAACAGATCAACTATAACAAAGGCTGTTGCACTTGCTAGTCCTGTCCGTCTTAAGCGCATTAGGGAAAACATTGATACACCGCCAAACGTGCAACCCATCAAGTTCACTCGAGAAGAAGCCTTGGCTCTGTTTTTGGACGTGGAATTTTCCAATCAGAAGTATAACAACATGCGGGACGCGTTCAGGAAGCACAACTCGGACATTCTTCCCAGCTACGAACAACCAAAACTTCAGGATTTATTGGACCACACAGCGAGACGCATTGTGCAAAGTCTACCCGAACCGGAATTGTAAGCATTGCCAGAAAACCTGACCCTATTCTTGAAATGGGGCTGCGATAGATCATCGGGACAGAGTGCTTACAAGCAAGTAATTAGTTCCGATGAAGGCCCAGTGAGTTTTGTGAACATGTTCATGGCGTCACTCGTCCCACTGCGGCTGAAAAATGGAAATGTTGATTACTGGAAAAATCCTCGGCCCTCATCAGTACATTTCTGCAGCCCAATAATGTTCAATTATGCGAAGGAAACGTCCGAACTAACCAAAAGCACTGTTAACAGTACAAAGGACATGTCAACTCTGACATGTGCCATCTGCAAGAGGAAGCAAAAAGATTTTCGAGAGTTCGAGACATCGGAAACGGACGAGCATTATTATGAATATAGAATTTCTCCATTACATGCGAGGATCAGATGTATGGAATTCATGCTCAAACTGGCATATACTCTTTCACGACAAGGAGACGACTCAGATGACAGCGCCAAAACCAAAATCAATGGAAAGTAGAAGGAAACAGGATATACAACAAAAGTTTTTGGCGGAGCTTGGGTTAAGAGTCGAGTTAAGAATGATGCAAATACATCCCGGAGATTCTTCGACAGCGATGAGGCAACTGCTCAGATAACAGGAATTCATCTGGATGTCAACAAACGGTTTAAGATCATATTCAATGTCTTAAGCTGCGACGAAAATGTTATATGTCAAGAAGACAAAAAAATTACTCCTACAGTCCATAAAATATTAGATCTTGTTGAGCATCTAATACAACAACAGCTTATATCGATGGGAGAGTTGTCAGAAGAAGCCCAAGAATCTAAAAACAAGGACTACAAAAGATATAGGTATGCGAACACGTGCAAAATATCTCGACATCAAGAAAACTCGGACCTTTTCAACATGTAGTCGGACTCATCTGATCCCCGTATCTCATCTCTCAGACACATCATGCTGAATGCTGAACCGGACCGAAAACCACAAATGGAATCGGTTCGGTTCATTTCACTGACGTGTCTCAAGACTTACAAATTTTGGGGATTTTAATCGATTTGCTTCGATAAGTCCTTATCGATGCCGGACTTATGAAACATGTGATCATGTATACCTCCTGCAATTGTCCACCGATCTCTTAATATGGCTGTCGTAAGTCAACATTTCTTCTTTGAAAGTTGCTAATCGAATTGTTTCCCTATCTCATCGAGCTGTGTTGCTTCTTTACCTTAAATCAACTTTAGACAGGATTACAGCTATTCAAGTGAAATCATTCAACTATTCTATTCAAATGTTCTCTAGGAAGTCAATTTCGAAAAGTCACATTTTCACTTTAGAAATCATTATAATTCAAATATCTTCTTCTTCTTTGGCATCGATGATAATAAGATCATCACAACCGTTTTACGGTCTCGGCCGCTGCCACTAATGCCCTCCACTCGCCTCAGTCCCGAGCGACATTCCACCAGTAGGACACACCCAGCTCCGCAATATCTCCCTGCACCTGGTCGCGCCATCTCCGCTTCGGTCGACCCGGCCCGGCCTTGCCTCCTAACTCGTTTGCATGCCGACTGTACACCCGTTTTGCTGGAGCGCTATCATCCATACGGTTAACATGTCCTATCCAGAGCAGCCGCTGTTGTTTTATGCGCTGGACAAGCCTAGTGTCCCCATAGAGCTCGTACAGTTCGTGATTCATTCATTCCATAAATCCTCCGAAGAACTTTTCTCTCGAACACGCCAATTGCCGCCTCATTCGTTGATGACATTGTCCATGCTTCTGCGCCTTATAGCAGCGACTTGTATAGCGCAATTTTCGTTTTCCGAGAGAGGGCTCTGCTCTTGAACTCCTTACTGAGCCCTTAGTAACATCGGTTTGCAAGAGTAATTCTTCTTCGGATTTCCAGACTGATGTTGTTGTCGCTGGTTATCGTCGTTCCGAGGTAGACAAATTCCTTAACAACCTTGAAGTTGTAGTCTCCCATTACAACAGATTGTCCAAGCGTAGATAGTAGGCCCATAAGTTTTGACTGCTCCTCTATCTCTGAGAACGCCTGTTTTACCACAGATTCGCTTTTGCCGATGATGTCAATATCATCGGCATATGCAAGTAGCATGTTATCTCTGGTAAAGATGGTGCCCGTTCTGTTAGCATTTGGGCCTGGCGCGTTGTCCCCCACAGCAGATTAAAGAAGTCGCACGATAAGGTGGTGCAGGGTGACGCCTAAAACCTCGTCTGGTATCGAAAGGCTCGGAGAGGTTTTTTACTATTTTGAAGGAGCTTTGTGTGCTTCTCAACGTCATCATGCAAAGTCGAACGTATTTTGCTGGAATACCAAAGGCAGACAGGGCTTCAAAGAACTTTGACCCTATCGGCGTGTCAAAGGCGGCTTTATAGTCAACAAAAAGGTGGTGGGTGTCGATCTTTCTCTCTTGGGTCTTCTCCAGGACTTGTCGCAGTGTAAATATCTGGTCCGTGGTGGATTTGCCAGGTCTAAAGCCACACTGATAAGATTCAATCAGTTCACTCATTCTCGGCTTTAGACGTTCACATAGGATAGAACCTTAAATGCAATGGGAAGGAGATTGATCCCGCGGTAATTGGCGCAAGCCGCAGGGTCCCCTTTCTAAAAAATATTGGACATTTAACTTTGCCAGCGCACAACGGTAGGTCGTGTCCCTTCAATTCTTGCACCATCTGTAGTGCACCAGGGACAGGCACATTTCTATCTCGTGTGCATACGAAACATCTCAAAGCAGCGCTGCACCGACACATACGGTATAAGCTGTACAAGCGCCGCTGCGTTGCTTGCTTTCCTACGCCGCGACGCAGTCGTTGCTACTGAAATTGAGAGCAATTTATGTGCTGCTCTCGCACACGCCAATGCAAAAATGTAAATGTATTTTTTGCCTGCCTCTGTTTTATACCCAAATCCTGCTGCAAAATTGTTCACGTAGTTGAGTAACAGAGGCCCAGTTGCTGCGATTCACGGTAATTAACAACACTAACAGTACAGCTGCGATATTCCCCTCTGTCCGCACTCTACAAGATTCTGAATAGCCGCCTCAGAAGACAGTAACATGTGACACGAAAACAGCTGAGCTGCCAACAACAGCGTTGCCAAAAAGAAAGTTTCTAAAAAATCACCCTTTAAATACCTTTACAATTACCATTATAATTATTGGGGTATTCAAAAATGCAATTTCCATTACAATTACATTTATTTCGTAAATAAAAATGTATTAACAATTAAAAATTATTTCAATAATTACTCTAAATAATTAAATTATTTGGTAATTGAAGTAATTTAGGCTCTATGTGGTCTTTTTTATTAAATATTAGATTAATGTTTAAATAATAATTAACAAACAAACGTTCATTGTGTTGCACCAGGCGCAAGCTGACTGACCGATAAGTCTCCTTTACTTATCGATATATCGACATCTGGCATTATATAACACTAGTCTTAAGTGTTGCACAGATTCTATTGAAATGGTTGTTATCAAAGCGGCTACATTTAAATTCAAAATTCTTCACAGTTTACATGTTACAAATATTGAAATAGTTGTAGTTGGTTATAAATTCTTAATTACGAAATAATTGTAATTGAAATGGTAATTACGATTTACAGCTCTGCTTTGTTAGTTCCAACTAAATCTTAACGAATTACTTTAAAGTGGGATCTGCAAGTCTATTAGGTTGGAAATCATATCAAGAACGGGAAAACAGACTGCCAGCTGGCTGAGAAAAAGTGAGATTACTAGCAGGACAGATCAAGAACACAGCGTTTACTTTTTGGTATCGGTATGCATCAATATACCTGGATCATCTTTATTTATGCCACCCTGGTAAATTCTTGTATACTTTTTTTTTTTAAAGGGTGACCCGCAGATCGCGGCAAACTACAGGAGAATCTCTTTCCAAAATGCAATAGCAAAGGTTTTCTCTGCAATCTTGCTGGAAAGGCTAAACTCTTGGATAAGTGAAGGTGATCTTCTGTCAGAGTTCCAGGCCGGGTTCCGGTAGGGGTCCATTGACAATGTCTACTGTCTCTCCAGCATTGCCGAGAGGTAACTTTCTAGAAGACAGAAGATCCCTTTTTTTGAAGCTGTACAACCTAGGAATGTCATCAAAAATCATTAAAATCTTGGAAAGCTTCTACAAAGACACCCAACAGGCAGTATGGGATGGCACTGGCTTATCGCATTGGTTTACCACCGAAACGGGAGTAAAGCAGGGATGTCTGCTTAGTCCTCTTCTCTTCGCCTTTTTCCTAAACGATCTCACTGATTGTCTCCTAAAAGGAATCTCGATAGGTAATGTATGCTGATGATATAGTTGTATTATCTGATTCCCCTAGAAGTTTGCAAAAAAACAATTGATGCGCTGCATACTTACTGTAGGATCTGGAACCTGACAATAAATATGGAGAAGTCTCAAGTCCTAGTGATGAGATGAAAAGAGATGAAAAATGGCACTTAAACGGCGCAGAGCTAAAAGTAGTTAAAAGCTACAAATATCTAGGAGTTTACTTCAACCACAACGCCAGATTTTATCTTCATTTAAAAAAAAAAAACTGGCAGATTCTAAGGTAGCCATCAATTGTACCTGGAGGACGTTGCTTGGCAAGAAGGATGTGCCTACTAGTACAAAATACAAGCTCTTCAGTGCGGCGGTGATATCCATTATGACCAATGGCGCTCAAGTGTGGGGGATTTATCACTTCGACGAAGTAGAAGGCCTTCTAAGATATTTTATCAAAAGACACAGTACACGCCAAACAGAATGATATACTTAGAAACCGGACTCTCGCCTCTTCACGTATGTATATACAGCCGACATCCACTTCAAGTATAGCAAAAGATTATGAGTATGCCTGATCACCGACTTCCAAAGATTGTGACCTCGCACTTACTGCGGGAAAAACTTACAACACTTCCAAGAGTGGGAAAACCTGGCAGAGAAGTTACTCGTAGCTTTACGTTTGCACGACACTATGGAATGGGCATTTTGGGCAGATCGAATCGTTCTTAAGATGGGAGAGAACTACAGAGACGAATTAATAAGGGAAGCGCAGAGCAGCTCGATTAGCGTGCTAGGAAAGGAAGTTAATTACGAGCTCGGTACAGAAAACTACTTCTCGGATGCTTACTCGATCGACAAAATTAAACACATATTTATGGCGTGTGGTGAAATTTTGGCACTAAACTTTATACCACACATCAAAGCTGGGAACTGTAATGCACTTTCTGGTGGACTGTCCAAATATAGCAGAGACCAGGCAAATATACTTCGGAGGAACTACCAATGGAAGAGAGGTGATCTTGGACCTTTTAAATGGAGCATTTACAGAACTCTGCCAGGATTCTGGCCTGGAGGGGTCGTCTCCAGAGTAACTGAACGATTTTGGTTTGTTTATTCCTATACATATGTTGTTCGGGGGAATTGGGTATGGGTATGGAGGGGGGTAATTGTCTCCACTGTGTCTGGCATGCGGATGGCTCTTGTCGTGGAACTACACCCAATTATGTCAAAAGAAAACTCAAAACTTACAATGGAAATATGTATGCTTATCGAGAGAAGCGTAGGTACTCTAAAATGGGGGAGAGGACTCTTGTCTGATTAGACTTCACTTAACCTTATCCATTTGCCACTAAGTATAATACATCTGTGTGTGTCATTTCTTAACTATGATATATGATAAAAACCTTAACCAACTTCAATTTAAAATTTAGAAAAAAAGAAGGTACTTGGTTTAAATTCGGACTATCATATGAGAGAACTTGGCTTAAGTTAAGAAATCGCCACTTGCAATAATCCACAACATTTTTACAACTACTGTTGAGGTGCTGAAAATGCTGGTGAAAGCGATTAGTAACCAAGTAAGTTTTCCAGCCCTTTGACCAACTTTTAAATACCCATAAATCTGTGAGATAACTTGTTAAAATTCTTTACCAGGGAATCAAACTGAAGCTTGACCTAGAATTATTAAGTCACCTGAAGTCCTATATTAAGGTTTCCCCCGAAATAATTTGAATACATTCAAAACACGCGCGCCTACTTAATTTGAGCACCAGCGCGCGCCCACAGCTACAAAGTTATCGATGACAGAACAGCTATCGATTGTTAGTATCGACAGCGCTGCCGTTGCCTACAGTGCCCAGCTATAAAAGGTGGGTTTGGTCGAAATGGCACGACATTCAGTGCGCTGCATCGGTCGAGACAGCAGCCACTACTTTTCTTCTTAATATTTATTTTTTGTTTTTTTTTTTTTCCTTTCCAAGCATGAAGGGCATACGCTTTCGGTCAATTCTGGGCAATCCTTCGGAATACCTGGTTGGCATTGACCATTCGACCTGAAGAGGCCCTCTTTCCTCTTCAGTTTGAGCCGTTAGCTGCGTCTTGGTGGCATGCTGCTTGAATGGAATGTTTGAATGTTTTTTTTTTATTTCCTTTATAAATAAGCTGGTATTCCAAGAATGAAAGGCATACGCTTTCAGTCAATTCTGGGCAATCCTTCGGAATACCTGGTTGGCATTGACCAATCGACCTGAAGAGGCCCTCTTCAATTGAAGCCGTTAGCTGCGTCTTGGTGGCATGCTGCTTGAATGGAAATTCGGCCGGGTTCCCCAAGCTTCAGTTTGTTGGCGAATCTTTTATGGTTTTTTTATGATTGACCAATTCATCTTTTGGTGGTGGCTTGAGCCATGTCAGCGGAGAATTTCTCACCATTCGTTAATCCTAGTTCCGTCTGCAACCTGCAATCACCTTTCGCAGCTTTCTTGTAGCTCGCTTGATACGCTTATGCAGGATCTTTCGGGCGCAACCTGTCCAGCTACCCTTCTGTTGGCCTCTCTCTTTGCCCCTTCCCGCTTTTTAATTAAGAGTTCTCGTCTTGGTGGCATGCTGCTTGAATAGAGAATCTGATTCCTAGTCATGTCATAAAATCTGATGACCATTTCAGGGTCCAGAAATGAGAGGGTGTCCTGTATTTCTAATAATTACCCTCTGTAATGTTTCTTTGGACGATTTTTTTTTTTTAATTATTGCCTGTGCTTCTTTTTAAAAAAAAATTTGCCTGCGGCGCATTCATGACTATTAAAATGACTTACCTCGGAAAATTCCACATTATTAATTATGTTGCAATGATTTGGGTTGTAAAGCTTCCTGATTTCCAAAAATAGTTGGTGGATTCTCTGGGAGTGATCCGGGAACTTTTTGAAAAACTGAAACTTCGCCAGGTATCCTATGTAATGCTCTTTTTTCCTTTCAAATTTTGGAAGCTGTGACCGCATGTCTTTCCAAAGCCTTTCGATATTCTGCGTGTGCGCTTTAGTTGTGGGATCAACAAAGTTTTTTGAGTGATTTACAGTTTCATGTGTAAATCCCTCTTCCTCCAGGCAATTGTACGCCTTCCAACAATCCGACATAATTGTGGTTCCCGCGGCGATGCGATTCTGGATTATTTCCAGCAGTGTCTCTTTTCGGCGATCTTCCACCGGAACTATAAAAAAATCTCCGGACTCTCTAGCAATGCCCCTGAAGACCCACTGTCCTTCTACTATGCGGCCACAGTTGAACTTACGCTTTCCAATTTTGACAGTTAAGGCAAAAAACAATCTGTTTCTTATACAAAAAAATGCAACTTTCAAACAATTTTTACCATTGAACCGCGGGAGTCCCCCGCGATCTGAAGTCGTCATAGTTCTTGTAAATTCGCGGTCCATCGAGGATATTTTTTTCAGAGTTTTTGGTGAGGGGTAGCTCTACTAAACAATTACCTTATTTTTCGATGCAAACTATTACAAAGGGTGCGTTTGGACTTGCCCTCTTGGGTAAAATGGCTTACTGTAAACACTTTACCTTTGTCAGCGTGCACAGCGAATATTTTGCTTACCAGAAACAATTTTTTCAATTTATAAATGACAGTTAAGGCAAAAAACAATCTGTTTTTATACAAAAAAATGCTACTTTCAAACAATTTTTACCATTGAACCGCGGGAGTCCCCCGCGATCTGAAGACGTCATAGTTCTTGTAAATTCGCGGTCCATCGAGGATATTTTTTTCAGAATTTTTGGTGAGGGGTAGCTCTACTAAACAATTACCATTTATTTATACTTTCTTAAATAATTCATTTATATTTTCTTAAATAATTTATTTATATTTTTTTTAGTACTTTAGACTACGGCAGTCCGAGTTGAACTGAACATTTGTAGGGTCGAAATTGTGATATAACACTTTAGATCAGGGCCACCTTGAAAAACGAAAACTAACGTTTACTATTTGCTGTTCCCAATTCCAAACGATTTGGATATGTTTTAACTTTTCGAACTCGGTTTCGAAACCAGCTGGCTGGCTGGCCTGCGCACGTGTTTGTGTATATCGACAGCAGCCAGAGTTGTCATCATCTCTATAGTTTATATGTACAAAGGTCTAATTTACTCTTTAAATCCATTTATTTTCATTTAAACCAGTATTTAAATATTACATTGGAATATATCAGATCAAATATGGTTAAGGGGAAAGTTAACTTCGGCTCGGCCGAAGTTTTGTATACCCTAGCAGCTTCCATTGAAAACACAAAAGTTTTTCTAACTAAGACTACTTTTTGGACATTACTTTTACATGGGATCTATGGGATTCGACCAAACTTGGTGAAATCATGGAAAAGCATAATACACTGTTAATTACGAAATTTGGAGGCGATCCCATTTAAAACTAAAAAGTTTTTCTCACTAGAACTTCTTTTTCGACCGATCATTCATACTGCAGCTATATGCTATAGTCATCCGATTTTGATAAGACTTTGTAGAAATGTGTCCAAAGTATATACAATAAGTGTATGCCAATAAAAAGGACGTTTCCATTAAAAACAAAAAAGTTTTCCTCACTCGAACTATGGGAGCTATATGCAACAGTCATCCGATTTTGACCAAACTTTGTAGAATTGTGTAAAAGATAATAAAATAAGTGTATGCCAATGAAAAGGACGTTTTCATTAAAAACAAAAAAGTTTTTCTCACTAGAACTAGTTTTTCGTCCGATTGTTCCAATGGCAGCTATATGCTATAGTCATCCGATTTCGACCAAACTTAGTGAAATCATGGGAAAGGATAGTAAACTAAGAAATACGTACTTTGGAGTCGTTTCCATTAAGAACAAAAAAGTTTTTCTCACTAAGACTTGATTTTCGACCGATCGTTCCTATGACAGCTATTTGCTATAGTCATCAGATCCGGCTGGTTCCGACAAATGTGCAGCGTATTTTTTTTTTTTTTTTTTTTTTTTTATTTTGTATTTATTGAATCTTCTTTTAATGAGACTAACAATAATTTTTCAGATCTTAATCTAGAAACTATTTTATAAACCATCCCCTGTTGGAGATAGTTTGTGTTCTGCGGCCCTTCAAGTCAGTCGCTGGGTTGGTAGGTCATTTCTTCTGAGACGAGAATGCGTTGCTAGCATGGAAAGAGATTTTGCAAGTTGATTTGGGTGGGTAAGAAGCTTCTCAGAATATTTTTGTTTAAGTTGCTCTATTTCAGTTTCGACCAATGGGATGCTGAGATCGTTGTGGATACACTCATTGCGAATGTACCATGGCGCTCCAGTGATGGTTCTGAGAATTCTTGACTGTGATCTTTGGAGGATGTCCACACTGCTCGCACAGGCATTTCCCCATAACTGCGAGCCATACGTCCAGACAGGCTTTATGATGCTTTTGTACAGCAGGACTTTATATTCCAGTTTAAGAGGGGAACGGGAGTTGATTAGCCAATGAAGGCTGTTGGCCTTTAGCTTGATTTGAAGCTTTTTCGACTCTATGTGTTTGCGCCATGTGAGCCTTCTATCGAGGTGCACACCTAGGTATACAACATCGTTTGATTGCGGGATCTGGGTTGCATTTAAGGATAGCTGGGGACAGGTGCTTCTGTTGAGTGTGAACGTCACATGTTTACACTTTTGCTCGTTGATTTTTATGCGCCAGTTGGCCAGCCACTCTTCCACTTTAGCTAGGTGGCTTGCCAGGAGACTTGTAGCGTTAATTGGACATCGTGATCTGCTTAATATTGCCGTATCATCCGCAAAAGTACTTGTTGTAAGTCGAGGGTCTGTTGGTATGTCGGCAGTGTACATTGCATATAGGAGAGGACCGAGTACGCTACCCTGCGGCACTCCGGCTCCTATAGTGAACTCTTCCGTTGTGTACTCATTTTGACGAACTGTAAATACTCTGTTACTGACGTAACTTTCTAGGACTTTGTGAGTATTTGGAGGAAGCATTGTCCTTATCTTGAATATAAGACCATCCAACCAAACGCGGTCAAATGCTTGGGCAACATCTAAGAAAATTGCAGAGCAGTATTCGTGGTGCTCAAACGCAGTCCGAATGTCTGAAGTTAAACGGTTGACTTGCTCAATAGTCCCATGCTTTGCTCTAAACCCAAATTGATGTGAGGGAATGATATTTTGTGTATGGGCATCAATTTTACTGAGTAGGATCTTCTCAAATAGTTTTGACAGGCAAGGTAGCAGACTAATGGGTCTGTATGATGACGCTTGTGTTTTATCTTTTCCTGGTTTCTGAATCATTATGATTGTGGACTTCCTCCACTGAGTTGGAAAGTATCCACATCGCAGAACAGCATTGTATTTGGACCAAAAGACTTCGTGCAAAGTGTGGTGAGGATAGTTTCAGAGGAGATAGCATAGACACAGACGGACAAGGCTAAATCAACTTTGCTCGTCATGCTGATCAAGAATATATATTCATTATGTGGTCGGAGATGCTTCCTACTATGCGTTACAAACATCCGGACAATTTTTTAATAGGGGAAAGTTAACTTCGGCTCGGACGAAGTTTTGTATACCCTTGCAGTTTGTTTCTCTAAATAAGACTACTTTTCGGACCTTACTTTTCTATGAGAGCTATACTATATACTATAGATTTCCGATTTCGACCAAGTTCAGAGCAATCATGGAAATGCATTACAAACTGTTAATTGCGAAATTTGGATGCGATCCCAATTAAAACAAAAAAGTTTTTCTTACAGGAACTTCTTTTGATCTCGGATTTTTCAATCTCGGAATTCTCGTCTTGATTGATTTAAGCTTGTTATCCGAACTCGACTTGATCCCTTAGTGGGATCCAATCAAGAATGCCCGATATAGATTTAAGCTCGAAATTTGATCTAGAAATCGGCTTAGTGCAAGTTTGGCCGAGATTGAATTGAGCTCGATAATTCAACTACACTCAATCCGGAAAAGGATTGGCCCAAAAACTACCGAGATTGATTTGTGCTCGAAATTCGTACTTGATTTGATCTATAAATCGCCTTGATGCAAGTTTGCACGAGATTGAATTGACCTCGATATACGAACTGCACTTAATCCCAAAAAGGATTGGTTCACAAATGACTGAAATTGAAGTTATCTCTTTATCCTACCCTGTACCCTTCAAAAATGGGTAAAATGGAATCATGAGTCATTGGGCGTATTCAGCAGATAAATCCGATTTACGATTTCTGATTTATGATTGCCGATTGCGATTGGTAAATTTGACGAACATGATTGCTGAGATGGAATCATATCAAATGTATGATTGGTGAGACCGTTTACCGATTTCACGGCCAACTGTTAACCCCAAAACTAAAAATAAACTGATTGCTCTCAAAAATTGTGCATAAAATGAGTTGTGAAAACATGAATTTAATTGGGACGGTCTTTTGTGAGGATGAATTTAAAATGGGTATAATTGCTAATCTGGTCAATGAGCAATCCATTCGTAGCCGCTATTGGGGCAATCGAAAAATCAAAAGGAATCGCCTTCGCTCTAAATCATTCTACTAGGACACAGTTCCCAGGTACAGAATGGACCAACTCAAGGCGCATTTAAGGATGTCACGCACAACTTTTAAGGTTTATATATGAAATACGTTTTATGCATGTTAATAGAATTCTGTTAACTTTGCGTTTTCCAGGAACTTCATGGTGTAACAGCAAATGCAACGTCACTAACAGAGTATGAAACAATTGCAAATGTATGTTTTTCAAAGAAGATGCTATTTTCAATTTGGCTGCTAAGTAAGCAGGAATCTTTCTCGTCTGTTGGCGATCGATTTGACATTCCAACAAGTTCAGGCCACCAAATATTTTACAACATAACAGGGACTCTATCGAGGCTAATGCCTACATATGTGAATTCGCCAAATGACTCACAGCAAGCTTTTACTGAACAAATATTTAAACAAAAATCGCGTGGAATCCCAGGTGCGATTGGGGCAATTGATGGGTGTCATATATCTATTAAGCAATCTGTAGGAAACGCCGCGGATTACTCAACAGAAAGCAGGGTCAATCGGTTATTCTTCAAGGCGTATGTTCCAAAAGTTATGCCTGTTGTCCTTATATAAGTCCAAGAGTATAGGTATAAGTCCCTATATAAGTCATTGATTAAAAACCCACTAAATTTCTAATTAATAATGCCTACTTACTCTCAACGCGAACATCCATTTTCAAATGTCAAATGTATTTAATCCTAAAGCCTAAATTTTTTATGGTGTGAATGTATTTTTGACCAAATATACTAAATCCAGAAAATAACCTAAACTTAGCAATCATTGTCATTCAGCAGAGAATTATAAGCAATCGCAAATCGTAAATCAGAAATCGTAAATCGGATTTATCTGCTGAATACGCCCATTGTCAGCTAGAGCGTTCGTGCTCGCTTGATTTTGTATATATGTGTAAGTGTGTGTGCGTGCATGTTCATTTGTCTAGAACAGCGAAGAGCGAGGCCAAAAAGAGAAAGTGTATTGGTGTGCGATATTTAAGAGACACAGCCCAGCTTTGAACTGCCCTGCTCGACGTCTGGGCATCGAATGCAAGCAAAGAGAGCGCTGCTTACGCTCATTTGCCCGACTTCGGCATGCGCTCGGCTTGTGTGCGTGTAAATAGCCGATTGCGCTCGGCCCCTGGGGGCTATAGAGGAACATCGCTGGTCTAGAAAATTAATGAAAACACATGAAAGGGTACAGGGTACTACAGTGGCCTTACTGGCTGAAACTTTATGTTACCCCAAAATGAGCTTCTCACAAGCGAACCATGCGACTTACTGAACGACATTTTGGATTTTCAAACCAGCAAGTTCTTGCCGGCTCGAGGTCATTACCCCCGTTCATTGTTTGCATACCCACGGGTTTATCTTTAATAGAATTTAGCTTTCTCCCCATGCCGGCATTGCTATGACTGTTTGGGAATTGCAAGACATCAAAGTAGAAAAATCGACACATAAAAAGAAATTCTTATTTGATAGTAAGTAGCCTTTGCTTATGAGTGCGTACCCATTTAGCCTCATAGTACTGGTGAGAGAGATTTTCTTGCTCTCATACTATTTCGCTCTCTCGCTTTGATATGGGACATCCGTACTAACTTCAATCTCGAGTCAGGATTATTTGATTTTCAAGTATGGTTTCGAGATTGACATTAGCTTTTTCGGATTGATACAAACTTTTCAGGATTGTTTCAAGCCTTTTGAACTTTTATCAAGCTCGATCTAGTACGACTCGAGCTTGAAATTTCATTCCGAAGGTGGAGATCAAATCAATCTTTTTGAGTTGTATTCTATCTATCCATTTTTTTTTCTGTGTATGTAACGCATACAAGGAAACATCTCCGACCACATAAAGTATACATATTCTTGATCAGCACGACGAGCTGAGTTGATTTAGCCCTGTCCGTCCGTCTGTTTGTTTGTATGCTATCTCCTCTGTCAGTTTGAAAGCTATCTTCACCAAACTTTGCTCGAAGTCTTTTGGAACATATACGCTGCACTTTTGTCGAAACCGGCCGGATCGGATGACTATAGCATAAAGCTGTCATAGGAACGATCAGAACCGATCAGATTCTTACTCATTTTTAATTATCTATATAAAAGTTAAACAAACTAATCTTCTGGAAAATTCACGCCTCTAGATGAAAAATGGGTGGGCAAGGGTGTTTGGGCGAAAGCTTAGATGCCGAGCAGTTAGCTCTAAACTTATTAGCAAAATATGGAATTCTTTACTTTCAAATTTTGGAAAAACTATTCACAAAATCGGAAAATATGTATAAACCATTTCAAATCAAGCAAATGCCGAATTTGAAGACGTTACCATTGAAAACAAAATTGTTTTTTATTACAAAAACTCTGAAATTTTTGTTGAAAAATCCCTTTGATTTCTTCTCTACTATTTTCCACTCCATTCTCGTTGTTTTCCCTCCGCCCCTTTTTGTTGTAATGTCATCTAATTTTTCTAGTAAAATCTGTAACATATCCTCTTCCCATTCTAGTTTCCTTTAAACAATTCAATTTAATGCCCTCCAGCTGTTTTGTCATTGATTGAATTTGTTGTTTGCTAGTTTTGACTTTCCCCTCGCCCCACGCTTCTACCGTTACCCAACCAGCTGATGGTCCCCATTGATGGAAATGATGAAACGTTGCGGTTCACCATGCCCCCCCCCCTTGGCGCTTTCGAGTGGCTTTAGTAGTGGGCGGTAGTGATATTTTGTACAGATTCATCGTCGGGCCACTTACAAACATAAAGTCAGGCAATTTCGAATGCATTTTCGAGTAGCACTAAGATGAATTCAAGGATTCAGGCAAAATGCTTGAAATTAGTGAATGAAGAAGGGATTTATGAAACCAATGTAAAAGCTTAACACAAACAATTGTGCTCCTGCGAGTTTCCAATTAGCAGCAAGAAAAGGCAAACTCTGTGATTTGCACTTTTCATTTTCATGACCTCCAATGTGGCTGCACATGTGTAGCTCTCTGACCCCAACACTCCCCTACCTCCACCCACCCATTAGCCAACCCTGAATGGCGCATTAACATAACCTTACATTATTCAGCTGTGCGTTTCCTTTGCACTTGCCGTGAGGTGCAAAAGGTGGAAAGTGGAAGGCAGCAGAATTTGCATAAATTTGGTTTATGAGACGCGCGCGTGTTTCTCTGTCTTTGGCTGCTGCTGGCTGCTGCTGGCTGCCTCTTTACGTGCTGACAGTTGGAGGAGCCACATACATCGACATCGACAACGCCATAATATATATACATACATACTATATAATAACCGAACATGAAATAACAAGGCTAATTATGCCCACGTAATTGCGCATAATATTTAAGTACATGTGCCGGGGTTGTTCATTTACTGAGAGTAAGTAGAGTAGTTAGATTTCGATTCCTGTTTCTATATATATTTTGATACCCTGTAGAATTGAACATGGGAAGCCGAAGTGAAATACTTGATCACGAAATTCTGAAAATTCTGAAATTCAGCTTGAAAAGTTGAACTATTCAGTTATTTGTGGGTGAAATTGACTAGTTTTTGGTTTCTAATTTAAAAATTTCAATTTTAATTACCATTAAATTGAATGAATGTAACATTTATTTAGTTTATAAATCATTTATTAATAGCGATTTGGCATGAACAGTTAAATAAGAGGATACATTGATGTTTGATAATGAGTTTCAATATAAAACGATAGTTCAACTTAACAACTGAGAGTTAATTTAGACGACTTTACGGATTACAACTTTCAACTTTAGACCGAAAGCGACTTCTTTGGCAACCGACAACTTGAACTTTATTCATATGCCGCTGCTCGCTGACGACCCACGACTCCAACTCCTCGTCTTCAACTACTGATGTATGAATAAAAAAAGGTATGACCATCTTTTGGTAAGAGAGGGCTGCATGGATAAGGTTGCCACCTTACATGAATGAGTATAATCTAATTACTTTTTCTAATTACTTCAAAAATTGTACCTGATTATTCAGTAATTGAGCTTGAAATGTTGAATTATTAGTAAGTTAATGTAAAGAAAGAGCCTTGATTTCCATTAAATAAAATGAATGATTAAAATTTAATTACTTTTTCTAATTATTTCAGTAATTTTATCTAATTTTTGACTAATTGAGCGTAAAGCGAAAGCCTTGATTAAATTAGAATAACACGGTGTGACAGTCAAAAAACTTCTGGGATGCGACATAGTGTAGGTTGTAGATATAGTTAAATGTGGCATTGTGGCATACCACAAATTTTTCGTGCACATCAAAATTTGGAATAACGGTTAAAAGTCCGTCTTTTCGAGGTTGATATAGTTAAAAAATCATATTTCTTAAACTAGGCGTCCTATAATAGTTTGCAATGCGTCTTTGGAAAGAGAAATGTAACACCTTTCCAACGGAGTACTACATTGCAATCTCGGATAAAAATTGGGGGGAGCTACATGAAAAACAAATAGAATTTTTTCAGTTTTTTGCGACTTCACCGTACTTTAAATGAAAATGAATAGGTCAAATTTATATAAAACTATTTAATTTTGGTATGCAGTTTCAAAAAACATTTAATTTTGCGTCTTCTGCAACTTAGTTTATTAAAATCGAGTAATATTTGGTTGAGTTATTTAACTTTTTTAGGAAAAAAACCTTAAAAAGCCTAATTAAAACAAGTAGGAAAGTTGGGGAAGCCCGACTATAATACACTCTTTACTTACAAAAGTGTATGCTCAGTGTAAATTTAGATGCTGCAGTAGCTGCTGAAAGCAATGCTGCTACTGCGCTGCAGCAGAGAAGTTTCTTTCGCTTATATCTTGACTATCGTTCATCCGATCTTTACCAATCCTTTGGTGGACCGATAAAGAATCCCGATTACTAAATATGTCCAAAAAGAACGAACCTTCTATCTATAAAACTGCCGAAGATATGACGTTTTTTCTAAATTTCGGGGGCGGGAGGGGGCGTGGCAATAGTTGAAAGTAAGCTTGATCTGCCTGTAAGCATATGAAGCTTATGTTCCATACATGTCAAACCTCTATCTCATACCATCTCTGAGATCTATTTATTAATAGACAGTCGGACTGACAGACGGACGGACAGACAGATAGGCGGACAGACTGACGGACAGACGAACATGGCTATACAATACATATTCTAAAAAAAATAATTTAATAATTTACTCTAAAAACTCAACAATTTTTCGGTCGACAGTGCTATTATGGCGCGACTCATCACCATATTGCGAAAATTTCGTTATCCGAAAAACTTTAATAACTTTGCTAATTATTGACCGATTTTAGAAAATAGGCATACGTTCTAACCGTGAAGATGTGTTGTTCTTAAACAATAAAACAAATATTGGGGGTTTCTAACCAAATAGTGTTCAAAAACGTCACCAAAGACAAAAAATGGGAAAAAAACCAATCAAAAATGGTTTACGTAGCAAATACTCCAAGATAAGAAATGAATCCTGATCAGTCATATATGGTATCTTTAAAGACCTAAATTTCTTCTTTCCAAAACCGGTAAGAAAATAAAAATCATTTGATATATGACAAAGTTATGGGCGTATAAGTGAGTGTTTGTGAGAAAAAAGGCTTTTTTACCGTTATTCAAAATTTCGATGTGCACTAAAAAATTCTAGTATGCCACAAAAATCTACTGAACCATATCTACAACCTACGCTACGACTTATCCCAGAAGTTTTGTTTTGATTTTTTTTGTCACACCGTGTAATAGAATAAAATTTAATTACCTTTTTTAATTACTTCAGTAATTGTACCTGATTTTTAAGTAATTAAGCTTGAAATGTTGAACTATTTGCAGGTAAAAGTAAAGAGAGAGCATCAAGGCATCTAATCTTTTTCCCTTAAAACGCTTATCCATTGGTATGCTTATTTGGTGAAAGCGCTCTCCCTGCTCGTCGACTCCGAAGGTAATTGCTCGGAAAACTCATCCAAATGGTTATTTAAAATATGCAGTTTGAGCGACATCGAAATTCCAATAATTGGGAATGACTTCATAATATTTTGCACCAAAACCTTAAAGTTTTCATCACGGTGCTTGTCTAGAACCTGCTGACATTTTAGGCAGTTCCAAGCAACCAGTTCATCTTTGGCAAGGACTTTGTCGAATTTTTCGCTTCGAATGTCCGGCCCATTGAGTACTCCTGTTGAGTAAAAGATAAGATAAAAGATAAAGAACTGCTAAAATTCAGCTTGTCGGTGACGATAAGCCATGACTTTAAATCCAGCCTCAGTTAGTTTTTTTCGATTTAAGAATGAGGCTATAAATTCGGACTGACGTTGACATTACCCTCTTTTGGTCACTATAGGGTCCATTTCCTTTTGCGTTAACAGTTCGGGCTTTTCCTCTTCTTCTTCGGGTTCAAAAAACGATTTATTTTGAGTCGAGAAAGCAGTTTGCCAGGACGCTTCGGTCATTATATCCGGACTTGGAGGTCTTGGTGGTGGATTGCACTCCGAATGTTTTTGTGGCAGAGACGCATAGGGACCAGGAAGATATTTAGCTGTGACCATCTTAGGTGCATTCATTCCAAGTTTTTAATTCAGACATCCGAAGCACTTTTGTTCATCATGTTCATATGGATCAGGCCATATATCTGGGGTTCCATATGGCATGCTTCCTTTTTTCTTATTTAACCAGTTCAGAGCAGCGCAATAGCAACGTCTACAAACAGCATCTGGCGTCCACGAAAAATCGAACAGATCTGGCTTTTTTAAATTCCTCAGTGAAAATTATGACTTTCTTTTTTTGTTCTTTGAGATTGGGCACATTAAAGCCCCAAGCATGACAAATCAAATTAAGCTTCCAGCACTTTTCCATTTGTTTTTGACGAATGACGAATTGGTATATAAGATACGAGGGCCGTCCCAGAAATAGCCGACCTAACTACTAAAACACAAAAATTTATCATTTTTTTTTTTGTATTTTTCATCATAGGATCCTTTTAGGTCACTACACTTTTCCCAGCGATGTTCAATAGCTTCGATACCTTTTTTATAATAAGAACTGTGAAGCTCTTCAAAATAGGCATTAACCTCGGACTCCACCTCTTCATTGTTGCCAAATCTTTTTCCTCCGAGCCATTTTTTCAAGTTTTGAAATAAGAAATAATCAGAGGGAGCTAAGTCTGGCGAATAAGGGGCGTGAGGTAGCAATTCAAATTTTAATTCATTAATTTTAGCCATTGCAACGGCAGAGGTGTGAACCGGCGCATTGTCATGATGGAACAGCAAACGCGGCACCCATCTTGCGCATAACTTTTTCATGTCCAATTTTTCGGTCAATATGCGATGTACAGCACTTTTTGAAATGCCTACACATTCAGCTAACTGACGAACTTTCAATCGCCGGTCACTCAATACACATTTTTTAATTTTGGCCACCATTTCTGAAGTGGTCACCTCATTTGGACGCCCATTCGATGTTCATCTTGGCAGCTCAAACGACCTCGGTTAAACTCAACCACCCAATATTTTATTGTTGTAAACGAGGGAGCAGAATTACGTAAGGTAGAATCCAGCTCCTTTTTAATATTGGTTGTACTAAGACCTTTTATATGAAAGTATTGTATCACATAACGATAACCAATTTTGTTCATGTTTGCAAATCAATAACAAGCGTTCTCTATTAAAATCGACCAACAAAAAACTGTGAAAGGTAAAGGCACCAAACTTCAAACTTAAGCTTTTAATAGTCGGTACTTCCCCTTTTTAATATTTTTTGTGAACATTTTCCAACACTACTGTGCTAGGTCGGCCATTTCTGGGACGGCCCTCGTACGCAGTGGATTTTTCTTCCGTTTGTTATAATCTCTTAGTGCATCCCTTTTAAGTGTCCAGCAAAAATTTGCCATCATATTAATATTCCAACTTCCTTGATATCTAGTCTCCTAAGGATGCAGCTGAATTACTGGCATCGAGACTGAAAGAAAAAAATTTGTTAGCTAAAGGAGTAACGTCCTCGTTTTATCGTACTAAAGAAGACGATGAGAATTCGATGGTGTACTATTGCGATATTAAAGGCTTGGTTGATCAATTGAAACCTAATATCTCTAAAGACGATGAGTGGAGACTCTTTATAGATTCATCAACTAGGAGTCTCAAAGCTGTATTACTTCATATTGAGAACGAATTAGCGCCGATCCCGATAGCTCATTCGACTAAACTTAAAGAGACCTACGAATATCAATCAAGGTACGCATAATGTTATACGAGCACCATTGATTCCGCCTTCAAAATATCTGCTAGTATCACCACTTCACATCAAGCTAGGTCACATAAAACAGTATGTCAGTATTTCCAGTACTTGAAAAAAACATTTCCTGCGATAAGTGATGCAAAATTTAAAGAAGGAATTTTTTATGGACACCAAATTCGAACTCTTTTTCAGGATGCAAATTTTACAGGGAAAATGAACTAAACGGAGAGAGCAGCTTGGGTAAGATTCAAAAATGTGTCTCAAAACTTTTTAGGAAATAAAAAAATATATTTTTCCTAAGCTCTCTTATTTTTTTTTTTTGAAGGAATAGCAGGCGTTGCGTTGCTTTGTGTTGGTTTTTTGACATAGCAGGCGTTGAAAAAATGAAAACACTCCACAAGTTTCATGCTATCTCTTTTTCTCTCACAACAGCAAGGCTAAGATGAAACCAAAACTAAAGGCAAACATGCCATCCCTTTTGCTCTCACATGTTTACATAAACTGGTACCTCTCTCGCTATAGACTAGCTAAAGCTGTAGGCTCATTATTTCATTTTTATTTGGGCCTTCAAACCGAACAGACCTTTCCTTGGTTGGTCTTCAATTTTCTTTTTTATTTTTTCCTTTTTATGTTTTATCCTTACTGTTGATTATCAGCCGCTTCCACGGTTCGGGTCGAACCATTTTTATTTTTTGTATATTTTATGAAATTATACACAAATTGATGTTTCACACAACTGAACTGTTTGAAAGCAAATAATTTTCATAACGCTAACATTGAAAAAAAGTGTATTTCCCAACCGATCCAAGTATTTAATTACTTGTAGCACTGAGATGAAAATAAACCAAATTCAAATTCAAAGTTGAAACTGCAAGTGTTTGATTTTTGTAAATTATTTATTTCTGATTTAAATGGAAAAAAATAGCAGAAAGTTAACTTCGGCTCGGCCGAAGTTTTGTATACCCTTGCAGTTTGTTTTTTTAAAAAGACTACTTTTCGGACCTTACTTTTCTTTGGGAGCTATACTATATAGATGTCCGATTACGACCAAATTAAGTGAAATCATGGAAAAGCATAACATACTAATATGTACATTTTTTTAGGGCGATTCCATTTAAACAAAAAAGTTTTTCTCACTCGAACTTCTTTTTCGACCGATCATTCATACTGCAGCTATATGCTATAGTCATCCGATTTTGACAAAACTTTGTAGAATTGTGTAAAAGTATATAAATTAAATATAAGCTAACCTATGGGACGTTTTAATTGGAAACAAAAAAGTTTTTCTCACAAGAACTAATTTTTCGACCGATCGTTCCTATGGCAGCTATATGCTATAGTCATCCAATTTTGACCAAAATTTGTAGAATTGTGCGGGAGCATATAAAACAAATACATGCTAGTTTTAAGGACATTTCCAAAGAAAACAAAAAAGTTTTTCTCACAAAGACTACTTTTCAGACAAGACTTTTCTATGACAGCTATAATATATAGATGTCCGATTTCGACCAATTTTGGTGAAATCATGGAAATGCATAGTTAACTACGAAATACGAAGTTTGGAGGCATTTTTATTGAAAACAAAAAAGTTTTTCTCACTAAAACTAGTTTTTCGACCGATCGTTCCTATGACAGCTATATGCTATAGTCATCCGATCCGGCCGGTTCCGACAAATGTGCAGCCTATTTGTACCACAAGACTTCGTGCAAAGTTTGGTGAGGATAGCTTTAAAACTGACGGAGGAGATAGCATAGAAACAGACAGACGGACGGACGGACAGACGGACAGACAGACGGACAAGGCTAAATCAACTCAGCTCGTCATGCTGATCAAGAATATATTTACTTTATGTGGTCGGATATGCTTCCTTCTATGCGTTACAAACATCCGGACAATTTTATAATACCCTCTGCAAGGGTATAAAAAGCGAAAACTACAGGACGTTAGTGGCTGGGTGGCTCAGCGGCTAGAGTGCGCGACCCCTGTGCATGAGGTTGTGGGTTCGATCCCGCCTCGGAACATCTAATGAAAAGTTTTTTTCTTTGAATAAAACTTTACACCCGGCCACACCTCAAGCTGTTGGCGCCAGCATTGCAGTAATTAGCCATGAAAAACTTCTCAAACTGCCGTTCGGATTCGGCGTTAAACTGTAGGTCCCTTTCTCTTGTGCTAAAAATTAGAAGCGCACACGCCAAAAGTTTGAGAGAGGCTCGGCTTTGGCCCTTTGGGGCTGTGTCAACTTGACAAGCTGATTTTACTTTTACTTTTACAGGAAGTTAGTAGAAGAATTGGTGACAAATTTCAGAAATTAAGGTTGCTTAATGAACCTCAAACTACACTTCAAGGATTCTCACATTGATCAGTTTCCTGAAAATCTTGGAGACTACAGTGAAGAACGGGGAGAACGATTCCATCAAGACATAAGTGAAATGGAGACTAGATATCAAGGATCTACTGCGTAGATCGTTTGAGAACAAAAGAGTTCCATAACAACGAAGAACAGTTTGAAATTCGAGAAAATCGTTCTCTTTATACTAGTTATACGTCATTATTTATAGATATTACAATTTTTTATGTTTTCAATTTCTTAACTTGTATTTTATGCGTGAAAAAATACAAGAGAAGTATTTAATCATATTTTTTAGATTTTTTTTCATATTTGAACTTTTCCCGATTTGTTTGGTTTTTTTTGAGATTTTGTAATTTGAAAACGTTAAGGGGGCAAGAAAACTTCAGATTTAAAATCAGCGGAACAAAATACATGAAAATCTTACTTAATTTGAGTCCAAAAAATTGTTATTTCGAAAACTTAAATTTTTCATTTTTTTTTCAAATTTGGACGGCTCACCGGGCTAACTAACTTTTAGGTTTAGATTCAGTTATTTAAAAACACAAAAATCATACGTGATCCGAATCCACCAAAAAAATTTTCATTGCTGTGACTGCTGTTTTTTTTGCAATATTTGGCCTTTTTTTAAGTTTTTTGCATTTTACTCCAAACTGGAGGGTGACCGGGCCAAACGGACTTGAAATTCAGATTCAGCGGGTCGAAAAACATGTCGGTAGGTAGGTCCGGTCCAAAGTACATTCCACTTCTTGAAGTGAAGAGAGAGTCTTGATTATCATTAAAAAAGAATAAACAAATTTAAATTCAATTACTTTTTCCAATTACTTTAGTAATTCTACCGGATTATTGAGTAAATAAGCTTCAAATGTTAAACTTTTTGTGGCTGAAAGTAAAGAAACAGCCTTGAAATTATAAATATATTCACTTAGGCCCATAAGATCCGACAAAAAACACGGAAGTTGCTTTTCTTAAGCATTTTACTTTAATAGGATATTTTAAAGTCGTTACCCTCTACCAGAGTTTTCTTACTTGTTTTTCCAATGGGTTGCTGTGGCAACCAACCAACGACAACGACAACCGATGGACGTTAAAATGTGAGCCAAACACGCGATTAAAGTCGGCAAGCCAGGAAATAGGCAGAAATCATCCAAATGCCACGCAAATGCCACGAAACGAAACCCAAAATGCTCTCTTGGTGCATTTGCACTGCAGTCGGGGACTGGGATTGGGTTATAGGGAATTATTTCTGCATGCAATGGAAGTGTTCTTTTCTGGTTTTTTTTTTTTTTTTTTTTTTGGCACACAAATTGTAGGCCAAGTGGAGTCATTTGCTTCATTGTTTTTCGGGGTTAACTGCAATGCGCAGCTTGAAATACGGGAAACGGGCAGCGGGAGGGCACTTGAATTGAGACATTCATGTGGCCCATAACTTGGGTCTATGCTCTAGTGTGTGCCCTACTTGGAAGCAGCTCCCTACCATTTGGTCCCTCGAGCCGGACAACAATTTTTGAGCTTAATTGCATGACTTTCAATGTCGCATCAAATGACAATATTTAAGCGAAACAACAACAGAACCGCCCACAATATTAGCCGCCCCCCAGCCCCCATCGAAGGGGGTGTGCGTGTGTGTGTGTTTAAGTAGCAATAACTGACTGGCAAGGCGGCTGCGGATGATGTCAGCGAACGAGTCGAGTATATATGTATGTATGTATGTATATATGTACATATATATGCATGCAGCAGCAGCACCAACTAAGTCGCACGTACGTCCTCGCTGTGTCCTCGCCACACACACACACACACACACAATGTCAGCCAACACTCCTTTTGCCACGCGCTTCTTTTACTCTGCGCTCTCGCTTTAGGTTCTGGTTCTGGTTCTGGTTTTCAATTTGTTTTCCACCGCCCCACACCCCCCTTTCCATTTTGCGGCCATTGCGGTTGTTTTTGTTGTTGTTAAAAAGAAAAAAAGGCGCACATTTCATGAATGAACAATGACGACATTTTGACAGCGGCAACGTTTACCTTACCTTAACGCTAGAAACAGGCGAGGCAAAGACGCTGGCGGCGGGGCAGTGCAACGGTATCTGTCGTCCATCACCTTGTCAAGTGCGACAAAATTTCCGCCCCTTTGTTCGCACAATAAACACCCACACAAAAACAAACACACACACACACACAAGTAAAAGTTCATGCTGATTTTTGTGGCTTAAAGCAAATGATTTGAATTACTTTAGCGGCTAAGTGAACTGTGAAAAAGGTTCAATTCAAAACCACAACCTGCATATATACCCATATACCCGCTAAAACCAATTCAAACCCGTAACCGCAAGCCAAAATAGTAACAATTATAGATGAAAACTTTTTGTTTTCACTGTTGTCATTTGTAAACTTCGTTTTTATAAGTTTTTGTATGATTTTTCATAATTCCACAAAATTTGATCAAAATCGAATAAGTATAGGAACGATCGTTGGAAAACTAGTTCTAGTGAGAAAAAGCTTTTTGTTTTCATTGGAAATGTCTTAAAACTTCGTCTTAATTAGTTTTCTAAGCTATTTTAAAATTCCACCAAGTTTTATCAAAATCGATCAGCTATAAAGTGTAACCCGGGTGTGGCTCAGCGGCTAGTGTGCGCGATCACTGTGCAAAAGGTCGTCATGGGTTCGATCCCGCTTCGGAACATCTATTGAAAAGTTGTTCTTTGAATAAACTTACACACCAGGTCACCCCTCAATGCTGTTGGCACCAGCTTTGTAGTAATCTTTTGATACAAATACGCTGCACATTTGTCGGAACCGGCCGGATCGGATGACTATAGCATATAGCTGCCATAGGAACGATCGGTTGAAAAACTAGTCTTAAGGAGAAAAACTTTTTTGTTTTTAATGGAAACGCCTCCAAAGTACGTATTTCTTAGTTAATTATCCCTTCCCATGATTTCAGTAAGTTTGGTCGAAATCGGATGACTATAGCATATAGCTGCCATAGGAACGATCGGTCGAAAAACTAGTTCTAGTGAGGAAAACTTTTTTGTTTTTAATGAAAACCTCCTTTTTATTGGCATAGTCTTTTTTTATATAATTTAACACATTTCTACAAAGTTTTTTCAAAATCGGATGACTATAGCATTTAGCTGCAGTATGAATGATCGGTCTTAAAAGAAGTTCTAGTGAGAAAAACTTTTTTGTTTTGAATGGGATCGCCTCCAAATTTCGTAATTAACAGTGTATTATGCTTTTCCAAGATTTCACCACGTTTGGTCCAAATCAGACGTCTATATAGTATAGATTTCATAGAAAAGTAAGGTCCAAAAAGAAGTCTTAGTTAGAAAAAGCTTTGAGTTTTCAATGGAAGCTGCAAGGGTATACAAAACTTCGGCCGAGCCGAAGTTAACTTTCCCCTATTTTTTCTCTCTTTCGTTGTTTTCTTCGCTTGTTGACGTGGTCGCACTTTCAGGACGCTCGTCGTCGTCAACATCTTCTCGGCTTTCTGTAAAGCGCTTGTACCACTTATAAACACTTTTTTGAGACAAAGTGGACTTACCGAATGCCACAGTCAACATTTCAAGTGCCTTGGAGCACTTTTTTCAATTTTTAAGGCTCACTTTAATATATGTATATTCTTTGATCCATTTTTTTTTCAAAAGTCAAACATCGAAGATCACACAAAAATGTGACTAATCTTTTCAGTTGCCAAAAACAAACTACTAATCGAAATTGGCTGCTAATGCAAATATATGATAAACATATGTGTCCGAATATAACAAAAACTACGTATCGTTTATCTTAATTCACCTTTTCCTTTGAACACATCGTGTTTATCCTCTTCTTTTCTGAAACTGCGTCAAATATTATACACCAATAACTCGCTTAACGGCCTCAAATGAACAAAATGTCTTTGCAGAATTAATGACTTTAGCAAAGGATCAGAAAGGGGCATTTTATCAATCAATTCATCAACCTGACCAGAAAACTGTTTTGTTAATTCAATGGAAATTGAATCGTTCCCTCCTCAATGTGTATGTGTGACTTCGTGTCTTTATTAGTTCTTTATTTGGGAGTGACACTCTTTCCAGAACTTTCTGATTCCGATTTAAGTTCCTTCCACAACCGATCGATAACCTTCACAGCATCTTTTAAGCTGAATTTTATAAAAAAAAAACAGTCGATAAAATTTTGCGGTTGTTTGTGTTTTCTGTCAACTTCAGACAGAAACATTTGTAAAAACATTCCTCAAGCATTATTTTTGGTCATACATGCCTTTTGACTTGATTACCTAGTAGGTCAGCTAAATATTAACCATTACTGATGATCTAATTGAACAAGCGCATTTTTAAGTAATCAAACCAGCTTTAGTTGCATCAATAAGTGAACTTTTCTTGCCTTCTTTGGCATTAAATGCATCAATTTCAGAAATCCAATCAAAATCAACAAGTAGTCGAGTGCACTGACTACATAATACTCTATACCCTTGATTTTGAGTGTTTTCATTCATGATTTCAATGCTGGTATCGATGCTTTACCCTACGCTACACCATGCCGAAAAGTAAACCATCTTGTTTAGTGCATAATATCGGTGTTTTTTGTCAGATCATTTTACGTATTTCTAATGGCTCCTGGGAATAAAAAGCAAGGAAAGCGAATTGTAATTTAAAGTTAAGAACTTGTAAAGCTTTTCAAGCTATGGGAAAGGGAATTAAGCTTTGACCAAGTTTCCTATTTTTTGTTTAGGAAGTGTTTAAACCCATTCCTCATTTTTGTTGTATATTTGTAAAACGAAAAGCTATAAAAGAAGTGTGTAACAGGGCCAATTGGAGCATTGGCCAGGCCAACACACAGACAGGGGCAAGCTTTTAAGCACACGCACACTGTGATAGATGCCGCATGATGTCATCAGTAGAATGCAGGCTGCCAATTACACACAAAAATACGTGCGTGTGTGTGTCGGAAGCGTTTTTATGTTGTCTTTTGGTTATAAATACTTCTTTTTTTGGAATGGGGGGACTTTGGTAACTATTGTTGGTCTAACTGATTGTTGAATTTCACCTTTCTGACGCTATTAAGCGTACACATACAAGTTGACTTCAAGTTCGAAAAACTTTCATATAAATATCATTACTTAGCCCTAATATCTGCATAACTAAGTCAATAACATCTGACAGAAGAAATTACTCTTAATACGTATCAAAATTGTAGCAATAACATCTGTTTGAGGCGCTTTAAAATGTTAGAATATATTGAAAATAAGAAAAAATCGGGATTTTTTTCTGTTTGGTTGCACAATGCATGACAACCCTGCGTATGAGTGATATAAGTGGCTATAATCACTCTGAACTAGTTTCTTTAAGGGTACCGTATACCTTCAGGTGCTATTTTTTAAGGGTAAAAAATGGCTTAACACAGCCCCAAAGGGCCAAAGCCAAGATTCTCTCAATCTTTTGGCTTGTGCGCTTTCAATTTTCGCACAAGAGAAAGGGACCTACAGTTAAACGCCGAATCTGAATGGCAGTTTGAGAAGCTTTTGCATGGCTAATTACTACAAAGCTGGCGCCAACAGCTGAGAGGGGTGACCGGGTGTAAAGTTTATTCAAAGAAAAACTTTTCATTAGATGTTCCGAGGTGGGATCGAACCCACGACCTCTTAAACAGCGGTCGCGCACACTAAATGTGATATCTGCAAGTGGTTTTTTTTATTCGATACGGAATCAGTAAAATTAAATTTAGAAATTTTTGTTGTTGTTGTTGCTGCGGTTGTTGTTGTATTTCGGTTTAAAGTCGGTCAAAAATTTGAAACATAGGCCCATGTTTCACATGGTTTTTTGAGAACGGATTATGCGAAATTAAACATCAAAACGGGGTTTTGTTAAAAACTGATGTGGTTATGGTGTGAACTAGGATATTTTTGATCGTTCAATAAATAACGGAGTTATGGAGCCTTAAAGTCGAAAGTTCGAAAATCGAGGAAATTTAAACAAAACATTAGAAATCGGTCAACGTTACTCTTCTAACGTGTGAAACGTTTTCAAAAAGGGTTTCGAGAAATCGAGCTAAAAGTTTCGACAACTGTTTTCGATCAAAAAAAAACTATTTTCAATTGGATTTGATGCACTTAGGTGTTAGCTTTCACCAGGAAAAAAATTAACGAAGTCAGAAGTCAGTTCAAAAGTTCCTGGCAAAGATCGTAAAGACGTGGTTAGAAATTAATATCTTAGAAAAACGTAAGAAAATGAAGAAGTTGAATTTTGCAAAATTTGAATATTTTAAGATAAAAACAAGGGGAAAGTTAGCTTCGGCACGGCCAAAGTTTTGTACACCCTTGCAGATTGTTTTTCGTACCTTACTTTTCTATGAGAGCTATACTATATAGATGTCCGATTTCGATCAAACTTAGTGCAATCATGGAAAAGCATAACAAACTGTTAATTAAGCAGAGGTCGCAACGACCGGTCCCCTCATTGCAGTTATCTAAAAAAAACCGGTTTCGTGCGGCACATTGACAAAGAGGGACGGAAGCAACCTTTAACTACGCTCTGTGATAGTGTTCGGTTGGGTGAGGAGAGAAACACATTTGTTTTGGTTTTTTCGCTCTTGGTCTTTTGCTGAAAAGGTCTTTTTTGAATGTATGCTATCAGTGTGTGCTTCTTAGGCTACCCCTGCAGTTCTGCGTTTCAGTACTGAATTTTTCATATCTGAAGTCAGACCTGAGCAGTAGGAATAATTGAATTCTTGCCTGATTTCAGGCATGATTCAGTACTTTCCATGAAACTTCAATTCAGCACTGAAATCATGCCTAAAATCAGCTAAGGTCATGACGTAGTAGGACATGTCTGTGTAAAATTCATGGCTGAAACTCATATAAGGAATGCTATGAGTTCAGTACGAGCCCTTCCATTTCAGGGCTGATTCAGCAATGATTAAGTACTGAGCCGAACTGAAGGGCCGATATCAACGCACGTTTGTATGTATGCGACAAACTATAGTGTGTGCTCTCTCATTCTCTCTCGCCCTGTTACGCTCAGCTCCACTTGACTTTTGTCATAGCAACCTTTTTGAAATAACATTTTGGTCTCTCGGTCTTCAAATAACTCACACTTTGGGACCGCTTGACTGAAATGGGCCTGTTATTGGGTTGATGTCAGACCGACCAGCCTAAGTGAACAACAACAACAGCCGCTTAACAGCGAGCGCGAGAGCAGCACACAATCGGTTGAGGAAAGACCAAGCCCGTTTTATTTTTATTTTTTCGATTGCGTGAGCAGCGCAGACCGAAAATATGGGTTGAGACTTATTTACGTGCCATGTAATTAAGAAATTTGGAGGCGATGCCAGTTAAAACAAAAAGTTTTTCTCACTAGAACTTCTTTTTCGACCGATCATTCATACTGCAGCTATATGCTATAGTCATCCGATTTTGATAAAACTTTGTAGAAATGTGTCCAAAGTATATAAAATAAGTGTATGTCAATAAAAAAGACGTTTTCATTAAAAACAAAAAAGTTTTCCTCACTCGAACTAGTTTTTCGACCGATCGTTCCTATGGCAGCTATATGCTATAGTCATCCGATTTTGATAAAACTTTGTAGAAATGTGTCCAAAGTATATGAAATAAGTGTATGCCAATGATAAGGACGTTTTCATTAAAAACAAAAAAGTTTTTCTCACTAGAACTAGTTTTTCGACCGATCGTTCCTATGGGAGCTATATGCTATAGTCATCCGATTTCGACCAAACTTAGTGAAATCATGGGAAAGGATAGTAAACTAAGAAATACGTACTTTGGAGGCGTTTCCATTAAAAACAAAAAAGTTTTTCTCACTAAGACTAGTTTTTCGACCGATCGTTCCTATGGCAGCTATATGCTATAGTCATCCGATCCGGCCGGTTCCGACAAATGTGCAGCGTACTTGTACCAAAAGACTTTGTGCAAAGTTTGGTGAGGATAGCTTTAAAACTGACGGAGAAGATAGCAAACAGACGGACAGACGGACAAGGCTAAATCAACTCAGCTCGTCATGCTGATCAAGAATATATATACTTTATGTGGTCGGAGATGCTTCCTTCTATGCGTTACAAACATCCGCACAATTTTATAATACCCTCTGCAAGGGTATAACAACAACAACTGTTTCAGAAACTTCTCAGTTTCCTCATTAGTTGGCTCCGCTGCTGATTGCTGGCTTCGTCTGACGCTCCATGAGATCATTGCTTTAAGCAGTTGGAAACTTCAAAAACCAAAAAGGCAATAAATTTCCTTTAGGTTCTTAGATTCTTTTACCTTTGACACAATTTTCTGTGATATTTTTATTTACCAAGCTATTGAAATCGTCAATGAATAATCACAAATACTTGAGTGAGAGGGGTTCCAGCTTGGGTTTCAGATTGGAGAGGTTTGAAATTTAGAAGGTTAAAAGAATCAGAAACCCCATTGGATATAATAAAGGCTAAGCCGAAGCGAAAACTGCTAAAGAAAATGCGTTTTATGCAGTTAAATGTTAGATACTGTTCAAGGGATTGTTAGGAATCCAAACGAATCAAGTTTTGCGTTGTTCTGGTTTCCCTGTCCAATGGAAACCGATGGTATAAAACGTCATTAACCCACTGAACCGAACCAGTTGCCAAAGCTGTAATTGGAGTGAACTCACATTTTCGAACTACTTGTAATATTCCACACCATCAAGTACAAATTCGTCAGCCTTTTGTTGACATTCAAACAATAGACGCAGATTTACAATGGTCTCCTCCCTTATCAATCAGTTCTAATCGTGTCGATGTCGTCTGCTGATAAGAGAAATCGTGATCTTTTCGCTATAAACACTATCTTCTATATTTACTTATTATCAAAAATTACAACTAAGAACTATAGGTACATTTAAGGATGTTGGTAGGGCATACCATTGGGTCCTGCCAGCAGCTGCTTGTGATCATAGCAGTCCTCATCTTGACGCACATTCCAGCCGCAACAGCGACGCACCGCATAGAGCAGAACAATCCAGACCAGGGACACCAAAGCGGCAGTTATGGGCACCACCAAAACCAAATCCAATTGCGGTTGCTCCAACCGACTAGACTGTAGCAGCATAATGGGCATGGTCATGTTCAGCACACTTGTCTCGATGGACAGCGTCAAGGCATCGGTGGCGGTGCGACACACCATTTTGGCCAACAAATAGGTGGCCAGATAACCCGCCAGGGGCAGGCACACGGCAGCCACCAGCACCTGCCAGCTGAATTCTGCGAAGGCGAACCAATTGAGACCCACCGTCAGACCCACCAGGCACAAGCTAAGCAGCACCGACAAAGGCTTAAGGAAGCGGAATATATACCTGGTGGTCTTGGGCACAAAGATACGCAACAACACACCCACAGCCAGGCAAACCACCAGAGCCACTGCTCCCACCGAAAGTGCTCCAAACGGCACGCCCAGCTCCTCATCCTCAAAGATTACGCGTGCCATCAACAAAATCCACAAAGGCAGAAAGGCCAAAGCCAACAGGCTATTGATGGTAGTGGTGGCTATGGACAGATTGAGATTACCCTTGAGAAAGACAATGCACACATTGGCCAGGCCACCGCTGGGAGCCAGAGCCGTGTAGAACAGGGCCAATTGCAGCGTGTGCTGCTGGGGCCAGAGTGCTTGTCCCAGGCCAAATCCCAGGGCGGGCATCACCAGATAACGACTGCAGATGCCCACCAGTGGACCCAACGGACGAAAGATGAGGCCACGCAAACGTTGCAGATCCAGCACGGTACCCAGATTGAGGAACATAAGGAGTGCCAGTGCAGCCGAAACATAGGTGGTCACACGCTCGTCCACTACCTGACTACGCAGCACAGATACGGGTAAAACCTGCGGTGAAAGCTCTAGGAACTGACCCTCCGAGGACTGCAACTCTACTGACAAATGGCTATAACCAAAGCGTTTCCCTAGGATTTGTATTTCTCCCTGCCAACTGCCATCCGCCTGAAACTCCTCCCATTTGATGGTACGACTGACCTCCGCTTTGGCTGTATCCTGGGAGCTAACCACAAATTGATAATCCACATTAACCGCAAGCGGATTTACATGAGAGATGCTCAGCTGCAGCTGGACACTCTCTTCACTGTATAGACGCAACTCGGTCTGGCCATAGTCCACCAGCCAATTGCCCGCCAAATCGCCATACTCCGCCCTTACTCCGCTCCAGGCTAAAACCAAGACAAAGACCAAGACGCTGACTTTACTCATGGTGTTTGCAAGCGAAACTGACCATTAGAGGCAAACCATTTGAAGGTGGCTTATCACAGAAGACTCTACTTTAAGTTGACCAGGTTGGGGTCTTATCGGGCATGAGAGAATGAACACAGGGACGGAATGCAGGGAGTGCAGGTAATTGGAAAAAACATTTTTGGGGCGGAAGAAATACTTAAAAATACGCATAGAATGCAATTACTTGATCCAAGTATTCATTTCGAATGCAGAATTTCTTAGTTTCTGCTGCTACTTTGCTAGCTCTTTCCGTTCAGTTACTTTTCCTCACTTCCCTCGCCCTTAAAACCGTTTTCAGAACGATTTTAGTTCGATTTCAACTACAAAATTCTTCGTAATTTAAGTACACCCAGAAAGAAATGACTGCTGGCGTTATATACTAAAGAAGATTGAATTTATATCGTTTTGTACTTAAAATTTCAAGTATGATTCGTTCTTGGGTGTACTTAAATTGGGTACGAAACATACTAAAACCGAAAAACGACTGTTAATATTATTAATATGAGAACAAACTTTCTTCGATCCAGAACATTTTGTACTTACAGTAAAATAACAAGAAAGAAAGTTGGTCAAGAAGCATATGTCCCAAACATGTCAAACCTCTATCTCTTACCATTTCTGAGATCTGTTTGTTCATACGGACAGACGGGCGGTCAGACGGACATGGCTAAATCGACTCGGCTGTTCATGCTGAGTACTTTATGGGGTCGGAGATGCTTCATTCTGCCTGTTACATACTTTTGCACAAACTTAATATACTCTGTGTAAAGCAGTAAAACGTCACCTTGCCTTCGTGTTTCGCTGCTTCGCACACAAGCGAAACGCTTTCATTCGGCGGTGTCCCAGAAATCTCTTCCAACCAAATTCCAACCCAAAACCAATTCTCGGTGTCCTAGAAATCTCTTTCGGTTGGTTTCAAAGATCTAGTATTTTGTTTAGAGATTTGGAGAAATCGACCAAAGCCAATACACAAACCAACGAATGCGACTTCGCTAACTTACGCAAACTTAGCGAACTTAGCAAAGACACAAACAGAGCTGGCAAGTCTGAAACCATCAATACAGCTATGAACAAAACCTGTTATCAATTATTTGCGAGCGACGCAGCCCTGTTTTTGTAGTTGGACCATAATCTTATACACACACCTTCTAACTAGACTTTTTAATAAGAAAATGAAATCTCTCCAAGTTCTGGGACACCGACGGATTTTTCGAGCGTTTTGCAAACCAACCGAAGCCAAAATCTCTAGAGATTTTCAGGACACCCCCGATTGTGTGAGTTTGGACACCACTGATTTATAGAATACACATATTCTCTCTCTCTATATATGTTTCACTGCGACGCCGGCAAAATTTGGCTTGCCAACCACGCGTGGCTACCTTTTCAAATTTTGGACATCGCTGGTCTAAATCATATTATAAATTGTAGCCCTAACCAGCATGACATTTTGGAACGAATTCAGACAGCAAGAGTTTAGCTTAGAGAAGGGCTGTTTTTATACCCTTGCAGAGGGTATTATAAAATTGTGCGGATGTTTGTAACGCATTGAAGAAAGCATCTCCGACCACATAAAGTATAGATATTCTTGATCAGCATGACGAGCTGAGTTCATTTAGCCTTGTCCGTCTGTCCGTCCGTCCGTATGTCCGTCTTTCTGTTTCTATGCTATCTCCTCCGTCAGTTTTTAAAGCTATCCTCACCAAACTTTGCACAAAGTCTTGTGGTACAAATACGCTGCACATTTGTCGGAACCGACCGGATCGGATGACTATAGCATATAGCTGCCATAGGAACGATCGGTCGAAAAATTAGTTCTAGTGAGAAAAACTTTTTTGTTTTTAATGAAAAAGTCCTTATCATTGGCTTACACTTAATTTATATACTTGTACACAATTCTTCAAAGTTTGGTCAAAATCGGATGACTATAGCATATAGCTCCCATAGGAACGATCGGTCGAAAAACTAGTTCGAGTGAAGAAAACTTTTTTGTTTTTAATGAAAACGTCCTTTTTATTGGCATACACTTATTTTATATACTTTGGACACATTTCGACAAAGTTTTATCAAAATCGAATGACTATAGCATATAGCTGCAGTATGAATAATCGGTCGAAAAAGAAGTTCTAGTGAGAAAAACTTTTTTGTTTTAAATGGGATCGCCTCCAAATTTCGCAATTAACAGTGTATTATGCTTTTCCATGATTTCACCTAGTTTGGTCGAAATCAGACATCTATATAGAATAGCTCCCATAGACAAGTAAGGTCCGAAAAGTAGTCTTAGTTGGAAAAACTTGTTTGTTTTCAATGGAGGCTGCAAGGGTATACAAAACTTCACCCGAGACGAAGTTAACTTTTCCCTATTTTGAACTTTCAATTTTAAATGAATGAACTAAACTTAAAATGTGATCTCTTGTCTATGAAATGCAAAATAAAACTTTTAAACTGTTATAGTAGTGACTAGGACAATAACTTATAAGAATAATTCTTGTCGTACTAGGAAATAAACCAATAAACAACAAAAACAAAATTTCGGTTTCCGTCAAGGCATCTTTTTAACTCTTTAGGATGCGAATTAGAAATCTATAACCGCTTTCCATCATAAGCCGTAACCTAAATATAGCTATCGGCCGAGATATACCCCCTGGCCGATACCGAATATAGTTTTGGTATTAATCCCTGGATAGGACCGATCTTTACTACAGGATAGAACCAAACAGAATCACTTAAGTCAAGGCAGCAAACCGAAATAGCCTAACCTTGCCGAACCGGAATAGTTAAAGCATTTTGTGTTCATGAACAGTATATTTCGAAACGGGCCACCTCTTTTTGAAAGAACACAGCAGTTTTTTAGAAACTTGTATAATTTTCTCCATATTTTAGACTATATATTTAGTATGAAAAACACTAGCTGTTGGCGTCAACTGTGAAGTAACTAGCCATGAAAAAGCTTCTCAAATTTTGCCGTTCGGATTCGGCTTTAAACTGCAGGTCCGTTTGCTTTCTCTTGTGAGAAAAATTAGAAGCACACATGCAAAGAGATTTTAGAGAAGCTCGGCTACTTAAGAGTATTATAAACTTGAATCAATAAAAAAACAGTTTTGAAATTTCAAAAATAAAGTAAATCTGAATATAAAGTGAAAAAGGCTTTGGAATACGGTAGGTGCAATGCACATGAATGCCATCCAGTCTCATTACTCGATTGAATACAAAAAACCTTCCTTCATTTGCAAAAAACAAACCGTCCACACATATTTTCAATGATTCTACTTACCGTCTATCAACCCTCCAACCGCATCCAATCCGTCCCTGTTCAATGCCCCATTGTCAAACAAACAGTAGCTATCGGGCCAAGATTTTTGTTGACTTTTTAATGATGCCCCTCGGTCGACTTCTTTGTTTGGCTATATATCATCAAGTACGACTCTTTATTTTTAAACGCATTAACCGTACACAAATTCCTCTCCGTTTCACTGATTACAGCCAACCACAGCAACAACAATTGTTCAATGAGTCAAGATTGATTTTGGTTTTTTTATTGTTAATATTATTTTATTGTTTTGGTTTTTGTAAAAAATTGATGCTTCATTCTTTCCATTTAGTTTTAGACTACGTACATATATATATTTAATAATATGTAGGTTTTTGTATATATCTGTATATTGCATTTACTTATATAATTGGCATACCACAAATATTCTCAGCTGATCCAACATCAATCATCCAATTGAAACTAACTAGAAAAAGGCAGGCGGAAATTTTCCAAATAAGAATTAGGATTTAATACAGTTTCAAGTGGGGCGAAGGGGGAGAAGGATCAAATGTCTTTATATATTTTGTTCACTCAGCAATTTAAGTATAAGACCTGGTATAAGAATGTATATAACCCCATCGTTTCAGTGACAAAACATAGTTTGTTTTGTTGTTCAGTTGTTCTTTATTTGTAGGTAATCTCTTTGATTTTTTGTTCTGGGACATCAGATGTGAATTAACGAAAAGTAAAGTACAATTTTTGTACAAAAATGACAAAAGTAAAGCTGAAATAAACATTTTGAAATTTTACTTTAATTCTCGTTAATTCACATCTGGTTACAGACCTTAATTCTGTTAACTTTTTGTAACGTAAAAATCAACCGAAAGCTGGCAGGATTCTGGATATTTCAAAACATTTTACCGTGACTGATGAATCATTTAATCGCCAATTAAAGCATTAAGTAGCTACCTTCCGATTTTGTGTAATATTTTGACTATTTTAAACCATTTTTACTGTGACTGACGAATCATTAAATCGCTTGTTAAGACTTAAGAAGGTCAAAAATGGTAAGACATAATGTAGGTGGTTCCATTTTTATGTATTAGTTTGAATTTTTGAAATTTCAAACCAATATACCGTGACTGACGAATCATTTAGTCGCCAAATAAGGTCAAATAGTAAAAAAATAGATAAAAATAAAGTAGTCACCTCTATTTTATGCCATATTGAGGATTTTTTGAAACAATTTACCAAAATACCAGAAAATCGTAAATATTGAAACTTCCATTTGATGGTTAAACTGCTCTTATACACGAACTGTCTTAAAGGAAGTTGGATTAAACTGTTGATACTTCACAATTCACTGAATTCCGCTTTAATTTTGATTTCCGTGTATATCAATTCCCCTAAAACACATAGTTCAAGAGTTTAATAAGAGCTTTTGATTTAATTCTGGTATTAAAATAGATGCTACTGATGTTTTCGGTACTTTTATTGTACGTATATTAGGTCTTATACCAGTACCAGTATAAGAGTTATATAAGAACTTTTTGAGTTAACTTTTCTTAGAAAGCATTAATCGATCAAGCCTGTATGAACTTGCTAGACAAAAAGGGGCAATTCCAGAAGCAGAAGTTAGGTGAGCAACTCTTTGGCGTTGCAAACCGGTTCTGAGCCGAACCGAACCAAAGCGCTAATTCCAGCTGATAAACCGAAACGGCGTCCCTTCGAAAATGCTGAACCGAATCGAAAACCACACATGAAAACGGTTCGGTTCTGTTCAACAACAAGTCTTAGGACTTACAAATTTTGGGAGTTTTAACCGAATTGCTTCGATAAATCCTTATCAATGCCGGATTTATGAAACATGCTCCTTTACACCTCCTGCAATTGTCCACCGACCTCTTAATATGCCTGTCATAAGTCAACTTTTCTTCTTTGAAAGATGCTAATCGATTTGTTTGCGTATCTCATTTCCTTAACGAAACGAGCTTCACCATAATCTAAATTTAGACAGGAGTACAGCTGTTAAAGTAATATTCATTATGGACAAAGAAAGCACATCCGAGTATTCAAGGAATTCAATTTCAAAAATAGGGGAAAGTTAACTTCGGCTCGGCCGAAGTTTTGTATACCCTTGCAGCTTCCATTGAAAACAAAAAAGTTTTTCTAACTAAGACTACTTTTTGGACCTTACTTTTCTATGGGATCTATACTATATAGATGTCGGATTTCGACCAAACTTTGTGAAATCATGTTAATTAGAAATTTGGAGGCGATCCCAATTAAAACTAAAAAGATTTTCTCACTAGAACTTCTTTTTCGACCGATCATTCATACTGCAGCTATATGCTATAGTCATCCGATTTTGATAAAACTTTGTAGAAATGTGTTAAGTTATATACAATAAGAATATGCCAATGAAAAGGACGTTTTCATTAAAAACAAAAAAGTTTTCCTCACTCGAACTAGTTTTTCGACAGATCGTTCCTATGGGAGCTATATCCTATAGTCATCCGATTTTGACCAAACTTTGTTGAATTGTGTATTAGTATACAAAATAAGTGTATGCAGATAAAAAAGACGTTTTCTTTAAAACCAAAAAAATTTTCCTCACTCGAACTAGTTTTTCGACCGATCGTTCCTATGGGAGCTATATGCTATAGTCATCCGATTTCGACCAAACTTTGTTGAATTGTGTAATAGTGTACAAAATAAGTGTATGCCAATGATAAGGACGTTTTCATTACAAACAAAAAAGTTTTTCTCACTAGAACTAGTTCTTCAACCGATCGTTCCTATGACAGCTATATGCTACAGTTATCCGATCAGGCCGGTTCCGACAAATGTGCAGCGTAGTTGTACCAAAAGACTTCGTGCAAAGTTTGGTGAGGATAGCTTTAAAACTGACGGAGGAGATAGCATAGAAACAGACAGACGGACAGACGGACAGGGCTAAATCAACTCACCTCGTCATGCTGATCAAGAATATATATACTTTATGTGGTCGGAGATGCTTCCTTCAATGCGTTACAAACATCCGCACAATTTTATAATACCCTCTGCAAGGGTATAAAAAGTCACATATTCGCTTTAGAAATCATTATATTTCAAATATTAAAGCAAAAGTTCGGGAAAAAGACACTATAGGTGAGCCTTAACATTGTAAAAAGTATTTCCGGTATGAAATAGCTTTCTCTGAGAAAACTTTCAATATTTTAAGGATAAGTTAGCCCAAATAGTAAAGTAAAAGTAAAATGGCTTGTCAGGCCCCAAAGCTTGTCACGTTGACAAAGCCCTTAAAGGGCCAAAGCCGAGCTTCTCTCAATCTCTTGGCTTGTGCGCTTCTAATTTTCGCACAAGAGAAAGGGACCTACAGTTTAACGCCGAATCCGAACGGAAGCTTGAGAAGCTTTTCATGGCTAATTACTACAAAGCTGGCGCCAACAGCAGAGAGGGGTGACCGGGTGTAAAGTTTATTTAAAGAAAAAACTTTTCATTAGATGTTCCGAGGCGGGATCGAACCCACGACCTGAGCCACCCGGCCACAAACCAGACCAAATAGAGTTGGTTTAAACAAAAACTCGGGTGTAGTACCTCTAAAAACCAGAACTAATACTTTAAATGTGTTCGAACCTAACGGACCCAAGTTTATTTTACATCAAATAGTATGTCCCACATAAGTTTATAGTTTTTCAAACATTGGCAGCTTCCAAAAAAACTACTTTCTAACAGGGATTAATACCGAAACGAATACGTCCCGAAATGAATGTTTCTGTTAAAGGTTCTATTTCGGTTTTCAATTTATTTCGGTTTTCGGTTTTGATACGTAACCCGGTTTTTTATTTCGGTATACCGGTACGTGACGGTACAAGTGTTAAACTTTAAATATTGGAAAAATTAAATTCTGAAATAAGTCCAAATCATTTTAGTCCTTTGTAATATAAAGAAATCAAATTCAATATAAAAATTTCAGTCGTTTGACATTTTAGGTAAAATTATAGACACTATTTCTGATTGGAACTTATCAGTTTGGCTTTATACCTGGTACGTCCATCACAGACCAGATATTTACATTGCGACAAATGCTGGAGAAAACCCATGAGACAGATACTAACACCCACCATTTTTTTGTTGATTATAAAGCCGCCTTTGACACTCCGATAAGGTCAAAGATCTTTGATGCCTTGTCTACTTTTGGTATAACAGCAAACTACGTTCGACTTTGCATGATGAAGTTGAGAATCACACAAAACAAGCTCCGTCAAATAGAAAAGAACCTCTTCGAGCCATTTGTTAGCAAAAAAACACCTTATAGGGATTTCTTTAGTCTGCTGATGGAGTTAACAGATCAGGCACCATACGGCCTTGTTCTCAATTCCAAATAATTTGTGATTTCAAACCGGTTTTTGGACTAGATTTGGTTTCAAAATCACAAAATTTTTGCGGAAATGGTATTGAGAACAAGGCTTATAATGCTACTTGCCGATATGCCGATGATATTGATACAATTAACACAAATGAACGTGCGGTAAGCAGGGCGTTTTCAGAGATGAAGAATCAGTCAAAACTCATGGACTTAGCGGTAAATGAGGATAAGACGAAGTACCTAGTATCTATGCGTCTTGGCCAATCTGTTGCAAAAGGAAGCCTACAACTTTAGGGTTGTTAAGGATTTTGTCTACCTCGGAAGAAAGATTGCCAACGACAACATCAGAAGTCCGAAGAAGAATTACTCTTGCAAGCCGATGTTACTACGGGCTCAGTAGGAAGTTTAAGAGCAGAGCCCTCCCTCGAATAACGAAAACAGAGCTATTCAAGTCGCTTAACATCCCAGTCCTGCAATACGGCGCAGAGGCATGGACATTAACAGCAGCGGATAAGGCGGCGATCGGCGTGTTCGAAACTGATGTGTTTTTATCACCAAGTTTCTTTGCTTGCAACAACACGACCCCTCACTATGTCATACATTGGGTCCAAAAATATGCCACATAGAAAAGCATTGTTCTCAGAAAGGGATGTCTCACGTTTTTCTATTTCCTGAACGAGCGATTTCGCTAGAGAGGACATAATTTAATTATAATTACATATTTTCAATTAGAAGTGTATGCAAATGGAATAAAAATCACTGAAACTAGATTTTTGGATTGAAGCTTAGTTTTGGTCACATCAGCTGGTTCAAATATGCGTACTATTTCGCGAACTGAGTCACACTTTTTAAGATGAATATCGTTTTCGGCCTCAGCAAAAGAAATGTTGAAGATGTCTTCTGCCAGACGTTTTACGCCTTCTTAGAAAGTGACAAGACAATTTGACATCGTGTAAAGGATGTCTTACAATCATCTGGCCAAAATTACGATGCGCTCTGCAAAGGTAAACAAAACTGAAACCGTACCGGTACCTACATTTCGGTTTTGTTTCGGTTCCAATAATAACGGTAAACGGTATTCGGTTCTCAAAAAAAAAAATTCTATCGGTTTCGGTTCCGGTAAGTGATTTAAAACGGTTTATTTCGGTTAACGGTTTCGGTACCGGCACTATTCCCAGCTTTCTTAACAGACTTAATGACATTTCTGAATGTTACACTTCAAAATTGGCTTAAAAGGTTAAGATTCGGTGAATTTAAGAGCTATCCTAGAACAAAATTAAGTTTTTTACATCATTTTATATATGCCTCAAATTCAAAAGTCTAAAAAAATGTCTTTCCAAGAAAATAATAGAGTTTTTGAAACCTTTTCGGACTACTTTACCATCGAAACTTCGAAAAAAAAAAATACTTTTCAGCGCGGACTTGACGACAAACTGGGACTTTATACTTAAGAAAGCTTATAAGGCTTGAGAATCGACCAAATTAAAGACGATCCTTGAATAGAAATACGTTTTTGGCAACTTTTCGGACTGCCTTAACTACGTAAGTCTAAAAAAAATATCTTTCCGAACAGATTTAAGCAAAATTCTGGACGTTTTCCTCAGAACAGAATTAGTTTATGTAAAACAGAAATGAGTTTTTAAACTAATCGTAATTTCAAAAATCCATGAAAACGTCGGGTTGTTATACTTAAGGATTGGCTTTAAAGGTTGAGATTTGACAGATTATCGGCATCTGAGAACATAAATTGCGTTGCAAATTCCTCTTCCCGCGCAGATTTGAGGGAAGATGGGGATTATTTGCGAAAACGGAAACTGGCCTTATGAATTAAGTCAAGCGGTCCAGTTGGCTTCAAAAATCATGTAATAAACCGAACCGGTGGTTCAAAAACAGTGTGAACCACTGAACCGAACCAGCCCTTATTTCTGATCGGTTTGCATTCCTGCTTTATTGCTGACTTACTTATTAACAAACCCTAAAACTAGTGTTTTAATTGTTATGTGGTCTTTTATGCTTCTCTCTTTCTATGTATCTGTCTCCCTCTAAGCTGTGCACTTTTTCAGCAAATTGGCAATTTTAAGGTTCAAAAAATACTTATTCAAAATGTCAAATTAGTTTTTACAAGAATTTACCATTAAGGTGGGTTATATGACTCTTATACTAAGTCTTATACTACATCTCATACCCAAAATCTGAGTGAACCCCAGTTTTGAAGAGCCTTGCAAAGCCCCAAACAGAAAACATATTTTGGTGTGTTTTGTGTTTACAAAAATCTCAATACACTTCACGCGCATTACATACATGTATATTTAGGGGGGGAGGGGAAAAAATATATATATATTATTAATAATAATTACAATTAGTTTATTGAAATATTACATAATTTAGGCGGCAATACTACATTTCACGCTTTGAGCATGAAACTGACAAAAAAAAAAGGACACACAAAACAAATTTTTACGAATCAAAGAATAAAGCAGCTTAGTAGGGGTTGTGTGTGTGTGTGTGTGTGTGTGTGTGTGTGTGAAGGGTTTGTGATTACTTTTTGTGCATAAGAAGCATGTGGGATGAACTAACCGCTGGTGGTGGACCCAAAATATCTCACACACACATCAAACTTAATTACTAGGCAAAATGATGCTATTGTTCATCTTCAACTCCAAATGCTGATGGTCATCATCCTGGTTTCGTTCATAATCCAATTAGTGACTGATCTTTTGCAGCTTCTGCAATACTTTCAGACCCTGTTCCTGATACTCCTGTTTGGACATCCAGAAGCCATCGCGATCTTTTGTGACCTCGGCTAGTACGGCGCCACCAATGAACACCATATCCTTGCGACGTGGCGGATCCTCAATCCGTATTTTGAATTTCTAAAGCGGGAAAACAAAGAGTCATAAGATTACAAATCAATTCATTCTTAGCTGAGAGTTTTACGGGGTAATTTTGCAGTGCTAAGTTTTCCATAAGTTATGCATTTTGCTGAATCGTAATGATTCACTTTAATCCCAAACTAAAATATTTCCTCGATAGTTTAGTGGTCAATATCCCCCCGCCTGCTACTTAATTCCAACTTACCGCCAACTTTTCCGTATCGTTTTTCAGTACTCGTTCCAAATACAATTGTTTGATTTCACGCTCCAGCCGACTGGGCAGACCCGGATACATGGTTGAGCCGCCCGATAGCACAATATGCTTATACAATTCCGGCCGTATATCAATATCGGCCGCTTGTATGGTATTAAAGGCCAATTCCGCAATACCAGCACCCTCAACATTTATTAAATGCGGTTGGAATAATGCCTCAGGCGCCTCAAATCGTTCACCGCCCACCTTAATAACACGACCATCGGGTAACGTATACGATTCAACCAGTACTGTCGTTTCAAGCGCCAAGCGCTGTTCCATCTCTATGTCGTAGCCAATGTAGCAGAGTTTCTCTTTCATTATGCGAACCGTTTCAAAGTCAGCGGAATGATTGAAGGCATAGCCACGTAGTAATAGTAACTGTAATGTAAATGAAGAGGGTGAGACTTAATAGGTAGGAATAGAAAGTATTCATCGCTCTTCACCTTAATCAAGTAACGCGTGATATCCCGACCAGCAATATCCAATCGTCGCGTTAAATGGGGCAGGGCAAACTCCTCATAGACGGGACAAATGTGCGTGACCCCATCACCCGAGTCTATAACAACGCCTGAGATGAGACCCTGGGCATATAGTGTTAGCACAGCCTGTATGGCAATGTACGTAGAATCGAAGCCGTATTTCTCAAACATCACCTTAAGAAATCAAAATGAAATTAAAGAAATTAATTTTGAAGTTTTCGAAACTCACCTCAATCATTTTCTCCCGATTCTTTGTGGGATTCATGGGCGGTTCGGTAAGCAAAATCTTTGTATTCGTGGGATCAATGTCCATTTTCTTGGGCCCAAAGGTATAATCCCACACATGGCACATATCATCCCAATTCCGGACAACGCCATTCTCCATAGGATAGGAGACCTCCAAGAGTGATCGTAGCTGTGATGCCTCATCGCCAACCATTAGATCCTGTAAAAAGTTATAGGTACAAAGTTAGGGAGTTGTTGAACCAAGTTAAAGAAAGTATTAGGTGGGGTTTGGGGTGGGTTTGGTTTTGTTAACTCGTTAGACAGGCACACACGCACTCAATCACTCTCACAAAGCTATAAATTAGTGTTGGGTAACACTGAAACAAGTCAGTCGCTCATTTTTACTTAGCTTTCATTTTTTGTGCAGTTGTTTACTCAATAAACTTTTTTTATTCCGTTTTGCAGTTCAACAACGAAGCCAAAAAAAGAGAAACTGATCAACTGAACAATAAAGAGCAATCAATCACTTTGCTTAGTGGTTTACTTTCGCTTGCATTTTCAATTAAGAAATCACTCACTTGGTCCCTCTTTGGTTCAGTTGAGCATTTGCCAAGTCAAAAAGTGAACAACTGAGCAAAAAAGAGCAACCCAACACTAAATATACACGAAAAATAGTAAAACAATACAACATAAACAAGCGTGCATAAAACAAACAAACATATTGGGGAGTAGCTGGTCATGCAAAAACTATAAAAACACACAGAAATAGAAACAACATACAAGTAACAACGGCAACAGCAACATTATTCAACTAGATTTAAATACTTTTCAATAACAAAACACAAAATCGGTGGGTGATCAAAAACAAAAAGCTGAATATAACAAAAATGTTGAAACGTTTTTTTTTTAACATTTTAGAAATTGATTTGGATTAGCTACTACTACAAAATAGCGTGTGCAGTAGTTTTCAATTTCCAAAATGCAATATTTGGGTTTACTTTTTTTTAAGGAGTTAAAAACTATAAAAACTTGACTTACATCGACATGTAAATCCTGTAAAATATTTGTTTCAAAAAAAGATGTGAAAAAAAGAACAGAAAAATTTATAAGGATATTGAAAAAACAGAAAGATTCGGCGATTTGTAAGTTATTTTTATTTTATGATTATTTTCCTAGGTGAAAACTAAAAGAAAACAAAAAACTAGCATAATAAAAGCTGGCTTTATGGTCTCACTATTCTGGCGAATAAACTAAACTTAAGAGGTCCTTAAGGTAAGAACAACCTCAGAAACACCACAGCATTAGCTAAGATAGATTTAAGGTATCGCTCTTAAGAGGTATTCAGTACCGATTTTCATCGTCTAGTTCAAAGTTCTATGCACTGCTCATTTATAGACTGGATATATGAATACACACACACACAAACAGCACCCGCGTTATATCCTCTTTTAAGTCAACGATTTTTGAAACAAACTTATTAAGAACAAAGCTACTAAAATTAGATTTTTGCTTTTATATCCATCTGAATCCTAATCAACGCGAGAAAATTTTTGGAGGTTTATTTGGAAACAAGCTCCCAATGCAAACAATTTTACAATGTTGCTCCATAGACCAACAGGGGGTTCACGACCACCAGGTGTGTTACAGAAATGTTAAATCGAGGAATGTTAAACAGGTTCAAATGTGAACAACTATTTTTGTTAATATTTTAATTGAATTGTAGTTTTTTGTCGTTTGTTATGCATGAAATTTGTTTATGCTATTCTTGACCTAAATCTGTGCGCGTGAGCGAAATGACATTCACGTCACGAACGATTCACAAAATAAATATCTCCTTACGCACAATTAAAGCACGTAATTTTTGAAGCGTTTTCGTCACTTACGAATCATGCAAACGCTTACGTTTTTCTTTAAATAAACTTTACACCCGGTCACCCCTCTCTGCTGTTGGCACCAGCTTTGTAGTAATTAGCCATGCAAAAGTTTCTCAAGCTGCCGTTCGGATTTGGCGTTAAACTGTAGGTCCCTTTCTCTTGTGCGAAAATGAGAAGCGCACAAGCAGAGAGATTGAAAGAAGCTCGGCTTTGGCCCTTTGGGGCTGTGTCACAGACAGAAGGAAGCATCTCCGACCCCATAAAGTATATACATATATTTTTGATCAGCATCAATAGCCGAGTCGATATAGCCATGTCCGTCTGTCCGCCTGTCTGTATGAACACCTAGATCTCGGAGACTAGAAGAGCAAAAAAAAATAGGGAAAGTTAACTTCGGCTCGGCCGAAGTTTTGTATACCCTTGCAGCTTCCATTGAAAACAAAAAAAAGTTTTTCTAACTAAGACTTTTGGACTTTTTGGACCATACTTTTCTATGGGATCTATACTATATAGATGTCTGATTTCGACCAAACTTGGTGAAATCATGGAAAAGCATAATACACTGTTAATTACGAAATTTGGAGGCGATCCTATTTAAAACAAAAAAGTTTTTCTTACTAGAACTTCTTTTTCGACCTATCGTTCCTATGGGAGTTATATGCTATAGTCATCCGATTTTGACCAAACTTTGTAGAATTGTGTAAAAGTATATAAAATAAGTGTATGCCAATGTTAAGTACGATTTCATTACAAACAAAAAAGTTTTTCTCACTAGAACTAGTTTTTCGACCGATCGTTCCTATGGCAGCTATATGCTATAGTCATCCGATTTCGACCAAACTTAGTGAAATCATGGGAAAGGATAGTAAACTAAGAAAAACGTACTTTGGAGGCGTTTCTATTGAAAACAAAAAAGTTTGTCTCACTAAAACTAGTTTTTCGACCGATCGTTCCTATGACAGCTATATGCTATAGTCATCCGATCCGGCCGGTTCTGCTAAATGTGCAGCGTATTTGTACCAAAAGACTTCGTGCAAAGTTTGGTGAGGATAGCTTTAAAACTGACGGAGGAGATAGCATAGAAACAGACGGACAGACGGACAGGGCTAAATCAACTCTGCTCGTCATGATGATCAAGAATATATATACTTATTGTGGTCGGAGATGCTTCCTTCTATACTTCCTTCTATCCCTTCGATCCAGACAATTTTATAATACCCTCTGCAAGGGTATTGCTCGTTGCCCCACATGTGCTGAACATATTCTATAAATTTCAAGGTGATCGGTCAAGTCGTTTTTGAGATATCATGGTGACCAGTTGAAAAGAAGTGATTTCGAGAAAAACGCGTTTGAAAGTTCAAGTAGACTCTGCCGGGCGTTCGAACGCGTTCCTTCGAAACGCTATAACTTTCTAACGACATCGAAGTTCGAAAAATCGTTTTAACTACATATTCTACATACAGTGGTGCTGATAGACTTAAGCCACAAGACTTCAACCAAGAATTTAAACGAAAATTAAGAAAAGTTTTTATTTCACAGCTCCAATTTTTTGTGTCACATTAGTTCTATATATCAGTGTTCTAATAGAAGAATAACCAAGTTATAAAAATATATATTCAACGAAAAACTTAAAAAATCTGAGACCATCTCCAAAATGTCCTGCTCACATACTTAAGCCACCTGGAAAAAAATGGTTGAAAAAGTTAAAATTTGCCCAATATTCCTTGTACTTTTAATAAATTTACTTTAATATTGAGTGGGATGACCTTTCTGCTTACGAACAGCGGAGCAACGCTTTGGCATTGAATCCACAAGACGTGCGTACTGTTGAGGGGTGATTTTCTTCCACTCTTCTTGCAAAATTCGCCACAAATCGTTTTAATTTGCTGTTTTTTTTGGCCAACGACTTGTTTAAGAATTCCCCACAAGTTCTCTATAGGGTTCAAGTCGGGGCTCTGCGGTGGCCATTGCAAAACATTGATTGCCTCTGGTTAAGCCACGACTTGACTATCTTGCTGGTGTGTTTCGGCTCGTTGTCCTGTTGAAATATCCAGGCAAATTGTTAATAAGGATGTCCCTGTACATTTCGCCGTTAATAATGCCTTCTATCTTCACTAGGGGACCTACGCCCGATGCGGTGAAACAGCCCCAGACCATAATCGAAGCGCCACCATGTTTAACGGTCTTCTTCGTGTATTTGGGGTCCAATTGTTTGTTGGGAGGACGTCGTACATATGGTTTACCATCACTCCCAAAGACATTAAACTTGGATTCGTCGCTCCAAACAATCATGTTCCAAAAATTGGGACCTTATGCTCTGTGGACAGCAATGGTTTTTTTTTTGGGCAATGCGTTCATATAACCCGAATTCATTTAGCCGTCTTCTTATGGTCTGAGCTGACACATTCACGCCATAATCTGCCACCATTTGACCTCTGATTTGCGTCGAAGTCAAGAACGGATCGGCTTTTCTGATTTTGGCAATCCGTCTATCGTCGTTTAAAGTGGTTTTTCTGGGCTTTTCACGTGGAATATTTTCCCAGGTTCCATGTTTCTTATAAAATGCAATGGCATTTCTGATTTTGCCACGCGAAAAATGTAGTCTTACAAATTTGTGGAATACCTGTGTTTTTTTCGTAATATTCCCTATCTTTCGGCCGGATTTGTATTTTTATTTTTAGCCATAGCGGTCAAATTGTTTTGGGAAACGTATTTAGTATTCAATATTTTAGTTTAGAAAATAACTAGCACAACTTTCCCGGAAAAAACACAAGTTTGGCGATTTTAGCTCAAGGTGGCTTAAGTATATGAGCAGAGCGCAATACTCCTTTTTGACATTTAGTCAATTTTTTGGGAACCCCCGAATTCCTACTTGTCATTTTTTACTGTGATCAGCTGCTTAAATAACAGTGTTGCAAAATGTATAAATTTCAGGCCGAAATAAATATGTTCAAAAAAGTTATTAAGAAAACAGTTTATGGTAGTGGCAGTGGCTTAAGTCTATGAGCACCACTGTAAGTAATAGATGCGATTTATGAAAAACAAATTTTCGATTATTGAACCCATTACACGGGACAAACCCCTTAATACTTTCACAAAATTTTACAAAGTTTTGGTTAAAATCGGATGACTATAGCATATATCTGCCATAGAATACGTGTATACTGCAAAACTTATTTGACCTCATCGACTACTAAACTAAACTAAACACTAAACACGTGCGGATCACGGATACGAATACTCTGTGTTTACTCACGTTCAAGTGGTGACACACCGTGATACGTTCAAATTTACGTCACGGGTGCACCCCTAATTTCAACACAGGTCTTGTAGCCTTTCTGTTGAAGGTCTTAACCTCTACACCACTGCCAGCTGCTAGCCAAATGTGCTATAGGAAATCAAACAAACAATGGGTAGCACTTTTTGATATCTTTACCATCGCTACCAGATCTAATTTCAACTGAAGAACAAGTGATCTTGACCAAACCACTTAAAATGCTCGTAAACTGAACCGTGAATCGAACCAGCATCTTTTTGAAAATGCTGACAAAAAGTTAAACTTAGGTAATGGTAGAAACGCAAATATATGAATTGCCCTGCATCTTATCCGTTCTTAGTGCTTACGATATCTACAGAGTTTCTACTCTCAGTATCCGACTTAATATAATTTTGTACATGAAAATTATTATTTTAAAGTCAAATAAATGTTTTTTACCAATCACATTTTGCTAATTGTAATATATATTGCTTAAATACTGAGATTGGACCACTGAAACGAAATGAAACCGCTGTTTGGTTTCATTAGAAAACCATGTTAGAAACTGAACCTGTGGTTTGGATACTCCGTATTCCACTGAACCTGAACCAATTCCAGTTCAGGTTGCATCACTGGGTAAAACTCTTGTAAATTTATGAAAATGTGAGTCTGAAAAGTAAGGAAGAATTATCTTTTGGTACTTCTTATATAACTTTTCATTTAATCGACAAAATGTATAACATTCCAAATCCGGTTCCGGCAAATTTGTGGAGAAGTGAAATTTAAAACATGCCTGTCAGTTCCAATCCACTTAAAAACTTTACTAAGCTTGACTTTTTCCAAACTAAACTATTAAAAGGTGCAGCACAGCAAAAAGGTACTTTGAAACCCAATATATACAGGCAGGTTCTCAATTCCATTTCCACTGCAACTTCTTGGAAACGGAATTGACAAAAACGAAAACTTTTTTGTTTTAAAAAGTTATGCTAGTGTGGGCCGTTGAAATGAAAACGCATTCGTAAAGTTGCTAAATTTCCTTAATTCTGCGATCAATTTAGAATTTGTTTATGTTTACATTTAAGTCTTTATCAGAACTAAACAATAATTTTGCCAACAAAAACGAAAAGTAAAAGGTGAAAGTCAGTCTCTCTCATTTCCGAATGTTTTATTCCTGATCATTTCGCATTGTGCTCTAGTGTCGATTTCGTGTGGCCCGTGGTTTGCCAAAAGTAAAAAGTAAGCAATTTCATTTGGAACTGAGAACAGCAAAACCAAACCAAAGCGGAACGGCGATCGGTTAACTTTTCAATTAGTAGTGGAATTGAGAACATGCCTGATAGTAAAGGACCTGAATGTTCTTAGAACTACGACAAAAATGCATCCCAGTTTTAATATGTTTAAAAGAGGTTTAAAGGCATATTCTAAAATTTTATGCGTTACAGTTACCCTGTTCAAGGGCGATGTTAAGGCCATAGCTTTCAAATTGTTTAAGCTTTCTACTTGGAATTCGATTATTGTTGTTTATAGTTTAACAAAGTTTAGTTCAGATTGCAGCACACAAGCTTTTCCGTGCATATTGTACTTGATACCACTGGTATTCAATGGTATTCAGCTCTCTTAGCTGCTCTAAATTTCCTTTAAATGTATAAAGCACCTATATATTTTTGAAAGCACGTCGGGGTCACCAAATTACAAGTAACCTGTCTACCTACATACGTATGTTACCATTAGAAAACTATTCAATGAATGTGTTTACAAATACCAAGACCATATGATAGCCATCCCATAGAAACATGATGCAACTCAAGACAAAATGCAATATGAAGAGGGAAATATTGTAAACAAGAGACGATAAAAATGACTGGCGAGTAGATGTGTGTGTGTGTGTATATGTATGTATGTACGGGACGCTTGGACGGGGGGGAATGAAGTGTGAATCTACCAAATAATATGCTCTAAGTTTTTCTAGTAATTTATGATGGACCTGTGCAGGTATTTTATGTATTTAATATACGTATTTCTGCTGTATGTTCAATCCAATTGGCAAATACAAGATGGTCATACCTTGACTTCAATGTCTCCTATTTTGTTCACCGCTCGTATTATGGGTCGTCCGACCATGGAGGGGAAAATGTGGGCGGGAAAATTGCTGCCGGCATATCCACATTTGACAAACTGCAAGTAGAAGAAAACCAAATGTCACAATTGGGCAATGTTCACTGTAATTGTTTAGACTGGATATCGATAATCGAAACTGGAGCGTAATCACAAGCGGCACAAGGTGTGCAAGAATAACAAAAACAACAAAATTCCGGAGCTGCGATAAGAAACATAAAGAAGGTTGTTGTTGTTGTTGCTGGTGCCGCTCTTTGGGCAATTTGGGCGTGTTTGTGCTTGTCTTTCAATGTATGTGTGCGTGAGAGTATGCGTAACTTTTTTGAGTTGGGTGAGTAATACACACGATCGTTGCTTGTAACTATGACTAAAAAGTTAAAGAAGAAGAAGGCAGCATAGATGCAGCCAAAGAAGAGCAGCAACAACAACAGCAGCAATTGCAAATATGACTCCCGCAAAGCACTGCTTAGCCTACAAATGTGTGTCACACTTACCCCTGTACCGTTATCACAAACAATGACATTCCGTCCCTTGCTATCCATTCTGCTGGCTGGAAATAACTGTCCACGGTTGCTGCTGCTTCTGCCGCTTGGTTGTTGTTGTTGTTGTGGGTGTTGGATGTTTAGTTGGTTAATTGCTACGCTTGGCCTAACGATAAAAATGTAAATGCTTTATGGATGGGGGAAGAAGGAGGTGTGTGGGCGTCCTGCTGACACAGCCGTTGTTTTAATACTACTATTGAATGATTATTTTCCGGAGCTGAATTGGCTGGCTGCACTTAATCACAATCAACACTCTCTCACACACACACGCACACACGGGCACAGCAACTTCATTCATTTACACATGCACACGCGGGCGGCAGTGAACTGATTTGTTTGGCTCTCTCTTTTTTTTTAAACTCTCCTCGCCTCTGGCCCTTGCGGCGATTTTGTCTCACATACGGCTAACACAAATCACAATTTGTGAACTATACAATTTGGTTGAAAATGGTTTTTGCCAACGTTTTATAAATTCGATTTTTTTCGGCGGCACATAAAAAACACTATTCACACACACACACGCACACACTGTTGGAGAGAGCGAGAGAGAGTGATTAGGGCAGTGTGGCCGTAGGCAAAAATACCTTACAGTCAGGGCTGCATAAGACAGCCAAAAACTAAGTAATTATTTTAATATATTTTTGTAACATTATTCTAAAATACTTTCGGTGCATTAGTAGGAGAATTTTAGATCAATTTGGACACAATTATAATCCTGCTTGTAAAAACTAAATTTTCATCGACTTACTTATATCAAAAAATTCCATTTTGTTTAAATTAAAAAATTTTTAAATAGTTTGGATCGGTTTAACCGATTACCTATTGAATAAAGAAAACCGCTTGGTGGTATAACTTTAATTTTTTGTAAACCCTTAAAAAAATTTCAGCTGAAGGTACCCTTAAAGTTTGAACTGCACCGTAAATTTACCTGGAGCGTGCTTACAAATGTGAGTGTATCTTTGAAAATAATTGCCGGATTGACTTTCTGTGTGTGTACTTAAGTATATGTACATTAAGAAAGTAGAATTAAAAAAATCGATTTAAAAGCAAATTAGCTGTAACCCCTTTAGAGCAATATATAAAGCTTACCTGACATTTTGATTTGATTGAAATTATACATTTTTTTCTACTTAAAAATGTCTTAATTTCTTAAAGACAGTAAAGCTTGAACGTTTCAAACATTGTCTAATTACGCTAGTTTTATTTAAAATTATTCTAACTCACGACCATCTCTAATAAATGTGGCCATTTGATACTAACTATTTTTCGGTCATTTTTTCCTTGGCCCACTGCGGTCACACTTTTCTTTACGCCCTGGTATTTCGGCAAAATTGTACACGTTTTTCGCTGCCATCGAAACGAAGTTTTCTCCTTTTTTTGTTTTTGCATCATCCGCCACAACGTCGCCGTCGTCGCAATTACACATCAACAACAATAGCAATCATGGCGCTCACGTCACGCTTCTACAATGAGAAATATCCGGAGATCGAGGATGTGGTCATGGTCAACGTGCTGTCCATTGCCGAAATGGGCGCTTACGTCCACCTGCTGGAGTACAACAACATCGAGGGCATGATTCTGCTGTCCGAATTGTCGCGTCGTCGCATCCGTTCTATCAACAAACTGATCCGTGTGGGCAAAACTGAGCCCGTGGTGGTCATTCGTGTCGACAAGGAGAAGGGCTACATTGATCTGTCCAAGCGTCGTGTCTCGCCCGAGGATGTGGAGAAGTGCACGGAGCGATTCGCCAAGGCGAAGGCCATCAATTCGCTGTTGCGACATGTGGCCGACATTCTGGGCTACGACAGCAGCGAGAAGCTGGAGGAGCTGTACCAGAAGACGGCCTGGTATTTCGAGAAGAAATACAACAGCAAAACGGTGGCCTATGACATTTTCAAGCAGTCGGTGACAGATCCCTCGGTCTTTGACGAATGCAATCTGGATGCGGAGACCAAGGAGGTGTTGCTGAGCAACATCAAACGCAAGCTGGTGTCGCCCACGGTGAAAATACGTGCGGATATTGAGTGCTCCTGCTATGGCTATGAGGGCATTGATGCCGTCAAGGACTCGCTAACCAAGGGCCTGGAACTGAGCACCGAGGAGCTGCCCATTCGCATCAATTTGATTGCGCCGCCACTGTAAGTTGAGATATGGTTGCAGTTTTGCTTACATATTTGAAACCCCAATCCTTATCCCTAGCTATGTTATGACCACAGCCACCACCAAGAAAGTGGACGGACTCAAGGCCTTGGAGGTGGCCATCGAGAAGATATGTGCCCGCATTCATGAGTACGAGGGTGAATTCAAGGTGATCATGGCACCCAAACTGGTAACGGCCATTGATGAGGCCGATCTGGCCAGACGCCTGGAGCGTGCCGAAGCAGAGAATGCCCAGGTGGCTGGCGATGATGATGAGGAGGATGCGGCCGATCAGGAGGGTATGCAATTCGATCCCGATAAGGAGTTCAATCACAAGAACTCAACGCGTGCCCACAACGAAGACGACGAGGAGGAGGATGAGGAAGACATTGAGGAGTAGAAAAGAGGGAAGAACAAAAAGAACAACACAAGTGCGAACAGCATGTGTGTGTGTGTGTGGATAGTTATTCGGCGTTTATAAGTTTTATATAACTAATTTAAAAACAAAAATAAAGACGAAGAATAAGTCGGAAGATGCAGCTGCAAGAAATTTGGTTTGAATAGGTTAATTAATGTGGCTGCAGGAGCAAAAAATGTGAACCAACACTCGTGACCCTTGGGGGAAAACGAACAATTTATTTGTGGTCAGCGCCCGAAAATACATAAGAAACTTTTGCTCTCTTCTCTGGTTAAAAAGTTGCCTTTTTTTGTAAACTTGTGCTATCCAGCATAGGCTCCAGGCTTGTCGCAGTGCGTTCTTTCGCTGAAAGAATGACCCGTTGGGTTGTTTATCCGTGTTGTGCATACAATTGGTCATCATAATGGTGGAAAAACAATGCTAGAATAATTTAATGGTATAGTTGTTTCCCCAACTAGTGGCCACAGCGGAAATACAATGATGGGATGTGTAGTAAATCGAAATAACGCACCATACTGAAATAAAATGAGGCCGAAATACTACAGATGGGACAAAAACGCTCTGATAAAAGATGGAAACACTTCAAAACTGAAAGGAACATTTCAAAAAGGGGGTGGGAATGCAGTTATAAAGGATGGGAACACTTCTATGACGATTGGTAACACTCCTGTGATATGTAGACAGACTTTTAAGAGGCTGAGAACTGTCCTACGCGTAATAGGAACACTCTTAAAAAGCAGGGAACACTCTAATGAGGGATGTGAACACTCTTAAGAGGTTGGGAGCACTGATATAAGGGATTAGAACACTCTTTAGAGGATGGGAATCCTCATATGAGGGATGGAAACACTTCTAAGAGATGTGGGAACGCTCTTAAGAGAAACATTTTGGGACGAATCAGGTTATAGAAAATCCTAAGAGGAGTGGAAATAGTACTAAATTGTGTGGGATCAGTCTTAACATGTGAAAGAACACTCTTAAAAGTGAATAAATCCCTTGCATCAGAAGAATAAACATAACTAAAGGGTGATTTTTTAGCTGCTATCTTTTTGGCAACACTGGTTTAAACAGCTCACGCACGTTTCGTGTTTTGTTTCACTGTCAAACATCTTCAGTTTGGTCTATAATTTAACCATGAATCGTCTTACAAACGAACAACGCTTGCAAATTATTGAATTTTATTATCAAAATGCGTGCTCTGTTAAGAAAGTTCATCGCGCGCTTCTTCCATTTTATGGTCAGTTTAATCGACCCACTGAAGCGGCTATTCGGGCTATTGTGACTAAATTTCGCACCAAATTTACATTGTTGGACATTAAACCACCAACACGCTTACGTAGAGTGCGAACTGAAGAAAATATCGCAGCAGTATCGGCCAGTGTTAATGATGACCATCAATTATCGATTCGTCGCCGTTCGCAGCAATTGGGCCTCTGTTACTCAACAGCGTGGAGTATTTTGCGGAAGGATTTAGGTGTGAAGCATTTCAAAATACAGCTGGTGCAAGAATTGAAGCCGAACGACCTACCGCAACGTAGAATTTTTGGTGAATGGGCTCTTGGAAAGTTGGCCGAAGATCCACTTTTTTACCGAAAAATTGTGTTCAGCGACGAAGCTCATTTTTGGCTCAATGGGTACGTAAATAAGCAGAATTGTCGATTTTGGAGTGAATATCAGCCAGAAGCACTGCAAGAGCTACCAATGCATCCAGAAAAAGTCACAGTTTGGTGCGGTTTATGGGCTGGTGGCATCTTTGGATCGTACTTCTTCAAAGATGATGCGAATCGTAAAGTAACTGTGAATGGTGAGCGCTACCGTGAGATGATATCCAACTTTTTTTGCCCAAAATGCAAGAGCTTGACTTGCATGACATGTGGTTTCAACAAGACGGTGACACATGCCACACAGCACGCGCAACAATGGACTTATTGAGAGGCGAGTTCGGTGAACATTTTATTTCACGTTCGGGAGCAGTCAATTGGCCGCCTAGATCGTGCGATTTAACGCCTTTAGACTATTTTTTGTGGGGCTATGTTAAAGTTCATGTCTATACAGACAAGCCCGCTTCAATTGACGCATTGGAAGACAACATTGAAGCACTTATTCGTGAGATACCGGCCGAAATGTTGGAAAGACTATGCCAAAATTGGACTAAGCGGATGGACCATTTGAGGCGCAGTCACGGTCAACATTTGCATGAAATAATCTTCAAACATTAAATTATATGGACCATGCATTTTTCTGAATTTTATGTGTTTTTTTTTAAAACTTTCCTATAGCTCTTAAAAAATCACCCTTTAGAAGTGTGGGGAAAGCTTCGAAAATATAAGTGAACCATCCCAACAATTTCTCGTAAGTTTTTGGACCTACAAGAATTTCGTAAGTTTCTCTAGAAATCGAAGTCCGCTTTTTGTTAGAGATGCGGGTTTCATACGGACATCAGTTATAACGATAGTTTCTCTTTATTTCGAAAACAGTTTTTCCTTAGAGATGTGGTTTTCAAACGGAAAAGATTCTGTTTTCAATCCGTTTTTGATCCGCCTTCGCTATAAAGAAAGTGTCGAAAACGGATTCGAAAACGTGTATCGAGAACTTACGTTTAGACAGGTAATACTTTTTCGGACCGAAAACGGAACACGTTCTCAATAGTTTAGAAAGAGAAAAGTTCTAGAAAATGACGAAAACGGATCCGTTCTAGAGGTCGATTGTCGGGTGGGAAGTAGGAATATTCTGGAAAAGTAGGGGAACATTGCATAAGGAACTTGAAAAGTTTCTAAAACAAGTATACAAAATGTCTCCTTTTGTCGTCGAGACAAAAAAATTCCATCATTTTTTTTTGAAGCCACTTATCAAGTAAGAAACTGAAAAGGTTTGAAATTGCCCAGAACAGTATATTCTAATCGACACAATAGTTGATTATTTAAAAAATTTTATATATATTTTTAAAAAATTGGGAAAATTACGAAGTATTCCAATTAATTTTGCATTTTTACAAAGAAAATAGTTTAGCGGTGAAGAAAATCAATACGAAAAGTGTATCTGTTTCACCATTTCGGTATTTATTCATAGATTTTCTCCAACAATAACTTATTTTCTTTGTAGAATGGCAAATTTGTAGGCATTTTCTAATTTTTTAACTGCAAACAAATTTAGAGTCCACAATATGTATTAAGGTATATTTCTATATATATACATATATATAGGTATACAATTCCAAAAAAACTTCCATTTACCTTAAAACTATATTTCTTTTTGTTTAAATTTGTTAAACAGTTTTAAAATGTTTTTCTTAGCTTTGTGGGGTTCCCCTTCATTAACTATATGTATATATATTGTACATCTTTTAACGGTATAAAAAGTGTTGCTGAAAATTTCACTAAATTAGAATTGCCAGAGGTGATTTCGTGTGTGTATATTGCTCGGAGTATTCCAGTTCTTAAATATGTATTTCGCGTATTGATCCCAGAGCAGCAGTGAGTTTGAGCAGGAGTTCAGCTTAGGCCAGCGCCACGGCTGAGTAGCACCGAACTGGCCACCTGTTTGTTGCCACCGCACAGCCGGAGTACGGTAAGAACATCGCTGCGTGGATAACCCAGTGCCATGAGATCGCTAACATCTTGTTCGGTGAAACCATCCGACAGTTGAATGGTATTCGCTTGGCTGGTAGAAGCTCCGCCGCCACCACCACCCCCTTCCCGTTTGCTTTGCTCAATCGCATCGTTAATGGCCTGCTGTTCGGTTTGATCCTCTGGATTGCCCGTAAGACGAGCGCTGGCAGGCAGTTCGCTTTCAGGCAGAAACGGTGTGGTCGTGCCGGTGGTGCCTATAATGAGCAGATTTCGCTGCAAGTCAATGAGGCACTGATGTCGCTTAAGCATGTCCAAGCCCAGCAACATGTCCATGGGCTGCTGTCCCAGCACCGTAAAGCTGGACGTTAAATGATCATTCTCAATTTGCAGCTGAACCATGTGTATGCGTCCCAAGATGGGCTGTGTGCCCACACCCTTGGCCACACCATTCCAGCGTGTGTCGATTAAACGATTCACATGACACCTCTCGGCACAGTCCTTGCTCATGATGGTTGTCTGGGCGCCAGAGTCTACAAAAGCCTTGACCGGTATTCCGTTTACCTTGCAGTTGATGTAACTAAAAAAGAAATGGGAGAATGAGCTGGGATTACTGTGATTAAAGTAGTGTACTTACAGCATGGTCACCATGCCAAAGATTTCCGGATTATACTCAATGGCAGCCGCCATATTGTCCTGTATATTTTTCTGCTTGATTTCCTCGGCAATCAGTCGTTGGGTTTCCTCATCAAATGGATCTGCATTCAGCATACGCATACGCTGATCATTCCGACGCTTTCGCTCGGTAATATGTTCCCGGAGCACACGGGCAAATGTATCCGGATCCCCTGAATCCAAGGCCTCGGCTAACCTTGCATTGTATTGACGCAATAGGGCCAAGGTCTCTGGACTGGAAAGAAACATTTGACGCACTGTGGCCGGATCGTCATCGAAATTGACATTGAACTCATCGGTCATGGGGATGTCTGTGAGATGCTGCTGCTGCTGCTGGAGCAGAGTGCTACTGCTGGCACTGGCAGCCAGCTGGCTGGTGTTTTGGGCACGCGGAGGGCTGCCGCCGCTGGTGGATGCAGCACTTGCGCCCGGCACAGTAATGCTACTAAAGTCCAAAGTACTGATGGCAGGATTGTTGGCGGCACCTAGAGGGAAATGTAAAATTGGAAATAAGTATATGGATTATAGTCAATCCTTGACCTTGAGCCGGCTAACAGACACTTTGAATAATGAAGTATCATTATCAATGTTCCATGTACTTTATGGATATAATTATCGTACAATTAGGTATGAAGTTAAGTGGATGCCGTTTCTATTATTCCACAGCTGTAGAACAGGGATGACCACAGCGTATGCGCTTGCCCCGCATTCGTCGTTGTTTTATGCATAGACAGTGAAGCGCGCATAGAGCACAATTGCAACAACAACTTCGTTTGTTTTCCCTCTTCTTTTCTCTCCTAAGACTCTTGCAAACTTGAACGTAACAACAAACACTTTTGGGTTGTCTGCAGCATAGACTTTTTTGTTGGCGACGAATGATTTTGAGTTTAAAAGCCAGCCAATAATCGGTTTTCTCTTTATAATTTTTGTTGTTCTTGTAGCAGCTAAACGTGTGTGTGTGTGGGTTTGTATTTGTAGGGGAAATGATAGAGAAAGAAGTAAGTTTTAGATAGAGAGTAAAGGAAAAGTTCGTGGGAGATAGGGTAGTGGGTTAAAGAGAAGGAGAAAGACGCGGGCAGTTGTAGAGATGGTAGGAGTCGGGCATTCATTTGCCACTTCCGGGTTAATTCTTGCCAGGTAACTGTTCAGGGAGCAGGAATAACCCGAACTAAGTTGAGCAAGAGTGGTAAAGGAGGTCTTAGGCAGCAGATTCTCAGTCGCTCTAATCGGTGGTAGACGACCTCTAAGTTTATGGCACATTTGACAGGAATCGATTTCCTCCCTCGCGTTTTGAGCTCCGTGAGTCAACCTCGGGCAGATAAATCCTCATGTCTTGTCTGCTTATGCGTGTGGAGTCACTGTGCTGGGGACCGGTGAGAGAGTTGGTTTTTACGCGGTCGAAAGCTGGCTCTGGGCACCACTGCTGCAGATTATGGGGCTCAAAAAAGAACTCGCTACTAGAACACTGGCACTAGAGTTGCTATTAGGTTAGGTTAGGTCAGGTTAAATAGGCTGCTCGGCAAAGGCCGAGTTCACCCAGAGGCCTTTTGGCCCATTGTGATGCCTAGTAAAGGGTTGGGGTATGGAAGGGGAGGGGCAGTGGGAAATGACGGTCAGATTCTGCGCAAACTCTCTATTTAAACCATTTTGAGGAGTCTACAAAAAGAGCCAGGTCTTCTAGGGGCACATTTGCCAGACTGCCCAGGTCTTCAAAGAATGGTTTGCCCAGATGCTGGGTGCGTTTCCTAAGAAGTGCAAGGCAGTCGCATCGAAGGTGATGGATGCTTTCTATTTCCTCCTCGTTCCCACAGCTACGGCAGAAGTCATGGTGTGACACGCGCATCCTGGTGGCCATTTGACCGATGGTGCAGTGCCCCGTTATGACTCCTACCATAATTCTCATCCTGTTCTTGTTAAAGTGCAGGAGTTGGGAAGTTCTTTTGGGTGAGTATCTTGGCCAGAGTGATCGGAAGATGTGACAACCGGGTGCGAGGTTCCATTGTCGTTCTGCCCTATTTCTGGCCCTCCACTTCAATCCCATGATGTCCTGCAGGGGTCTTTGAATGTCCGTAACCGCTTGCGGCGCTGGCAGCGCTGAGCCGTTCACTCGTCTGCACCCTCGTCTGCCCGGTATGCCTGCGTGACCAGGTACCCAGACGAGGGTGATGGAGTGCTGTTGGATTTGGTTCAGTGCTGTCGCCTTGCTGCGGACTAGGACGCTCTTTGTGGCGTTTGATGACAGAGCCTTAATAGCCGCCTGGCTGTCGACCAAGATGGAGTTTCATCCAAGATGTATATCAATTTAGCCGCCTGCCAGATAGCATAAATCTCTGCCTGGAAAACACCAGTTTGGTAGACGGAATGAGAGCTGTGTCGCAAGTTCTTCGGAGAATATGCCTGGCTCCTGAGTTGTTATTAAGTGCCACCTTAATATTAATTAACGAGATTCCTACTGTCCCTATCTACTAAACAGCGAAAACCACAGCCAAAGGCTAGGGCTTGGAATAACTAACAGGGAAATCAGACCATTTTGATGACAGCATTAAAACTTTTGCTTAACAGAAAGGGAGCAAACTATTTCTCTCTCTCTTTCTCTCTCTGTTGTAGTCTCCGAGAATAATAGTTATTTTTGCAACACTTTAAAGTGTAGTGAAACATTTCCGCCCTCTGGTATGAAGGGTCTTAATATCTTGAGTAAAACAAACTTTAATTACTTGTTTTAATTCAAGTGTATGAATTTTGTTACACTTTTTTTTTTGAAAATATCTTTGCGCCTCTGTGGCGCATTTAGTGTTAAAAATAAACGCGTTTTTTGTTTCTTTGTGTTCGTTTTTTTTTTTGTGCACATTCCAAATGTATGAAGACAGACACACACCAACTGGAAGAAAGGTGGCGGTGGGGAGGTGGGCTTATCTATGCATGTGCGTAAAATGGTTGGAGATGGAGAGGCAGGTGCTCAATGATCTCGATTTGTGTGCAATGACCCCATGCGCTGGCACTTTCAGTTGGCCTTGCCTGTCCACTTGATATACATGGAAACCCACTGTGTTGCCCCAATCTGAACTGTGTAGGCGTTCATTATTTTGTGCGAAAAAATATATTTGAAAATAATCTGCATATGTACACCCAATTGTATGGCATGTATGTATGTATGCACCATTAACCATTCTGTTATCTTGAGAATATGAATCATTAAAAATGCCAAACTCAAAGCTTACCATTTAGCTTATCTTTGGCTAAGAAATTTAGGTTTTGGGGACCATTTTGTATTCCCAGATATTTGAAACTAAAGTTAAAGTTATATTACATTTTCATTAACCTAATTGAGGTCATATTGGAGTTTAAATTCATTTTTGGAATGGAACACCCTCGATTTAGAGAAATGTCGGTTTGTAGAATTATCATACAGGTTTTAATAAACTCATAATGCCCATTTCCTTAATCCAGGTCTATATTATAAGTAATTAAAGTAAGATTAAGGCCATATTGCTCTTCAAAGTGATTTTTTGGAATGACAGATTTTCGATTTTAGGAAAAGTCACATAATTTTGAGCTAATTTTGAGCCCTGTGTTTTAGTGCGCAATTTAAAAATTAAATTCGTATGCGGGACACTGCTTTTAAACGATGGAAACGGTATAGAACTGATGAGATGCACAATATTTTTAAACAGCTCAGATCGAAAGTAACGAGAATGATTGCAACAGCTAAAAGGGACTACTTTAGTGCAAAATTCGGCAATGCAATAACCTCTGGCCAAATATGGAAAGAATTAAAGAGTCTTGGTGTAGGTAAAGTTATCTCAAAACCCAAATCTGACCTTGATGTAGAAGACTTAAATAAGAGATTTGTTCTAGCAGACGTAACTGAACTAGCGCAAAACTTGTACCTAAACTCCGTACCCATCTGTGATGATAGCCTAAGTTTTGTCTGTGTTAGTCAATGTGATGTACTTGAGTGTATATTAAAAGTTAAGTCTAATGCTGAAGGGCTAGATGGAGTGAACCCAAAATTCCTAAAAATACTCTTACCACGGCTGCTTAATTACGTTACGCAAAAATTCTTCCAATACCGAAATCTAAAAACGAGTTCAGGCCAATCTCTATCTTGCCATTCCTCTCCAAAGTGTTTGAGAAATTAATGGTATCCCAGATGCAAAGACTTCTAAATGAAAATTCGATGCTCAGCGACAAACAATCTGGTTTTAAGAAGGGAAAAAGTTGCACAACAGCAATTTTAAAAATAGTTGAAGACATTCGAAGACAGGTATATATGATGGTAATGTTACTTGCTTAACATTATTAGATTACAGCAAAGCGTTTGACAATGTAAATCATAGGATATTAAGTACTAAACTAAGTAAAATTTATAATTTTTCGCCAAACGCAACATGTTTAATAGATACATATCTTAGTAATAGGAAACACACGTGTTTCTGGATTTTTACCGCTTTCACGAGGTGTTCCCCAAGGCTCAGTCCTTGGACCGTTATTGTTTTCCTTATATATTAATGATCTTCCTCAATGTTTGTCTGATTGTAATGTCCATCATCTTTATGCTGATGACGTACAACTATATGTTAGTTCACCTTTACTTGAGCTTAATGAGTGTATTAAAATTACGAATGGTGAAATTTTGAGAGTTAGCAACTGGGCGAAGTCAAATGGCTTGTGTCTAAACCCCAATAAATCAACTTGCTTGCTTATTTACAAAAAGCCTTTGAACGTCAGTGATCTTCCAAGAGTCGTTGTCAACAACACTGAATTGGCATATGCTGAGCAAGCCACAAACCTTGGTATTCAATTTAACTCCACTCTTACATGGAGTAACCATGTTGCAAAAGCTACTGGGAAAATATTCGGAACTATAAGACAGTTGTCTCTTAATCTTAGACTTTTAGTTGCAAGATCATGTCTAATTCCAACCCTCTTCTATGGAATTGAAAATTTCGGTTCCTGCGATGCTGGTAGCATGCAGAAACTAAAAGTGGCGTTCAATTCCATTGCAAGATATGCTTTTAGTGGCGATCGAAGAGATCATATTACTAGCTATGCAAATAAAATTTTCGACTTAAGCCTGGAATATTGGATTAGACTTAGAGTATTAATAATGCTACCAGAGCGGGCAAACAAACGAAACTAAACGTTTCTGAATCGTTTCGTTTCGTTCTTTGCACAGAGCGAAATACTAACAAAACCCGAGAAAAGTAACTGTAACAAAAAATGAGTTCTGTTCTGTTTTCGTTCGTGAGAGCAAACTAAACGTAAAGCGAAATGCTCTCATCTTGATTTGCGGACAAAGGGAATCGGAACGATATGCAACGAGCGCGAATAGTTCGGAAACGTTTGCTGCTCAATTTGTATTTGTATTTGTATTGTTGTTTTTTTTTTCTGTTGCTTACTTCTTTGTTTCTCTCAGCTTTGTTGTTGTTGTTGTTCCGAAACGTTCCAAGGCAGTGCAGCTGTTGGGAGAACAATATTCCAATCGTTTCGTTTGCGCTCTTCGGCAATATAAAGTAAGTGGTTTCGTTTTCCCTGACTAGAGTAACAGTAACAAAACATATGAATCGTTTCTTAGCTTTCGCGAACGGTTCGTTAAACGTTTCGTTTGTTTGCCCGCTCTGAATGCTACATAAGATTTTGACAACTAGAGAGCCAAACTATTTATTTGAAAAATTACAGCTTGTGTCATCAAGAAGGACCAACAATTTAGTTTGCAAACGTGTCAAACACGCGAGTCAAGACAAACAATTTTTTATACAGGCAGTTCGCTATTGGAATGATCTACCGCATAGTATTAAGAGCATTAGGAGCGCAGCGCATTTTAAAGATAAATTATTTGAGCATTTACAGGCACATTTTAGTTCTAACTCAATTTAATTTAATCTATTTGATTTATACCACAACATCATATATAAAAATAACCAAATTTAGTCTTAAGTCGTATTATATTGTAATTAACTAATTAATTGAAAATTATATTGTAACACCTTTTGTGACCAATGACTTCATTTATAAGCTATATGTCTTGTGTCATTGGGATATTAAATAAATAAACTAACTAATTAGAGTGTTGATCGTTAATAGGCGGAATTAATGAGAATTTGAGGTCATGCAAACCGTTCGGAAGTAAGAAGTAAGTCGGTTCAGTGGTTCACAGTTTTCGAACAGCCGAATTGGTTCATTAAATGGGTTTCACTTTCAATCAGGAATTAATATCGGAACCGTTAACCGAAATAAACTATTTCAAATCACCGTTAAATAGCAGCCCACCTCACGCCCAACCGACCGAGAGGCGCAACACGAAATGCGCAAGAAAAGTATAAAAAAATGTTAGCTACGGGCTAAATAAGTTAAAATAGAGGTTTTTAAAACAGGTAGAGAATGTTCCAAGTTGATTAAGCGATAGAGGTTATTGTAATCGGCACTGAGGATACAACGATTCAGAGATAGGGGACCAAAGTTACGTGTAGGACGATCTACAAGGAAGATTAAGATTAATTTTGCTAACCAACTACGATGAGTCCATTTCACCATTAATTAGTCTGTGTAACGGGTGACAACTAAAAATCTGCACTAACTTTAAAATGTCGCCATAACCACAATTCTCAACAAATTCTCTCTCCTGTTTATGACTACATATACAAAAGAATTGCATCATTTGGTCGAGAGGATCGTTATCAGCCACTCAATGTAGCTTCCGGGAAAATGCCTTCGCATAAGCGAGTCCTGGTGGTCAGTTCTTCGATATTTTTGGCCTTCCAAATGTTTTTGTAAACTGCAGTACTCTCACTCCAAAAATCTTCAATTGGACGACACTGCGGCAAGTTTGTTGGGTTCCGTTCTTTTGGTACAAAAGGGAAACCCGTCGCCATTTTAGCGTAATGTAAAGAAGAAGCTTTGTCAGGCCAGAAAACATTGTTGTCGGAAAGATTTTCCCTTAAAAAAGTAATCAAACCCTTCTTTAAACACTCGTTTATGTACACTTCCTTGTTGACTGCAATGCCACTTGGCTTTAACAACGGCTATGATATGCCCCTCTTAGAGATCGCAATGTAAAGCATAACTTTGAGCAGGTGTTGACGATACATCGGAGGTGTAAAAAACACTATTTCCCGGTACATGGCTGCAACACAGACCAAAGTAACTTTCATTGCCACGATATTGGTTGCACATCCACCGACATTGAGATTTGACCGTTTGTATTTGGTCAGGTGTGTAACTTGGTGCTCTTTGCTTACGTCTGGCAACAATATTATTCTTTTTTAGCACTTTACTGATGTGCTGTTGGCTGCAATTAAATTTTCTGGCTGCATCTCGTTGACTTATGTTGTCTTTGTTGTTAGGTTAGCTTTCTGACAGCTTGGCCGGTCATAATGTTTGCTTTCCGACCACTTCCAACTTCTCTTTATATTATTTTTCATTGCAAAATTCTATAAATAGTGCGTTTAGACTTGCCGCCTTGGGTAAAATGGTTTACTGTAAACACTTTACCTTTGTCAGCATGCATTTCGTAGAATTTTACAACGCAATCACGAAGACGTTCTTGCTCAGACAGGATGATGGCGACTACTTGTGAAAATGTTTGTCAGGAGGGCATGAAAACGTGTTGACAGGAGAACAAAGAGAAAGAAATGTCATTCCGAAAGCTTTTATGTTAAGCTCAGCCTAAGGGCGCGCTCTCGCAAAGTTTGTGCAGATTCCCAGCGGCTCCACATCATGCATTACAAAAGCTCAAAAGTATAAGAGGAGTCGCCGTGGAAATTGTTAAAAGATTCAATCTTTAGGCAGTCGCCTTGGAGATTACTAGAAAATTGAATCTTTCCGCAATCTTCCCAGCGATTCCCAGAAGGCTCTTTTCGGCGATGGGCGATTCAACTATCGCCGAAAAGAGTCTCCTGAGAGTAGCCGTGGAGATTGCGACTCTTCTAGAAGACTCGTTTGCGACTCTTTTGGAAGTGTCGCTGAAGCGGCTCATTTTCTCCGATTAAAAATGTTTGCTGGGTAACTTATATTAATTTCTAGCCGAAGGAGCGCTTGGCAAAACAAAATTATGACATTAAAATAAAGAAATCTAATAATAATGATCATAGTATCAGTTTCTCCCTGCTCTCTCTTTAGTCGTTCGAAACTTGATCTTAGCCCCTGGGTTAAACATGTGCTCTCTTTTAGCGCTCATTCTCATTCTATGCTCTTTGGTCAGTGACCCAGTTTTACATTAGGCGCGCTCTTGGACTCACCTGGCCGCTGGCTTATCCTTCGCCGTTCCAGCATGATAAAGTCGCCGTCGCGTACGCCCAGCTGCTGCAACGATTGCTTATCATTGGTCAGTTCGCGGCCATTAAAGAGCACCACAATTTGACCGATCTCAGCGCCAATTTCCATGGCGCACAGAGCCTTGAGGTTCTCCAATTCGAGATCCTCGGCTACATCCAGGCAGAAGAGCTTATCATCGCTGGTGGTGACTGTGATTTTCATTTTGTTTTCCTTTGTGGCGGTGTGGAGAGGTGGGGGACGAGCAGGAGCGGTAGTGGTAGCCTTTGGCTTGAAAACTGGAATATTAAAAAACACGCGCGCGCTGCTTGGGGAAAGCTTGAAAAGCGCACAAATTATAAATGCGTTTCCTCGGCCAGAGTTCTTTTTATTTTGCAATTTTTTGCTCTTTCTCGCGTTTGCCTTGTTCTTATTTCGTGCTCTTGTGGCTGTGTGTGTGTGTGTGTGCTTTGTTGTTTTGAGTCCGCCGCTAAAATGGTTGCATGGAAAGCGGCTATCGATAGGCCAGTGCTGGAAAGGGCATTTTATTATTTTTTTTGATAAAAAAAATGTTTACAGAAAATTTTGAAAGTAACTGAACCAGATATAAAAAGTATAAAGTAAAAGTCAAGGCCTAAATTAAAATTAAGTTTAATTAAACTTAAAACTATCGATAACGATGCCTATCGATAAGTTGCATATAAACCGATAGACAAATTTCTTGTATTTTTTATTTATAACCCAAAGTGCGGAGCGAGCGAGCGAGCGGCAGGCAAAACAAAAATCCTTGAAGAACAAGCCATGTCCACGCAACATGCAGAAAATGAGGAGAATGCAGCGCCCAAGTCCAAGCGACCTTCAGGTGAGAAAAATAAATTAAAGAAAACCCACACAGATACACCAACACCTACACCCACACAAATGTAACAAGTTGTTGTTGTGGATTGCGTGTGCTCTTATTGATAAGGAGACTCTGACTCTCGCCCTACCCACCCCTCGCATGAGTCATCCTGCTTACCTTTGTGTATCCTTTTATAACCTTCGCAGACTCTGCCTTCAAGCAGCAACGCCTGCCCGCCTGGCAACCCGTCCTCACCGCCCGCACCGTATTGCCCACTTTCTTTGTGATTGGCGTGCTCTTCATACCCATTGGTGTGGTGCTGCTGCACTTCTCCAACACCTCCAATGAGCTAATCATCGACTACACCCGCTGCCTGAGGGTGGGGGCCACCAATGAGACCTGCGCCTCCTATGTGGCCGATCACACAGGCGCCAGTTGCGAGTGCAAAATCAATTTCACGCTCTCCTCGGACTTCAATGTAAGTGGAGCAGCAAACACTGGTAGTCTATACTAATCTTCCTCCCCCTTAGGGCGTTGTGTACATGTACTATGGTCTGACCAATTACTATCAAAACCATCGGCGCTATGTCAAGTCCCGAGACGACGAACAGCTGCTGGGACATCTTTCGAAAACTCCCAGCTCGGACTGCGCACCCTTTGCAGTTGACCCCGACACGGAGCAGCCCATAGCGCCCTGCGGTGCCATAGCCAATTCGCTGTTCAATGGTGAGTAATGGCTGGGCTCATTCAATATGTTACCACCTGACCACTCCCTCCTCCTCCCTAGACACCTTAACCCTGAGCCAAGGCGGCGTCAACATTGCTTTGCTTAACACGGGCATTGCCTGGCCCTCGGATAAGCGGGTCAAATTCCATAATCCCGATAACCTGGAGAAGGCTTTGGAGGGCTTCGCTAAGCCATTGTTCTGGCAAAAGGGACTGGACCAGCTGGATCCGGCAAACCCCTCAAACAATGGCTTTCAAAATGAGGATCTGATAGTGTGGATGCGTACGGCTGCATTGCCCAGTTTCCGGAAATTGTATCGCCGCTTGGATCAGACGAATAATAATTATTCTAATGGTCTCAAGGCGGGCGAGTATACGCTGCATGTCAATTATCGTGAGTAAACAGAGCTATTTGACCTTTTGAGTTATAAAAATCAAGAATGCAAACCGGTTCTGAACTGAATCGAACCATACCGTAACCGAACCGAGCCAAGCTAATTCCAGTTGATAAGCCGAACCACAAACTGAAACTGCACAAATCAAAACGGACGTTAGACATACAAATTTTGTAGCCGTGTCAAAACCCATGTAATGTAACTGAACCTGCGGTTCAAAAACTGTAAACCACTGAACCGAACCAGTTCTTATTTCCGATCGGTTTGCATCCTTGCGGCTACTGGAATGTGACGCAGTGTACGCCCAGTATTAAATTTCCTACTTGCATACTTTCAGAATATCCGGTTATCTCATTTGATGGCACCAAACGCATGATTCTATCCACCACCTCCGTACTAGGTGGTAAGAATCCATTTTTGGGCATTGCCTATATTGTGGTGGGAGCAATTTGTGTGACACTTGGTCTGGCTCTGCTCTTTATTCACATGCGCTGCAGTCGCAGGTAAGTCCCCTTAATTCCTGACCAGCATCTAATCTACATCATCATCATCATCAACAACATCATCACACAGCGTTGAGTTGCACTGAGAGCTTGTGTAAATAAACTGCATAGAAACCATGTTCCCATGTTCCCATTCAAGAGGCTAAACTTAAGTAAGGAATAAGTTGTATATAATTGTTTAAGGTTGGAAAACTAATCTCTCTGTCTCTCTCTGTCCCTTTCTCTTTCACAGCAGCAACATGGAGATGATCAATGTGAATCCGCATACGCAGTATTCCTAGACGTTTTGAAAGTGATTCAGTTTTTGGCCCAGCTCTGCTGCACCTGCTTAGCTTTAGTGTGTATTCTGTTTAAGCATAACAATTTCCATCTACGATTTTTTTGTGTATGTGTACGTGTGTTTGTGTATGTGTGTATAGCACCATTGGGCAGTATGTGGCCCACTTTTTGTTAAACCTTTTTTGTATTAATATGTATTTTTTGCACCCAATTTGTGATGATTGTTAAATATTTTCTAGTTTGTATCTTTCTTTTGCAATCGCAGACATGTTTAAACATGTAACTAAAACTGTACCGTTAAACCAGGAAACCCCCTTAGTACTGGCTCTGCTTAGAACCTTCTTGATTCAAAAGAGAAGATGAGTTTTGGCCAAAGGTTCGATTCAAAATGGGATCTTGTAAAGTGTTGGATGGGTGCCTTATTCATTAAAGATTCGGCTGAGTTAGTTTTACAACAAAAGTTTTTTCGTCTATTCACCAAAATTAACAATCGAAAACTGTTTAAACAAGTGTTAAACCAAAAACTATTAAGAACCCTTGCGCGAATCGAACCTTGTTTAGATTTTACAGTTCAAATAAAATGCTTAGTACGTTTAAAGCACGTTTTATATTCATAAACCCAAATACAAACATTCTTAAATCATCCCAAAATCTTATAGAAATTGAGTTGCAAATGGTTTTGTACTTAAAATATATCCCAAAATATTACGGCTTTGATTTGAGAACCTTGTATACGTTTTTGAAGGATGCAAACTTCTAATTTTGATTTACAGATAAATTGGCAAAAACTTCAATACAGACGGCGTAAAAGACTAGCTTAGATGTTATCCGAAATCTTCAAAACTAATTTCTTGGTTTAAAATTAAGTACAGATAAATTTTTGAAGCGTACAAAGTAGCCTCGGGTACAAACTCTCAATAAGTAAGTTTCAATGAATGTTTTTCAAGAAAAGAAGTTGCAAGATGTAATGGCTCTCTTGACAAAATACACTTTGGATCTACTAAAAAGGAGAACGTCAATTAAAAAGAACTACATCAAAAATCCCTTAAAGAAGCCCAAGTCCCGAAAAGTGTGGGACCTTTGAATCAAAGTATCGAACAAATCTACCAAACGAGGGTTTCTTAAGAAGATATAAAGCATCTTTCTCTGTTTTTGAAGGAGACATTAAAAGTTTTGGGTGAATTTAGAAAAAGCATCGAACAGTTGTTACAAAATATGAAGGTTTCTTTGAGAATAGCTCCCCTTATGGTTTTCTCAGGAAGTACTAAAGCAAGATACTTTAAATTAACAAAAGTTTCGATCGGTTTTTATTAAAAATTATTGGTTCCTTGAGATAAAGAACTTGGAGAAGGTTTTCTTAAGAAGTACTAAAGCAGATGACTTCGCTTTTGAAGAGACACTAGAAGTTTTGAGCGGATTAAGAAAAAGTATCCAATATTTATTGAAAAATATGAAAGTTACTTTGAGAAAAACTCTTTTGAAAGGTTTTTTTTAAAGAAGTACTAAACCAGATGAGTTTGCTTACAAAGAAGATACTAGAAATTTGCACCGAATTAGGACAATGTCCAACATTATATTGAGAAGAGCACTTTGGATCTACCATAAAATGTTTTCGCAAGAAAAACTAAAGAATATGACTTATTTTTTTTAAGAAACTTGAGCTTAGGAAGTTTTAGACACTTCAAAATCCACGGTTTAAATTTCCAGAAGCCACGGAAATAGCTGATTTCGCGCTTAAATCAATTTAAAAATAAGATCTTTACACAACGACTTCTATACAAGAGTGCACCGCTGCAAAACCGCTACGATTCGGGATTCTTAACCGTTTGAGTTGACTGGTTTTAACAGCTTTCCTCTTTGGAATCAGTTCAAGTCCCTTTAAAATAAATTGCTTAAGTATTTCTCGGCTTGGGTGAAAGAACCCAGATGCAACAGAAAAATAGGAACGACATTTTAAACACCTATATTCAACTGCTATCAACTATTTTGAGTGATTATTTATTGGATTGTTTCGATTCACCAGTTGATTAAGGTGAAACATTCGAATTGCAAATCATTCGATTTTGATTTCATTTGAAATCGAAGAAATATGTGAAAACCGGAACAGGCCTGTATGTTCAAAATTTGAAAATTTTGTTTAAGTGTATTTTTTTAAAAACCGATGAAGTCACTGTGACAAGATTTGGCTTTTTACTATCGATATGCTATCGAGAAGTGGCTAAACAGTGTTGTCAAATCAGTTTATTTTTGCCTTAAACTGGCTTCTTCCAGCCAGTCATTTTGGCATCTCTGTCAGGGTTTTGCCATACAAAATAAAACAGATAACCATAAATTAAGTAAAATGGGGCAAACAATTATTATTAATGCATATTCTAAAGCAATAAGTAACCAAAATCACATTCTAGTCCCAGGCCTCTTTAATTTTTAACTGATTCAGACGCTCCTCAATGGTGACATGGGGCTTCATCTTGCGCATCGTTTGCTCATCCGTCCACTTGGCCACCAGCTTTTCACGTTTCTGCAGCTCCCGCGCATGTCCCGAGGATTGCTCCTACACAATTGGAATAAACAAATGAGTTGACAAAGTGTAGAACTGATAACTGCTTAGGCTTACCAGTGTGAGGTAGGGATGTCGCAGCAGGAACATAATTTGCTCCTGTCTTTCATATTCACGGGTGAGCGTGTCCATGGCACGTTTGCTCACCGGCTTGACGAGACGCCGTTTGCCGCGGAAAATGTGTCCCGGCACGGTTTTCTTGAAGAAATTGATGAGTGTCAGTTGCATTTTTTGTGTATTTTTGTATTTTCCTTATTATGTTGCACGTTGTGTTGCACAAGTCGGTAGTAATAAGCAGCTGATTCCAATGGGCATTTATCGAATCACGATAGGCTTAGAGATGGACGTTGGCAAATGACTGTAACTGCGACTTAACGGTAAAATACTACAAATTACTATTAAAATTTGGCAACTATTTAACTTCAGACTATTTAAAAAATAGAACGACTGATCAGCTCACTCTGTGTTATGCTCTTAAAAACGGATATACAGCCATGCTCCCATTTTCACATTTTTTCACTTTACTTTTGCGATTTCAGCACGTGAACACTTGAATTTACAACAAATACTGGCTGCTTTATATGGAAAATGGCACTTATGTCTGTGGCTACTAGATGTAGACTACGAAATTTTAAAATATTTTATGAATTGAAAACGGCAGCTGTGATTGCCGTGATTTAAATTAGTACTATTTGATTGGACTTTATCTAGTTACCATTAAACTTTATGTCATTCACATATTAATATGCATAACGCATTCATCTCGAAACCATGTTTTTGACTTGATTGGATGAAATAGGCAACCGTAAAAAACAACAGGGCACACGCACACAAATTTAGTGTGTGTGAAATAAAAAAACGATTTTCAAAATTACATACTTGATGTAAATCAACATAAACATACCTGACCGAAAGCGAAAATCCATTCGGCTTTAGTCCGTGCTTTGGACCAATTAAAATTCGTTGCCAGAAAGAAATGACTGAATTGGATCGTAAAAAAATTGAAAACATTAAGATTCAGATTTAAAATATAGTGCCACCATATAAAAGGTCTTTTAGTGTTTATCACCAGTTTTATATGACCAAGCTTGTTATAAAAACATTCAACACACGGCCACATAATTCCAGGTTTCCTACGGGTCTCTTGGTTACCTAAGCCAAAAAAAAAAAGATAAATTATTAGTGGAACGTCACGGTGCTCAAGTCACTGCGATTCGATAACGTTCCAAGTGCCGTCTCTAATACTACAGTGCTGCCACCTTAGCCAGTTCATTCCCCTTTAGATCTAGCTATTTCTAAGTGCTAAAGTCGGAAGCTGGAAGCTATTATAAGATACTTAATTTTTTAGTTCTGCAATTAAATCGTACGTGACGCAAAACGCTTCAAATATTATGTGTGTGAATTGTAAATAAAGACATTTTTAATCAAGCTAAAATTTGATTAGCTATTTTATTTAGCCGTTTTTGGATGGCGGCATCACTGAACGCAACGGAACGAACACTGCCGGCTTATTACACCACCATTTGTCGCATTATTCCATATGTAATGAGAATTTGAGATACCTTCCAGTTAGAAAATGAACTTTGCACGCCAGTTGCTGCTAAGGGGACTTCGCTGCCATTGCCGCCGCCAGCAGCTGCCCCAGAGCAGCAGATGGATGGCCAACACCCCAACAGCGGCCGCAACGCCTCCAGTGACTAAATTCGCAAAGCCTTTGCCCCTGCCCGAGGATCACCTGGAGGCCATTTTACCGCCCACACGAGCCCGCATCTTTCGCAAGAAACGGCAGGCCATTGACGAGCTATCCGCCCTAGGGTTCCTCAATACACGTGGCTACACCACCGCCGAGGAGTACAACCTGGAGGAGTTGCACGCCGCTCTCAAGGAGCAGAATCTCTATGAGACCAAACGCTTCTTCTCCACCGACAATCTAGATGTGGAGCAGAATGTGCTGTTCGTGGCAGCCAAATATCCCACGGGTGAGCAGCCGCGCGAGATTTTCTTCTTTCGCGAGGGATCCGTGGTGTTTTGGAACTGCAACGACATCGAGACGAATAATGTGTTAAATTTCCTGCGACGCTTCGAGCGGGAGTCGTATGTGAGCACGCTGGTGCACGGCGAGAGCGAGATCATGCCCTACACCTACATACCGGCGGCGGCCGTGGATGTGGAGGGTGATCTGGTGGCGGAGACCAGCGATTTCAATGCCACCTCGCGTGCCTTCTTCCAGAATGGCAAATTCTTTGTGACGGCGGACAGCGACAACTTCCTGTACAAGTACACCTTCTCGAATGCCATTGCCCAGTCCATTAAGCTGGGCATGTGGGAGGCGACGCTGGATCGCTACATCGACTCCATGGAATATCTTACCGAGGATTTGAAGCGTGGCCGCCGTTTGCGCATCTCCCGGGCGGCCATGCTACGCAAAACCGGCGAACTCTTCGCCTTGCGTCATGTCATCAATTTGTCCTCCGATCTACTGGATGCCCCCGACTTCTACTGGGATCGCGAGGAACTGGAGGGCATCTATTTGCAGGTTTGCTCCTATTTTAGCATCACACGCCGCACCAAGGTCATGAACGAGAAGATCAATCACTGTGTGGAGCTGGCCGAGCTGGTGTCGCACAATCTGAACGATGCCCATCACATACGTCTGGAGTGGATGATCATCATTTTGATTATGGTGGAGGTGGCCTTTGAAATTTTGCATTTTGTAACGCCCGAACACAAGCACACGTCGGAGTCACAAAGCCTGGAGGTGGTGCCCTTGAATGCCAGCAGCAGCTCCTCCTAGCCAAAACTACTGGACTTTAAGCCTTTTTTGTACCATATTTTGTATATGTATGTATCTTTTAGGGACTAAGATAATGTTGCTGTAATTGATAATATATCATTTGAGTTGATTTCGAAAGACTGGACAGATCTAATTAAAACCTGAGTTTGAAGTGGAACTGGTAACTAGCTGATTCGAATGTACCGAAAAAGCGTAACATAAGCATTCGGGTTAAGCCTGTAAAACTTGCTCAGAATCAATAATTTCTTTTCCATTTTGAACTCCTGAGTATCCGTCATACGTAAGTGTTTCCTGCTTCAAAGCCTTCTTGAGGTTTCTAAGGAAATTTAAAGATTTTGAACATTTTTTTTTTGATGTGAAACATTTTTAGTTTCGGTACGCGTGTAGGTTTTCAATTTCTAAACGTTAATGTAGAAAGCCGTGTGGAATTCAAAAAGCTTAATGAAAAATGTTGAAGTACTCTGAAAATACGCTGATTTTCTCTTGTCATGTAGCCTTAGCATTTGTCCACGCCACATTTACCCTTTAGTTTTTTCTACATGCCACGTGTAGCTTTCTCTTTTCTACATTTTCGTGTGAGATTTTGCAAGGTGAACTGCGTTCCGTTTAGGATTGTCGTTTCTACACGTGGAGCGTAGCTTATTTTGTTTTCTCTGTGTAGCAGCTGAGAAAGACACCCTGACCGATACTGAAAATCGTTTTGGTTTTAATCACTGAAACAAAATTTGTAAACTTGTTTCTAGATAACTTTGAAACTGTTTTTAAAGGAAAAGAATAAAAGCTTGGGACGAGTTTCGCCTTGTCGCAAAAAAACTTCTTAGGAAACAGAAGTAGTGCCAACTTTTCGGAGCTAATTAAAAATATGTTATCATCATTCAAGTTCTGGGCTTAATTTTTTACATTCCCACTGCGACTTTTTTCCGGAAAATTGCGGTGTTTTTAGTGATGAGCATGGGGTGTGCTTCCATCAGGATCTTGCAGTCATGGAAAGAAGATATCAGGGCAAGTGAATGGTTTCAATGTTGGCTGATTATTCCTGGAACATTTATCGAGAATGCACCGGAAGCAGAACACAAGAGGGTAGTAAAAAAACTTGCGACTTGCGACAGAAGCTATAGTAAATATTCGGTATATCAATATGAAACATATTTTAAGGTAAACTTTTATTTTGCAGAATTTCCCTTAACTTTTCTCAATGGATTAAAAGGGGTTGGCGCATCGGGCTTCGTACGCGTAACTGTAAAAAAAACTCCACCAATGAAAACTGCGGCAACACTTTTTCAGGGACTTCGAAGCAGTTAAAACTGATGGGCTTAGCGGTAAACGAAGTCAAGGCGAAGTACCTAGAATCCTCGCGCAGAGTGTCTTGCCTTCTTGGACAATTTTTTGCAATTGGAGAGTATTACTTTAAGGTTGTAAATGATGTGTTTTCTTAGGAATTGTGAAAACCAGCGACAACAACAGACTGATGTTATCTGAAGAAAAATTACTCGTGCAAACCGAATAGGGAGTTCAAGAGCAAACTCTGTTGGAAGCTCAAATCAAAAATAGCGCATTTAATCCCAGTCCTGCAATGAGCTCTATGGGTTCTATGCTGGATAGGACATGTTATTCAAATGAATGAACAAGCCCCAGTAAAACAGATGTATAAACGGAATGCCAAAGGTTTTGGAAGAAAAGTGAGGAAGTTACAACCGAAGCTGAGATGGAAAAACTAGGTGCGGAAACACATTACCCAGCTTAGTGTCAACAATTGGTGCCAGCTTGTAAAAAACAGAAACGACTGGCGGGCAATAATATCAGACTGATAGGCGGTTGTGATTTACAAGTTAAATTAAACTAATGTAAGCCAATCGTACATTTTTTTATTATTATTATTATTTATTTCATTTTAATTGCAACAACGTCTTCTAGACATAGTTACAATATAATACAACAAGAAAATGGTGAAAAGGAAAACAAAGATTGAATTGAACGCCTTCTGATCCGTTGGGGGTACTTTATTGGTCACAATGACCGGCTACGCCCCTGCTCGCAGCGTTGGTGATCAGAAGGGAGTTCAAAAAAGAACTTAAAGCTAAGTATGGGCAAGATTGTTGAGAATAAAAGAGCGAAAGCCTTCATCGGAAATGATATCACTGAGAAGAGGAAAGATCTTATTATAATCCCTACACAGAATGCGAAACGGACAATTGGCGGCATATAAAGAAGAGGCCAAAGGAAGCCTCAAGGGTATAAAGTTACGTGTTCGTCTTGATGGGACATTAAAGCTCACACACCCAAGTAGGAACTCTGCGTCAATGTTACCCTGTATAAGCTTATGCAGAAACATTATACCCAACATGGTACGTCTATGTTCAAGAGTCGGTAAGTCTAAAAGCTTTAGTCTGGATAAATAAGGGGGAAGCCTCAATTGTGGGTCCCAACTCAAGTTGCGAAGGGCAAACAAAAGGAACTGCTTCTGGACGGATTCAATGCGCTTACAGAGGGTTAATGTTTGGGGGTTCCAAATACACGACCCAAATTCTAAGATAGGCCTCACTAGGGGATCATTAAACTAGACCAGCGCTTAATAAAAACCTAGCAAACCCATGGCTTTATTCACAGAGAGTTCAATGTGAGTGCCAAAATGTAATTTATGATCAAGGGTAATACCCAGATCATGAAAAGATTCGACCTGTTCAAGCTGATAAGAATTTAATAAATATTTAATCAAAAAGGGGGTTCTACGATAAAACGTCATAGACTTACACTTGTCCCGGTTTAAGTGCAACAAATTGTTAGAGCACCACGAGTATATGGAATTCAAATCAACCTGAAGCAAAACAGAATCATTGGGCGAATTATAGCTCAGGAAGATCTTTAAGTCATCTGCGTACATAAGTGGACGAGAATACTTAATTACATGAGGCAGGTCGTTAATAAATAGCACGAAGAGAAGAGGTCCAAGATGGCTGCCCTGAGGAACTCCGGAGATCACAGATACTGGATAAGAGGTGCAACTATTAAATACAACTTTCTGAGTTCTAGACTGAAGATAAGATGAGATCCAATTAAAAAGACTCAACGGAAATTCCAACAAACGCAATTTCAGAACTAAAAGACAATGAGAAACACTGTCAAAAGCCTTACTAAAATCAGTAAAAATAACATCTGTTTGCTTGCCTTGAGTAAAGCCTTGAATTACTGTAGAAGTAAATTCTAGTAAGTTTGTAGTAATGGATCTATTTTTGACAAATAAGATAAACGGGAAACATGAGTGTTGAAGCTGACAGGTTATAATTTGTTCAAAGAGTTTAGGTATAGCAGAGAGTTTCGCAATACCCCTGTAGTTAGAAATATCAGACCGTGACCCCTTTTTGTGTAAGGGAATAATAAAAGATTCTTTCCAAGTAGTAGGAAATTTAGACTGCTCAAGTGATTTTGAAAATAAGATGTGAATAGGGTAGGCAAGCGAGTTTGCGCATTGCTTTAAGATGCACGAAGGAAAAAGGTTATATTTTAACGATAGTAAACCATTCAAGACAGAAGAGAATGAAATCGAGGGACAACGTATGAAATCATATGAAGAAATATGAATACCCATTGCAAGCATCTGACGACGATCATTTCGAGATTTTTGAACGCACAGCCCCGTAAGCGCCATTTTTATAGTTTTTTTGCTCGTTTTTTCTTAAAAAAGTGCCTATGGATTTCATTGACTTTTGATATCTAAAATTGTTCTAATGGTACATAGAGTTAAAAAACGATGCATAAGATGTGATTGCATTTAACTCTTAAGTTTTTGCTTTGCCTTAAACAGAAACCACCTAAATATCTTGATGGAAAAAATGTCGCGTTCGACATGTCACATATCGACACACATAAATATATTTATTGAAAAAAAGTACAGAAGATTTTCAAATCAAACAAAATACATTTCAAAGGACAATTCATTAGGAAGATATTAAAAATATTTCGGCTTAGGCATTGTGTCTGGGTTCCCTAAACTTTGTCTTTATATAGATGGGCTCGAAAACCACTTCTGTTTTTGTCACGTTCGAATCGCTTCTAATTTTGCCAATATTTTTGAAACAGGATTTCACTTACTCTTCACTTTAGCACTAATTAAAGAGCTAGCTAGGAGCTATATAATAAAGAAGGAAACTAATTGAAATTGCGTTTAATTTTTACTTTTTTTGTCACTTTGAATGTGTGCGAACGTCCGACAGAATAGAAATGCCCATATGTTAATTTATATGATCAGATGGTTTAAATAAATGTCCGTCAAAGCCAAGCCTGACAAAATTGCTATAAATTAAGTAAAATTTGACTTTGAAGTCCAATTTCGACACCATTGACATTGATTATGCCGCTTGTTTGATTTTTCTCAGCTGCATTGATATGTTGACTATCCTAGAGGCTTCATAAAATCACAAATTAATGCTTGGTGTGGCTTACAAAAATTCTAAAACGGTTCAAAGTCGGAAATCTGCGAATATCTTTGAAACGGAAACTAAGTTTTGACTTTGACCTTCCAACTAGTATTCAGGATGGGTTTGTCTTCAGGAATTAGTTAAAGATGGTCGGGATACTCACAAAAGGTCTCAATTTGTAGAGCTGTGTTATTGAACTATAATGAAACCTCGACCCTGATAACATTCACTTTGTTTAGTAATTAATTTATTCACATTTTTTTTACTAAATGCTTGGTAGCTCTTGCAATGCGATCTAAAAACGACACAAAATGTATGGGAATTTGGTGTTGAACACATGGAAAATATTCAAAATATAAAGGGTGATTTTTTAGCTATTATCTTTTTGGCAAACAGCTCACGCACGTTTCGTGTTTTGTTTCACTGACAAACATCTTCAGTTTGCAAATTATTGAATTTTATTATCAAAACTAGCTGAATACCCGACGTCGCCCGGGTTCTTATGATTCTTAAGAGAGGGATTATATTCAATCTAGTGCAGGCTGCATGTCGGTATAAACATTTTGGACCGTTCGATCTTTTTCTCTATCAGGCCTGTTCCCGTTTCCGAGTGGAATGAAAAAGTAAAACGATCGCAATTCCGAATCGTTTTCATTTTGGTGTTCCCGTTTCCGAGGGAAATAGAAATCGATTGTCTTTTCGAATGAAAGTTCGAATCGTTATCGAATTTTAATTCAGCCATAAGGCAGCATTGACAATTTCGTCGCCGCGCGCGCTGTTCGATTGCGCAGCCGGTTTCATTTCGATCGTTTTCTTTTCGTCTACATGCAATTTCTGACGTACAAATTTAACAAAAATGATTTTAAATCAAATTGAAGGCTCGTTATATCTATAGATACTTCAAAATCTTCACATTATTTGACATGTTAAGATAAAAATACTTGCAGGATGCAAAGAATCACAGTTGCCAAGAAAATTGGCATTTACTTTTCATTCCACTGACTCTTAGGCAAAACTTTTGAAACCGAATAACTTGATCGTTTTTTCGGAAATGGGAACAGCTACCAATTCCGATTCCGCATGATCTGATCGAAATCGAAAACGGGAACAGGCCTGTATATAAACGTCTTCATGATAATCTAAAATCAAAAATATTTTGCAAATTTTGTGACTTTTTTGACCGTTTGGCTAATACTATTTACCCGTCTACAATTGCTGTCTATCAAATCTTCACAATAATCTAGGCTCAAATCAAAAATTTGCGAATTTCTCAATTTTTTAGACCGTGTAATCTACAGCTTCCATTTACCAACGCCGGCATTGTAATATAAGCACTAAGCGCTTTCATACATACTCGTAATGTTATTTTGCAAATTTCGGGTATTTTTGGACCTTAGAAACCTTTGCGGGCAAGCGTTGCCCAAAGTTTTATGGCAATCGGATGAACGGTAAAGTTTTTGAGATTTCGCGGTTTTATGACCATTTCCGGCCCAATTCTTCAATTTAGATACCCTCGCGGGCAAGCGTACAACTATTCGTCAAAGCTTCATCAAAATCGAACATTTTGCAAATTTCGCTGTTCTTGGACCATTTTCCTCCCATATATTCTACTTGGAAACCTTTCCGGGCAAGCGTCGAACCACTATCCAAAGATTTACCGAAACCGCAAATTTTTTAATTTTCGCGTTTTTTGGACCTTAGAAACTTTCGCGGCCAAGCGTCTAACCATTGACCAAAATTTTATCGCAATCGGATCAACGGTACAGTTTTTGAATTATCGCGGTTTTTGGACTATTTCCCGCCCATTTCTTCAAATCAGAATCCATCACGCGCAAGCGTCCAAGCATTCTCCAAAATTTAATAACAAAAGAACATTTAGCAAATTTCGCGGTTTCTTCTACTTGGAAACCTTCCCGGGCAAGCGTCGATCAATTTCCCAAAGTTTTTGCAAAAACTTAAATCTTGCAATTTTCGCGGTTTTTGGACCGTTTTCCGCAAATTTTTCAACTTAGAAACCTTTCGGGGCAAGCGTTCAACCATTCCCACATTTTCATTGCAATCGGATGAACGGTATAATTTGGCAAATTTCGCGGTTTTCGGACCATTTCACAGACATGAGACATAGCCTATGACACTTTCCTGATCGACATGAACTTACTGTGAATCGTGAAGATCGGTTCAGCGGTTTAGATGCGTGCTCTGTTAAGAAAGTTCATCGGGCGCTTCTTCCATTTTATGGTCAGTTTAATCGACCCACTGAAGCGGCTATTCGGGCTATTGTGACTAAATTTCGCACCAAATTTACATTGTTGGACATCAAACCACCAACACGCTTACGTAGAGTGCGAACTGAAGAAAATATCGCAGCTGTATCGGCCAGTGTTAATGATGACCATCAATTATCGATTCGTCGCCGTTCGCAGCAATTGGGCCTCTGTTACTCAACAACGTGGAACATTTTGCGGAAGGATTTAGGTGTGAAGCCTTTCAAAATACAGTTGGTGCAAGAATAGAAGCCGAACGACCTACCGCAACGTAGAATTTTTGGTGAATGGGCTCTTGGAAAGTTGGCCGAAGATCCACTTTTTTACCGAAAAATTGTGTTCAGCGGCGAAGCTCATTTTTGGCTCAATGGGTACGTAAATAAGCAGAATTGTCGATTTTGGAGTGAATATCAGCCAGAAGCATTGCAAGAGCTACCAATGCATCCAGAAAAAGACACAGTTTGGTGCGGTTTATGGGGCTGGTGGCATCATTGGACCGTACTTCTTCAAAGATGATGCGAATCGTAACGTAACTGTGAATGGTGAGCGCAGCCGTGAGATGATATCCAACTTTTTTTTGCCCAAAATGCAAGAGCTTCACTTGCATGACATGTGGTTTCAACAAGACGGTGACACATGCCACACAGCACGCGCAACAATGGACTTATTGCGAGGCGAGTTCGGTGAACCTTTTATTTCACGTTCGGGACCGGTCAATTGGCCGCCTAGATTGTGCGATTTAACGCCTTTAGACTATTTTTTGTGGGGCTATCTTAAAGCTCATGTCTATACAGACAAGCCCGCTTCAATTGACGCATTGGAAGACAACATTGAAGCATTTATTCGGAGATTTCAGAGATAGAGGTTTGACATGTATGAGACAAAAATTTTTTTAACAGAGTATATTACACTCAAACTTGACCGACTTAAAGCAAGAGGAAATCAGCTCCTTTTTTTAAATTTTTATCTAGCCCATGGAACATTAAGTTATAGGCAAACTTAAGAAAAACAATCGCTTTATCTTTGCATCTTGGCAAGAAATGACTTTAAAAAGTTATCCACTTCCGAAATAATGACCTATATTTTATGTTATTAATCTGTCGCTTGAAATTGAAATGCAGTTCCTTGGGCAGCACAAACCCTTCTCACACTTATTTCTGTTTTTTTGTTGTTGTTGTTTTTATTAATTCGATAAATTGCCATATGTATGCACATATGTGCATATAATTCTGTGTATATATAATATGTAGGTGTATATGAATTATGTTATGTACATATGCAAGGCATGTAACATGGTTTTCGTTTCGTTTTCTGTTCCATCATCATCATCATCAACACTTTAGCAGGCTCCAGGCTACAATTGTTTGTTTAGTTTTTAGTAATAATTGTTGGGTTCTACATTTGTTTATGCACAAAGTTCTTTGAAGTTGGCAAAAACACTTTTGATTTATAAATAATAATAGGGGGAGGGGGTAGGTAGTTTAGCTCTTGTCGTTTTGGGTAAGTTTTTTATGCGCATAACCTTAATAGAAAAAGAAACACTTTTTGTTTGTAACAATTTGTTAAATTAGCTTTAAAAATTGGCTCTCAATCAGCTGTTAGCGGCGTGACGGCGGTGGTGGCTCTTTTCGCCTCCGTCGCTGTGGCGACTGGTTCGTCCTCCGGCTGCTGCTGCTCCTCCTCCTCTTCCAGTTCCAACTGTGGTGCCAACTCTGCGACTTCCGCTGTGGGATTTGGACTTTCGGGCAGCAGCGGCGGTGGAGAACTGTTCAGCATGGCCACGGGAGAGGCACTGGTGGTGGCCGCTGCAGCGCCATCGCCCATACCCCGTCGTTCCGGGGCAGACAAGTCGTCGCTAGTGCTAGTGGGCAGTGTAGTTGTGGGTGAGTCCAGCTGCTGTTGGCTAAACTCCTGATTGGGACTTTCGCGTGTAAAGAGACCCATTTTGGACTCGGTGGCCGTTGAGGCTGCTGCTGCTGCCGTCGCACTGCTGCTGCTGTTGCTGCTAATCAGGGACTGGGCCACTGTGGGCGCGGCGGGACCACTCACCAAATGCGGAGGCGCATGTAGCGGCACATGCTGATGCGATTGCTGTGCCTGCTGTTGCTGCTGCTGCGCAGCCACATGATAACGCGGTATATCCGCTTTCCGCCACAGCGTTATCTCCTGCTGTTTGAAGTAACGACGATCCTCTGTATCCATTAGCACCAAATTGAGAAAATACTTAACCGAAAACTTCTTGTTGATGTCCCGCATGGTGGGCGTCAGATTATACCCCGCCAGGAACACCCGTATGGGTATGCTCTCACCCTTAACCGGCGCCCCATCCATGATCTCGTACTTGGCTATGGTCTCGTTCTCGTTGAATATATTCGGACCGGTGCCGGTCGATTCCCGCTTAATGATGGCTATCTCCATGTGCTTGATCTTGATGCGCACCAGCAGGAAGTAGATTTTGCCTATGATAGTGTCCTTCAGATGGTATTTGCTCTTATTGTACTCAAACTCAATGTGCAGGCAATCCTCGATGCCCACCTCCATTTTTATGGGATTGTTCATCTCCGGGTAGCTGCAGAGCGTGTGCACGGCAATGTCCACCTCGCGGGTAATGTCGCTAATCCGTCTGACGATGGTGGCACGCAGGAAGTAACGCAGCCTCACATTGGAGCCGGCATACACCTCGAATTGCTTTTCCACATTGGGAAAATCGAAGGGATAACTGTTATTCTGGATGAGATCACCGGGACGGGCCAGAGCTTTGGCCAGGCACTTGAATTCATGATGATTGCCGCGATCGTAGAACAATTCGATTTGGCCAATGAACTCAATTTTGATGCCCTGGTGTTCCAGCTTGCTGCCCGGCTTTTTGAGTGTGACATTCACCTAAGCCAGTGAGAGAGAGAGCGAGAGAGGGAGTTGGAGAGCGATTGAGATAAGAGCAGTTACTATTGCATCATGTTGATAATTGAGGGCGGGCGGAGGGGGACTCTACTTACCTTGCCGGACACCGTTTCGCCATCGTAGAACAACAACATTTTCTCCGCTTTGCCATCCTCGCCCTTGACCTCCGCTGTCTTTTTGCTCTCGGCCCCATCAAACACAATTTCGATTTCGGCTGATTGACCAAAGCCCAGGAAATTCATAATAATTGAGATTAAAAGCCTTTTCGCACTTCGTCAGCTTAGCTGGAATGTTGTTGTTGTTGTTTTTGTTGACTGCTTTTTTTTTGTTATAAAATCCCTGCCAACTGTAATTATTGGGCGTTTAGTAAAATGGCGTCCCAAGAATGGGAATGTGGTACTACTAATCCAAATACCAAAAAACTATCGCGGGTGGTCACACAAAGCATATAAGGTCACACCTTTTGTCGATAGCAATAACGATAGTTAAACCTTTCGATAGTACAGAACTAGTTCAATTTGCTTCTTGTCCACTAGATATTTGAAACTCGATGGTGAAATGGAGGAGGTAAGAGATGGATAGTCGTAAGGTAGCTGTCTCTCTTCTGTTCTTTTCAACATTTATACCAAGCGACTACATCAGATTGAGGATCCAGGCATCCACAATTTTATTGTATTTTGTTGTGTTATATTTGTTTTTATAGCCCTGAAGACGACTCCCAAAGGGTGTCGAAATATATCAGAAAAGGAGAAAAAACTTGTGTCTATATTTTTATAGCACATAAATGACACTGACCTTGAGCCGGCTAAAAACCACTTATTAAAACAACACAGGTCACTATTCCCAACAACAACTAAAGATTTACTTTTATCAGAAGTTCTTCAAAATATGAGGGAACTAGCTGATTTTGTTCATGAAGCCAAGTTAATCTTTTGATTTTTTTCTTTTAATTTAAAACACGTCCTATGAAACCGTAGACTGTCTTAAACTTAATCGGTCTCATCAATTGAAACAAATTCGAATATGATATAAATCTAAATCGATTGTGTCACGTACATTAACCAACCCCCATTGCAAGAACTGGTTCAAATTTGAATTTAACTTAAGTGTTGCCACAGGCAACCATCTAAGCCTCATAAAAACAAACAAAATGCAACTTTCTGAGAGTATTAACTATTATGGCTTGTACTGTAAGTATTATCTATATTTACATACTCTTTAATAACGTATATACACTCCTTCACAGTAACGCCTCTACGGTCCAATCTGTGGCTACAACTGCTATTGCAGGCAAATTGTTACATTTCTTTTATATGGGGTACCAGCTATTTGATATACATGTTTATCCAGGTAAGAGGGAGCTTTAATTTGTAAACCAAATCATTTTATTTATCTTACAGTTGTCTGCTTTGTGGAACTATCAGGGACTAACCATGCTAGTGGCCTATCTAGTAGCCCTTATATCCGAATCAATGCGTCTATATGCTGGCTATTCCATTAATCTGCTTACTGAAGTTCAGGCCAAGTGGCTGGTGTTAACCCTCATGCCTTGTGTTCTACTGCCAGCCTTGGTTTACCTACGTCTCATGTCACCGAGTGCTACTCTTTGGTTAAAACTATGTTTCAATACTTTATTCGTAATGATAGCTTTGGAAATTTTAGTTGCCCTTGTACACTTTACCTGCCGTAAGCCATAATTTTGTTTTTATTTATTTGAGTATTTTAAACCTTGCGCTTATCATCTAAATTGTAAGCCTTGAGTAATGCATCCACCCTATCCAAATGTGTACGCATTGTAGGCAAGTAACTGGTCAGCACCTTAATATTCTCGTCATGGCAAGCACCTTGGCCCAACAGTTGACTACGTGTGGGCACCCAACTGTAGATGATCTGTTGGAAAACGCGATTTTAAAATTAAATCCATTTTTATTGTATAAAAATCCACTCACCTTAATGGTACTCTGCACTATAAACCCATGATATGGTTTCAGTGTACGCTCGTAGGCATCCTGCAGATGCTGCTTCAATGCCTCCGTATTCTGTGCATCATTGTAGATATTCTCGAAGAAGGTGCAAATCAACTGAAGGCCACGTTTGAGCCAGAGCAAAGCATTGGCCGCAAAATCATCCACATTTACATTGAGTATGATTAAATCCTCCAGATATTGATATTTAAGTACATCAGCGCCATAGGCCTTGGTTAGTTTCTAAAGGGCAAAAAAAAAAAAGAAAATTTAAGATAAGTTTTTGTGAACTAGTTCATTTTTAAGTAAAATACCTCAAAAGAGCGGCTGGCCACACATGATTGTGAGAGTTAAACTAATAAAGTTAGAAAAGAGCTTAATTATAATTAAACGAAGACTTAGTCAAAGACGAAATGGTTTGAAATGAAGTTTTTCTGGCTAGCGGGAAGAACAATCCTAAGACTTAAAAGCTAAAATTTTCTTTTATTTTTAACTAAAGTTAATGTAGAATATGCATATTTTGAATTAACAAAATAAAAAAGAAAAAGTGAAAACAAAAAGTTTCTAAGATAAGCCGATGGAAATGGAAGCTATCGTTTTCGTTTGGGGCCTTTAAAACAGTTTTTCTATAGAATTTGTAAAAGTAAAAAATAAGTGTATGCCAATGATAAGGACGTTTTCATTAAAAACAAAAAAAGTTTTTCTCACTAGAACTAGTTTTTCGACCGATCGTTCCTATGGCAGCTATATGCTATAGTCATCCGATTTCGACCAAACTTTGTAGAATTGTGTAAAAGTATATAAAATAAGTGTATGCCAATGATAAGGACGTTTTCATTAAAAACAAAAAAGTTTTTCTCACTAAAAACTAGTTTTTCGACCGATCGTTCCTATGGCAGCTATATGCTATAGTCATCCGATTTCGACCAAACTTTGTTGAAATCTGGGAAAGTAGTAAACAAGATGTAGCGTTTTTAAAAATAAGTGTATCCAATGATAAGGACGTTTTCATTAAAAACAAAAAAGTTTTTTTCACTAAACTAGTTTTTCGACCGATCGTTCCTATACAGCTATATGCTATATTCATCCGATTTCGACCAAACTTTGTGAATTGTGTAAAATAAGTGTATGCCAAGGATAAGGACGTTTTCATTAAAAACAAAAAAGTTTTTCTCACTAAAACTAGTTTTTCGACCGATCGTTCCTATGGCAGCTATATGATATAGTCATCCGATACGGCCGGTTCCGACAACTGTGCAGCGTATTTGTACCAAAAGACTTTGTGTAAAGTTTGGTGAGGATAGCTTTAAAACTGACGGAGGAGATAGCATAGAAACAGACAGACGGACAAGGCTAAATGAACTCAGCTCGTCATGCTGATCAAAAATATATATACTTTATGTGGTCGGAGATGCTTCCTTCATGCATAACAAACATCCGCACAATTTTATAATACCCTCTAATATACCTCTTTTTCCGGCCCAACTTGTACTACCCCCTTAAACAGCAATTGGAAATGCGATATAGGCAAATGTGGCAACACAATTTGGGCTTGTCTGATGCCGAGACTCGCACTGTACACACACTTGCTAAATGTAAATGTAATGTAAAGGTTTCTAAGAAGCAGTTCCAAGTACCAAGTCGTAGAGAATAATGAAAGTGTCCCAGATTGCTGATCAATTGACTAATATTATCGGTGCCCACGGCCTATGCGCACAGCGCTTATTTGTAACTACCTTTGTTCATTGCTTTGGCCGCGAGCATAGGGATTCACAGACACTGCGCATAGCACACATCAAAGCAAATCAAAGAAACAACTTCGTATGTTCTCGCTCTTTATAATATGCTTGTGGCAAGGCTGAGGTTAAATCAATTTTGAGGTGTGAGGTATTTGATTTGGTAGTTGGCTTTAAAAAATGATCAAAATCAACCAGCTGTGTTTTGGAAACCCGCAAACTGTCTCTGAATACCTCTGATTTATATTAACGAATGCCTATCTTAAAACAAATTCTTATCGGAAATAATTTTGCCTTTTCTCAGTCGACAGTGGCAACTAGTCTGCCTCCATTGCCGATAGCAGTTATAAATATAAACAGGAATTAAAATCGAAACAACAACCGTTATTTTATAGCCGGTATAGCCGAATCAAACCAAAACCGTAATCGAAAAAAGTTTTCTGAGCAAAAAGAAGTATGTATTCGACTGTTAACTAAACTTTTTGCAAGAATGCTGTCTATTTAAAATGTAACAGAATTAGCTGATGTTAACACCAGCTTAAACACAACTGTGTCAGTTGAAATTGACGAAATTTATGTAAAGGGTGATTTTTTAGCTATTATCTTTTTGGCAACACTGGTTTAAACAGCTCACGCACGTTTCGTGTTTTTTTTCACTGTCAAACATCTTCAGTTTGGTCTATAATTTAACCATGAATCGTCTTACAAACGAGCAACGCTTGCAAATTATTGAATTTTATTATCAAAATGCGTGCTCTGTTAAGAAAGTTCATCGCGCGCTTCTTCCATTTTATGGTCAGTTTAATCGACCCACTGAAGCGGCTATTCGGGCTATTGTGACTAAATTTCGCACCAAATTTACATTGTTGGACATTAAACCACCGACACGCTTACGTAGAGTGCGAACTGAAGAAAATATCGCAGCTGTATCGGCCAGTCTTAATGATGACCATCAATTATCGATTCGTCGCCGTTCGCAGCAATTGGGCCTCTGTTACTCAACAACGTGGAAAATTTTGCGGAAGGATTTAGGTGTGAAGCCTTTCAAAATACAGCTGGTGCAAGAATTGAAGCCGAACGACCTACCGCAACGTAGAATTTTTGGTGAATGGGCTCTTGGAAAGTTGGCCGAAGATCCACTTTTTTACCGAAAAATTGTGTTCAGCGACGAAGCTCATTTTTGACTCAATGGGTACGTAAATAAGTGAATATCAGCCAGAAGCATTGCAAGAGCTACCAATGCAACCAGAAAAAGTCACAGTTTGGTGCGGTTTATGAGCTGGTGGCATCATTGGACCGTACTTCTTCAAAGATGATGCGAATCGTAACGTAACTGTGAATGGTGAGCGCTACCGTGAGATGATATCCAACTTTTTTGCCCAAAATGCAAGAGCTTGACTTGCATGACATGTGGTTTCAACAAGACGGTGCCACATGCCACACAGCACGCGCAACAATGGACTTATTGAGAGGCGAGTTCGGTGAACATTTTATTTCACGTTCGGGACCGGTCAATTGGCCGCCTAGATCGTGCGATTTAACGCCTTTAGACTATTTTTGTGGGGCTATGTTAAAGCTCATGTCTATACAGACAAGCCCGCTTCAATTGACGCATTGGAAGACAACATTGAAGCATTTATTCGTGAGATACCGGCCGAAATGTTGGAAGGAGTATGCCAAAATTGGACTAAGCGGATGGACCATTTGAGGCGCAGTCACGGTCAACATTTGCATGAAATAATCTTCAAACATTAAATTATATGGACCGTACTATCGATTCAAATAAAGATTTCATGCATTTTTCTGAATTTTATGTGTTTTTTTTTTTTAAAAACTTTCCTATAACTCTTAAAAAATCACCCTTTATATATTAATAACCTACAAACAGCGGGCCAAATGGAAAGAATTCAATCTATTGAATTAAGAAATAGTACAAACGTTGCATACATGCGTTTGCTTAATGTTAAAAGATTGAGTTCTAGTACCGATATACTCAAATGGTGGGCAGAAAATTCTCTTAAATAACCAGAACTATATGAGATATCGAAAGTAACAGTTCCTTGTACACAAGTAAGTTTCGAACGATTATTTTCTGGTGTTACGAAACCAACTGGACGCAAATATCTTTAAACATAGAGATTTTGGAAACCGGTAACCGAAATGATTATTTTGTAACCGAACCGAAAAAAAGATATAACCGAAACCATAACCGAAACAATTTGATTTTAATTACCGAATCTCGGTTTATCTGATATACAAGAATTAAGAGGGTGTCCTGGAAATCTCTAGAGATTTTGGCCTCGGTTGGTTTGCTAATCGCTCGAATAATCCGTCGGTGTCCCAGAACTTCGAGAGATTTCATTTTCTTATTCGAAAGTCTAGTTGGAAGGTGTATATAAGATTATGTTCCAACTACAGCTACGACTTTCGCAAATAATTGATAACCGTTTTTATTCACAGCTATAGGGGGGTGTCCTGAAAATCTCAAGAGATTTTGGCTTCGGTTGGTTTGCAAATCGCTAGAGAAATCCGTCAGTGTTCCAGAACTTCGAGAGATTTCGTTTTCTTCGAAAGTCTAGTTCGAAAGGTGTGTGTATAAGATTATGCTCCTACTACAAAAACAGTGATATATTGCGTGGGTTCGTGAAGTCGCTATTGGTTGGTTTGCCAAAATCTCCCAACAAAACACTAGAGAGGTTTGAAACCAACCGAAAGAGATTTCTAGGACACCGAGAATTGGTTTTGGGTTGGAATTTGGTTGAAAGAGATTTCTGGGACACCGCCGATTACAATTTTAAAAAGCAAATAAAGCATAAGTCAAGTCTTAAAATGGCAAAATAGATACGTATATTTATGTACGTAGAAAGTGAGGATACTCTCCATTTTAAAGTCAAGTCAAGGAAACTCTTGAAGAAACATCGAAAGTGAACATATTGCACTTTGAAACCTAATTTTTGGCATATTTGTCAAACTCTCACACCGCAAAAGTTTTGTGACTTAAAAAGGCTAAGAATCAGAAAATTTTTAAATTGAGAACAAACAATGCATTCAGAGCTAATCTCTTCCGACCCTCAAAAGACCGAGTTTCGATACAGAAACTTTGAAATTTAATAAATTTTCCATATTTCATGTGAGTTTCGTTTGTCAGTTGGAAAGAAATAAAATTTGATTTTTGTTGAGATCCGCAGAAACGCCGGAAGAGACAAACAATCTGGGCTATATAACATTTATCTTTATGGTCCAAAGATCGCAATATTTTGTACAATTATCATTTGATTATTTATGAAAGCGCTTCATGGTTAGATAACAATGCACGCGTTGGTAAATAGAAGGTGCAAAATATGCACAATCTTTCATGGAAGAAGAACGATAGGTCCAAAAAAATCGCAAAATTGCAAAATTTGATAGATGAAAATAGACGGATAGATGGGAGGTGTAGATCAAACGGTCTATCAACTGTAGACCTGGCAACTTTGGTAGCTGTTGTTATTGGGGAAACCATATCATACAAGGGATTAAAAACTTTAGTTCTACAGAAGTTGGCTTCGCCTTTTTGTTTTGTGTTTAACATACTGGAGGGGTCATAGCAACCCACGACGGGTAATTGCTAAGTCACAAATAAATTTCTCATCAAACTCCTCGATAAATGAACCAAACTGAACCATTTGCATTTGCGGTTTTTGTTCAGTGTTTGATTTAAGATCATAAAAAGCGGTACGTTACGGCCTGGCTCGGTTCGGTTTAAGCTTTCTCACTTATTTTGCTTGAACTTTTTTTTGTCAGTTTTCAAATGAATTTAAGAAAAGGAGTTAGGGAAAAGCCTTCTAAGTTCCTTTGTGATTCTTAGGTTACTATTTTCTTGTATATTGCTCACGTTTATATTGCCATTCATGTCACTGATCACGGGCGTAAATAGTTTACCAAAGCTTTCTGCAAAACGAAAACGACACTCAATTAGTTAACATAGATATGATAGATATATATGTATCTATGGGCCCACCTATAACAGTTACAATCTCCTTGGCCGCATTTAGAAATGCCTGCGTTTCCACTTTATCAACTGTGGTATCCGGAAATCCCTTCAAGGTCTTAAACTGTATGCGTGCCGTTGTTGTTGTGTTGTTTGTTGATGAGGAGGAGGAGGAGGATGAACTGGATGACCCGTCCATGTTGAGTGCTGTAATAGAAATGGCAAAAAAATGGAAATCAGTGTTTTGTTTCCTTTTTTTTTTTTTGGGTTTTTGAACATCAATTGGTTAATGGGCTTTATCTTATCAGCACCTGCGAGCGATTTGGTGTGTGCTCTATCAAAGCATTTCTCATTATCGAACCGCACATCCGCGAAGTCGATAGAGCCGCAAAGTAAACAACAACAATTGCCAAGTCAGACTGAGGCCCGAGCGGCTGATCGAGGTTTCGTAAGCAGCAAATAGATGAAACTATTTGTATACATTTGTAATTCTAGTTGAAGCTACGTTGGCAGTTTTGTATGTATGTGTGTGTGTGTGTGATTTCAAGTTTCTCAGCAAGCAACAGTTTGAGCTTCTTTAGTGTGCAGTTTGCGAATCACTCGGTACGTACTTACAGTGGAACAAAGACAAGGAAAATTGAAATAAAATTAATCATTTTTAGGTCAATTCAATTTGGGACAAAATAGAAAACCCCTTGTGAACTGAATCAACAATAAACGCAAAAAAAAAAAAAAAAAAAGGGAACGTTGACTTCGGCTCGGCCGAAGTTTTGTATACCCTTGCAGCTTCCATTGAAAGCACAAAAGTTTTTCTAACTAATACTACTTTTTTGACATTTTTTTTCTATGGGATCTGTACTATATAGATGTCTGATTTCGACCAAACTTGGTGAAATCATAGAAAAGCATAATATACTATTAATTACGAAGCTTGCAGGCGATCCCATTTAAAACAAAAAAGTTTTTCTCACTAGAACTTCTTTTTCGACCGATCATTCATACTGCAGCTATATGCTATAGTCATCCGATTTTGATAAAACTTTGTAGAAATGTGTAAAAGTATATAAAATAGGAATGTGCCCATAAAAAGGACGTTTTCATTAAAGACAAAAAAGTTTTTCTCACTAGAACTAGTTTTTCGACCGATCGTTCCTATGACACCTATATGCTATAGTCATCCGATCCGGCCGGTTCCGACAAATGTGCAGCGTATTTGTACCAAAAGACTTCGAGAAAAGTTTGGTGAGGATAGCTTTAAAACTGACGGAGGAGATAGCATAGAAACAGACAGACGGACAGGGCTAAATCAACTCAACCCGCGTTTTTCTGCATGAAAATTTTTCATAATTCGTGATCTATCGATGGAAATTTTAGAGCGAAGCTCTTTTACGGACGATCGACTGGCAAATCCAGAAAACGATTGTCTTTGCGACAGTTTTTGTTGGCTACGCTTTTGACTTTGCAAAGTCAGCAGCTTTGGTCTTTGCAAGACAGCCATAGCAGCAGGTGGGTTGTGAGGTGGTGGTGGATTTCCTTTTACCAAACAGTGACCGAACAGTGACCGAAACAGTGACCAACACTGTGACCGAAACAGTGACCCAATAGTGACCAAAACAGTGATCGAAACAGTGACCAGATAAGTGACCAAAACAGTAACTCGTATAGTTTTCAAAACTGTGACCTGAACAGTTACCGAAACAGTGACCCAAAAAGTGTCCAAATCAGTGACCTAAACAGTAACCAAAACAGTGACCTAAGCAGTGACCAATACAATCACCAAAACGCTGACCTAAGCCGTGACCGAAACAGTGACCAGATGATTGACCAAAAAAGTGTCAAAACAGTAACTCATATACGGGGGTGTCCTTTTTTTGTTTTCAATGTTTTTAAAAGTTTAAACTAGATGGATTTGGTTACTTTCTTTTGCAATCTAGTTCTTAAAACCATAAAAAATCAAAATAAGTTAAAAACAAAATTTTACCATTTAGAGAAAGCCCCTTTTTTTGCAAAATAAGTGAAAAATTTACTGTGTAAAAACACTTTCTTGACATACTGTATTTTCAATCGCAATCACTAAAATCGAACTATAAAAACCTGTATCCTGTATTTTGATTTAAATTTGAATCAAAAATTTAAATCTAAATTTCTTTTGTCAAACAAAAACATTTTCTGGCCCATAGTGCAATGGAGTCCTCTGCGTTCTACTTACTCGCTAAAAATATCCTCATAGTCCATATTTGTGATTTCTTTTATTTTTTCAATAACTCCCACAAGTTCAAATTTACTTATTACATTATCGGAAAATTTAAATTGCACTCCACTATTTTCCATTTTGATTTTCAATTCTCAATTGTGCGTCGTTTTTGGTTTGTCAGTCGTTTTTGGTTTGTGTCTTTGTCTTTGCTTATATCGATAAATCAACGAACGATAACCTCCAACGAAAGTTATCGATCTCGCGATATTCGCGACGACGTCGGCGTTCTTCGGCTTCGGCTAAATACACTGTAAAAGGTTATGAAATTAAAGTTATTAAAGTGTTATTAAAATTAAACATTTGCGGTAAGCATTTTGTATGCGTGTGATTTTCCATGTGTATTAATATTAATTGGATTTTTAATTTTCTTCGGCGTTGGTGTAGGTAAGTAACAGATGCAATTTGCGTATGTGTGTGAGTGCATTAACTTAGGTGTCATTTTCTAGCCTTTTTACATTTTGCATTTGCAATTCGACTCCTGGACATGGACATGGGCAAAGAGAAGGGCAAGGGCAAGGAAGATTTGGATATAAATATAACGGTGGTAAGTCCGTCATTTTGGCCGAATTCGCAACTGTAAATTCCTCTCTTAACGGTTGTCAAAAACAACCCCCTTGTCCGTTACACACACACACACATACATGTACATGTTTACTTTTACTGAGAGCGTCGAGAGAGAGAGAGAGAGTTGATTATGATGTTTATGTTTGTCGAGAGCATGGTGGAACTAATAAGGTGAAGCCGTCCGAGACAGCACTCTCTCTGTTTGAAGGGCCAAAGGGCCAGTATGCTGTGAGTGCTTGAAGCGAAAGGTAGGCTACGGAAAAATTTTTCTGTAGTTTGGTCGTAATAGTCTTATTCGTGCTGTCATTTCTGATTTTAGTGTGTGAAAAGATGTCGAGTTAACGTGTTATTTGCCGTAAATCGTTTGCGCGAAGCAACATTAAACTCATACGAGTTCCCAAGGACTTGGAAACAAATCAATATGGGAAGAGTCTATAGGCATTAGTATTAACAAATATCAATCTGTCTCTTTCTATCAAGTAGGCATTGATAGATTGGCCCTCAGCATATGCTGACGGCTTCACCTAGTTAGTTCCACCATGGTCGAGAGAGCGTCGAGAGAGAGAAAGAGAGAGAGAGTTGACAAGTAAAAACTCGGTCAAGCCCGACTAAAATTACTCTGTAAAATTTCCTTTTAAAATTTCCATTTTTGTTCTCAAATTAGGTTGCACATGGACAGCTGGATTTTCGAATTAAATTCAATAAGCAGAATGAGGAAACCGTAATAAGCAAACAAATTTTATTGCCAAAAATACCGAGCCCAGAAAACGAATCAAATCTTAAAGTGATCGAAGATTTTCAGGAAAACGATACGACAGAAGAAAGTGAAAAGAATTTCGAACCCGAAGTTATTCAGGAAAAACCATTGAGAGAAGAAAGTGAAAAGCAGGACGATTTTGAATTACTTCACGAAACCTCGGAAAATGAAATAAATTCAGAAATAACCAATGATTATGAGTCAGAGTCAGGACAAAAGTGCTCAAAAAAACCACATTACAAATTTGAAACATTATTGGAAAAGTTTCAACAAGCTCACGAACTCGTTGAAAATGGGTCATCGGAAACGGATAGCGCAAGCGAAAGTCACGAGGGTCAAGTAGACATTAGTCATATTTCATTGACTGAAAAAAAAATGACTTGCGACATCATTAGATTGAATAAGCCACTGGCAAATGCTTTAGAGAAAAATCAAACAGTGAAGATTGAATATTGGAACACTATCCCACAAATTACAAATCAGACTATTGAACAAATGAAAGCAATTTATGAAGAAAGAAGAAAAATTCAAAGTCTACCAGAAATAGAATTTGCAAAATTAAATAATAAATCGAAAAAAAAAAATATACAAATGTACGACTTGCTACACGACATTTGCATTAGAAGAAAATCTCACAGAGCATACAAAAACTGCACACAAATTTATATGTGAAATTTGTGAAAAGGGATTATCAAGCAAGACAACTTTCAGAAAACACAAAAAAACCACCCATAATATCGAATGTCATAAAACAAATTGCAAACTGATTTTCATGTCCAGAAAGGATCGTAAAAATCATATAAATAATTTTCACAACAAATAAGTAAGTAACCATTTAATTTCATTAAAAAACTATAAATATTAAAAAGAAAATTTTCTATTTTTCTCCAGGTTGCTGTCTTTGTCTTCTCTCTGATAATGTAAAAAATGTAAAAAAAATTGTTTAAATTTAGACCTAAGTTTGTAAACGAAACTTAAAAAAATCAACAAAGAACAAAATGTATATTCAAAAGTCTAAGAAAGCCTTAAAGTAAACAAAATCCAATTTTATATAATTTTAAAGTGTAAAAACAACAATTTTTTCATCTGTTTTATCTATATAATTATATAGGGGTATTATATATAGTATAGGCGTATTACTCGGCCCGAGTAATACCCCTATATATAATATAGATAAAACAGATGAAAAAATTGTTGTTTTTACACTTTAAAATTATATAAAATTTGATTTTTTTTTACTTTAAGGCTTTCTTAGACTTTTGAATATACATTTTGTTCTTTGTTGATTTTTTTTAAGTTTCGTTTACAAACTTAGGTCTAAATTTAAACAATTTTTTTACATTTTTTACATTATCAGAGAGAAGACAAAGACAGCAACCTGGAGAAAAATAGAAAATTTTCTTTTAATATTTATAGTTTTTTAATGAAATTAAATGGTTACTTACTTATTTGTTGTGAAAATTATTTATATGATTTTTACGATCCTTTCTGGACATGAAAATCAGTTTGCAATTTGTTTTATGACATTCGATATTATGGGTGGCTTTTTTGTGTTTTCTGAAAGTTGTCTTGCTTGATAATCCCTTTTCACAAATTTCACATATAAATTTGTGTGCAGTTTTTGTATGCTCTGTGAGATTTTCTTCTAATGCAAATGTCGTGTAGCAAGTCGTACATTTGTATATTTTTTTTTTCGATTTATTATTTAATTTTGCAAATTCTATTTCTGGTAGACTTTGAATTTTTCTTCTTTCTTCATAAATTGCTTTCATTTGTTCAATAGTCTGATTTGTAATTTGTGGGATAGTGTTCCAATATTCAATCTTCACTGTTTGATTTTTCTCTAAAGCATTTGCCAGTGGCTTATTCAATCTAATGATGTCGCAAGTCATTTTTTTTCAGTCAATGAAATATGACTAATGTCTACTTGACCCTCGTGACTTTCGCTTGCGCTATCCGTTTCCGATGACCCATTTTCAACGAGTTCGTGAGCTTGTTGAAACTTTTCCAATAATGTTTCAAATTTGTAATGTGGTTTTTTTGAGCACTTTTGTCCTGACTCTGACTCATAATCATTGGTTATTTCTGAATTTATTTCATTTTCCGAGGTTTCGTGAAGTAATTCAAAATCGTCCTGCTTTTCACTTTCTTCTCTCAATGGTTTTTCCTGAATAACTTCGGGTTCGAAATTCTTTTCACTTTCTTCTGTCGTATCGTTTTCCTGAAAATCTTCGATCACTTTAAGATTTGATTCGTTTTCTGGGCTCGGTATTTTTGGCAATAGAATTTGTTTGCTTATTACGGTTTCCTCATTCTGCTTATTGAATTTAATTCGAAAATCCAGCTGTCCATGTGCAACCTAATTTGAGAACAAAAATGGAAATTTTAAAAGGAAATTTTACAGAGTAATTTTAGTCGGGCTTGACCGAGTTTTTACTTGTCAACTCTCTCTCTCTTTCTCTCTCTCGACGCTCTCTCGACAAACATAAACATCATAAACATCATAATCAACTCTCTCTCTCTCTCTCGACGCTCTCAGTAAAAGTAAACATGTACATGTATGTGTGTGTGTGTGTAACGGACAAGGGGGTTGTTTTTGACAACCGTTAAGAGAGGAATTTACAGTTGCGAATTCGGCCAAAATGACGGACTTACCACCGTTATATTTATATCCAAATCTTCCTTGCCCTTGCCCTTCTCTTTGCCCATGTCCATGTCCAGGAGTCGAATTGCAAATGCAAAATGTAAAAAGGCTAGAAAATGACACCTAAGTTAATGCACTCACACACATACGCAAATTGCATCTGTTACTTACCTACACCAACGCCGAAGAAAATTAAAAATCCAATTAATATTAATACACATGGAAAATCACACGCATACAAAATGCTTACCGCAAATGTTTAATTTTAATAACACTTTAATAACTTTAATTTCATAACCTTTTACAGTGTATTTAGCCGAAGCCGAAGAACGCCGACGTCGTCGCGAATATCGCGAGATCGATAACTTTCGTTGGAGGTTATCGTTCGTTGATTTATCGATATAAGCAAAGACAAAGACACAAACCAAAAACGACTGACAAACCAAAAACGACGCACAATTGAGAATTGAAAATCAAAATGGAAAATAGTGGAGTGCAATTTAAATTTTCCGATAATGTAATAAGTAAATTTGAACTTGTGGGAGTTATTGAAAAAATAAAAGAAATCACAAATATGGACTATGAGGATATTTTTAGCGAGTAAGTAGAACGCAGAGGACTCCATTGCACTATGGGCCAGAAAATGTTTTTGTTTGACAAAAGAAATTTAGATTTAAATTTTTGATTCAAATTTAAATCAAAATACAGGATACAGGTTTTTATAGTTCGATTTTAGTGATTGCGATTGAAAATACAGTATGTCAAGAAAGTGTTTTTACACAGTAAATTTTTCACTTATTTTGCAAAAAAAGGGGCTTTCTCTAAATGGTAAAATTTTGTTTTTAACTTATTTTGATTTTTTATGGTTTTAAGAACTAGATTGCAAAAGAAAGTAACCAAATCCATCTAGTTTAAACTTTTAAAAACATTGAAAACAAAAAAAGGACACCCCCGTATATGAGTTACTGTTTTGACACTTTTTTGGTCAATCATCTGGTCACTGTTTCGGTCACGGCTTAGGTCAGCGTTGGTTGGGGTTGGGGTTGTATGGGTTGGGGTTGTATGGGTTGGCGTTGTATGGGTTGGAGTTGTTATTATTATTATTTATATTTAGCTCAATTAGCAAATAGATGAAACTATTTGTATACATTTGTAATTCTAGTTGAAGCTACGTTGGCAGTTTTGTATGTATGTGTGTGTGTGTGATTTCAAGTTTCTCAGCAAGCAACAGTTTGAGCTTGTTTAGTGTGCAGTTTGCGAATCACTCGGTACGTACTTACAGTGGGACAAAGACAAGGAAAATTGAAATAAAATTAATCATTTTTAGGTCAATTCAATTTGGGACAAAATAGAAAACCCCTTGTGAACTGAATCAACAATAAACGCAAAAAAAAAAAAGGGAACGTTGACTTCGGCTCGGCCGAAGTTTTGTATACCCTTGCAGTTTGTTTTTCGAAATAAGACTACTTTTCGGACCTTGCCTTTCTATTAGCTCCCATACTATACAGATGCCCGATTTCGACCAAACTTAGTGCAATCATGGAAAAGCATAACAAACTGTTAATTAAGAAATTTGCGATCCCAATTAAAAAAAAAACAAGTTTTTCTCACTAGAACTTCCTTTTTGACCGATCATTCATACTGCAGCTATATGCTATAGCCATCCGATTTTGGGAAAAATTTGCATTTGCACAGCCATTAGGTTCTCAAGGACCTTAGCCAGAAATGGCAGAATAGATATGGGCCTACATACATTATTTGGCTTGGGGATAGGATTAATTTTTGCTCTTTTCCATAAACAAGGAAAGGTAGAAGTTGTAATTGTTTTATTAAAAACATGGGTAATACGGTCTAAGATATATGGATGTATTATTTTTTATATTTCAAGACCTTCCGCATGAGTCTCAACCTTCAGGATACATTCTAAGACAAGACTAAAGCTATTATCACAGAGCGGTTGAGCATTTAGGTACTTGGTACATTAAATTGCTCAAACTTGTGATTAAGTTTTCAATTCCGTCCCACTGTGCTTGTGTGAGTGTGCGAATTCAAGTTTCTCAGTAAGCAACAGTTTGAGCAGCAGCATTAGTGTACCGTTTGAGAGTCACTCGCATGACTCAATGGCAAAATTTCAAATTCCTGCTTCTATATGTTCCTTCAATACTGACTCACTCACCATGAATCATCTTACCTCTCTAATCACAGGCCAATCGTTTGGTATCCCCACTCCGGGTCAGCACAAAAGCGTAATGTGTGCGCTGCTTGGCCAGCAGATGCCACAGCGAGGCGGGCAAACGAAATCGACAGATGCTGCCGGATGAGCCAGAGTTATGCTCGTCAGGAAACTCTTCGTAATGGGCCACCAGGCTGTTAAGATTGCAGCGTAGCTCTATGAGACGCAAGGGTATGCTCGAGACAATCTCCTCCTGGGCCAGATCCAAGTGTATGTGGGCGGCAGCCGGCTGCTCCACCGATTGCTGTTCCAACGGCGACAACCAACGATGCTGGGCCAGTATGACGGCACAGTTGCGTGTAAAATAGAAGCAATCGTTGAGTCGTTGTGTGTGATAATTCTCCAAGAGTTGCTGAGCCTTGGGCTTGGACTTCAGTTGGGTGAGACGCAGACTTTTGGGTTGGGGAGGAGGAGGGGTTTCCTCCACCAAGCGTAAAGGCAAATGCTCTGTGGGCTGATCCACGGTAAGCACACGATTTAGATAATCCAGTCCCGGGCCCATCACACCATCCTGGGTGTGACCCAGATCAAAGCAATGGCCCAGCTCGTGGCACACGGCACCCAAGGTGCTGGCATAGACTCCTCCATAGGTGCGTCGATAGTTGCTCTCGTCAGGCAGACGGCTGAGGTCCACCCGCTCCTGGCTGCGTATGCAGTCGCCTATCTCGGCAAAGTGACGCGGCCAGGCATAGAAGTGGCCAGTGCCAAAGAGGGCCAAGCCGCCGCCACCCAATGCCGCGTGTCCTTTTAGATGACGTCTGATATTCTGGTAGGAGTAATCCCCGCTAGCGGCTACAGCTGCGCCGTCATAGCGCGTGCAGGAGACAAAGGCAATGAATTTCAATTGGATTTGCTGTCCCCACTGGGGGCTGGCAAGGATTTCGCCAGCGAAATGTTGCCACAGCTCGTCCTCGCCTTTGCCCAGCAACTCGTCTTGGCCTAATTGGGAGGAAAACAGCTGGCAGGGGCCATTCAGTGTAAAAGTGCGATTGGGAAAGCCCGCCGATGTCAGCTTATGGGCGTAGATGCACTGCACCAGTCTGAGATTGAGATCAATGAGGGAGCAACGGTCCTTCGCCTTCGCCTCCTCCTCTTCGTCGTGGCACACCAGCAGCAGCGGCTGCACACGATAGGCACTGCGTCTGGGCTTGTAGGTAAAATTAATCAGTCTTGAGCCACTGCAGCAGCGCAGATGCAGATGACACACTCTCTCCTCCTCCTGCTCCTCCTCCGTCTCTCCGTTCAGTTCGAACAGTAGCTTAAACTCGCCCGCTGTGGACAATTGTGTCAGTTGCTCCAGCGACTTGTCCTTGTTGCTCGGCTGCTCCAGAGTTGCCTTCAATTGTTTGGCACTCGCGCATTTGGGCTGTAGCCGTCCCTTGACCAGCAGCAGACTATGCTGCACCTGCTCCGAATCCTGCAGTTGTTCAACAACTATGCTATGCACACGCTTGCAGCCAATGACACCGCTGGTCATTGCTCCCTAGGTTTTAGTCTTGGTCCTGGTCCTCGCCATCCAAGCACATATGCAACAGAGATGAGCAGCTGGCTATTAAAAATGCTAAAACAAAAGGTAGCCGTTTTTTTTGTAACGGTTATTTAATGTAGAGGGCGCAGCGTAGTCAAAGCTGCGAAAACACGCAGCATGCAATCACAACAAACTTGCAGCTTCAACAATAACTGACAGCTTGTTATGTGCTGAAATTTAATTTTAAAAAACAGGGATTAATACAGAAACGATCCGATCCGAAATGAATGTTTCGGTAAAAGGTTCTTATAAAATTTTTTAGCAATTTTTTCCAAATTTTCCATATTGATTTTTTTGAGATTACATAACAAAAATAGCTAGAACTTCTTCAATTTTCAAGCTACCGACATGTTCAGCCACTCAAAATGTTTGAAAAAGATGCGGCTGTTACATATATTTTTTTCAACATTTTGAAGGATGGGTTTTTTTTTTGCTTACAGGTTTTAGTTAGAATGCCATGATTATGTGGTCGTTATTAATTTCGCACATAAAAATTAGTCATATGCATGTGCAGTGTCAAGTATAGTTTCTCTCATGGATTACTTCTTTTGGGGTATATGGTTCCGGCTTGACACCCTGTTTTAAAATTTGGCTCTTCAGCTTAAATTGGTTGGCTATAAAATGGCTAAAACTGCCTCTCTAGGTATTTACTGTCATCTCACACTCTGGTCACACTTACCCGGCCTCGTATGTCAAAGCAAGTTTCATTTATTTTATAGTGTAATTGTTAATAAAAATTAGTCGAACAAAACACATCAAATTCAACAAATCAACCATACAACAGGCAAGCAAGGGAATTTGAAGGGCTTTTAACATTTCAGTATATTAATTTAGAGTGAATCAAACTGTTTGGTTGTATTAAAAATGCATTAACAACCGGCAAAACAAAAAAGAAAATTAAATTTTATGCTTTTGTCTGTCAAATTCATGTTTTGTCTTTAGTTAAATTGTAGATAAAGAAGCGAAGAGGGGGAGGAGGAGGAGCAGAGAAGTTTAACACTTTTGTTGTTGTCTTGTAGTGCTCTGACGTGTACCAAGTTTACAGTTAGGCCGGGGAAAGGCATTTGGGTGTATAACAAGGTGAGGCAAGTTGTGATGCGCTTGCCTCTACATGTTATGGCATCAACAATTCATTTTTTGATCCATCTATTTTTATAAACATTTGCAGACCACAAGGTGCAGGTGGACAGAGATGCATTTCTCTCTGCTGTGCATTTCGGCCCTAATTGGCTTGCTTGGCCCTGCCTTTGGCGTGGATCCAACTAATTTCAAGACCTGCGATCAAAGCAGTTTCTGCCGGTAATTATTAATCTTAATCTGTTTTTGGTTATTTATTCATCCCCTTGACATCCTTCAATCTCTCCTAATTCTAGACGTTCGCGCAAGGTGCAAAGTTCGGGCAGCAAATATGCCCTCATACCGGGCACCCTTAACACCTATGCTGACTCCTTAACCGCTGATCTGATTAACAAAGAGAATCATCATCAATTCGCCTTCAAGCTGGAAGCTTTGGTGGGCAGCACCTTCCGTCTACAAATCGATGAGAAGCAACCGCTGCATCCGCGCTATCGTGTGGAGCATGCTCTGAAGGATCAACCCAAAACGGGACGCATACATGTCCAGAAGGAAACTGATGGCGAGATTATCATTGTGTCGGACAATAACAAGGCCGTCCTACACGGCGATCCCTTTCGCATTGATTTCTATGAGAATGATGTTCTAGTGGTGTCTGTGAATGCCAAGAATTGGTTATACTTCGAGCATCTGCGTACCAAGGCTGCCGCACCAGCGGGTAACGGCGAGCAGGGAAATGCCGAGGCCGGAGCTGATGGGGATGAGCAACAGGCCGATTCGCCTGCCGGCGTAAGCGGTGATCCCATTTCTGATGATCCGGGTGCCTGGGAGGAGAACTTTAAATCACATCACGACTCGAAACCCTATGGCCCCGAAGCAGTGGCCTTGGACTTCTCATTCCCAGCTGCGGAAATACTATTTGGCATACCAGAGCATGCGGATAGTTTTGTATTGAAATCTACCTCGGGAACGGATCCCTATCGTCTGTACAATTTGGATGTCTTTGAATATGTTGTGGATAGTAAAATGGCACTCTATGGATCGGTGCCAGTGCTCTATGGACATGGGTATGTATATTACATGTAATAGCTTGCTGCTCTGGTTTATGGAAAGTTTCTTGAGATTGCAATTTAAATTGAGATTCTTAATTTACAATGCTGATAGCCAGCCTGCCTCTTCAAGTTCTTAGGCAAGTGGCTGTATATTATTGATACGATTGCAACTAATCATCAAAGTAAACAGTGCTATAAACAAACATTTCAAAGGACTTAAGCTGATAACAAGTTAAAGTTTAATTTAGAATAATTTTGTCACATTATAAGCCACATTTGTTGGTCTCTTTTTACCCATTAAAAGTTCTTTGTTCTCGAACTCTATAATTAATTCGCCTCTCGAATCTAAATAGAACCTGCTCTATTAAATCCATTAGAGCTTTAATCGTTTTGTTTATATTTACATTTTACAAACAAGTTTTATGGAGAGTTTAAAGATTCAGCGAAAATTTTTCGAAAAATGTCAATGAACTTGGACTTCTCTTAGAGGTTGGACACTATGGAGATGCCATCGGTGGTAGCCCAACACTATCGATAGTGTTAGATAGTTGTTTTTTAAAGCTTTAAGGCACACTTTCTTCGAACTTTTTTTTGGCTTATATTATGGTCCACTGAAAATTTCAAGCCAAAAAAATATATGGTTTTTTTTAGTGTTTTTTTTTGGGCAGGAAGGAAGAAAGTGAATAGAATAGTTTAAAGAAAACCAAAGAGCAACCAAAATTTGACACGAGTTAGCTCACCCAGCACCAAGGCGTCGTGTGCAACAAATTTTACATGCCGATCAATTCGTTTTATATGAAAAAATGGCCGTCAAATGTCAACTAAAGGGTGAATTTTTAAGAGCATTAGGAAAGTTTTTCAAAAAAAAAAACACATAAAATTCAGAAAAATGCATGAAATCTTTATTTGAATCGATAGTACGGTCCATTCAATTTAATGTTTGAAGATTATTTCATGCAAATGTTGACCGTGACTGCGCCTCAAATGGTCCATCCGTTTTGTCCAATTTTGGCATACTCTTTCCAACATTTCGGCCGGTATCTCACGAATAAATGCTTCAATGTTGTCTTCCAATGCGTCAATTGAAGCGGGCTTGTCTGTATAGACATGAGCTTTAACATAGCCCCACAAAAAATAGTCTAAAGGCGTTAAAACGCACGATCTAGGCGGCCAATTGACCGGTCCCGAACGTGAAATAAAATGTTCACCGAACTCGCCTCTCAATAAGTCCATTGTTGCGCGTGCTGTGTGGCATGTGGCACCGTCTTGTTGAAACCACATGTCATGCAAGTCAAGCTCTTGCATTTTGGGCAAAAACAAGTTGGATATCATCTCACGGTAGCGCTCACCATTCACAGTTACGTTACGATTCGCATCATCTTTGAAGAAGTACGGTCCAATGATGCCACCAGCCCATAAACCGCACCAAACTGTGACTTTTTCTGGTTGCATTGGTAGCTCTTGCAATGCTTCTGGCTGATATTCACTCCAAAATCGACAATTCTGCTTATTTTCGTACCCATTGAGCCAAAAATGAGCTTCGTCGCTGAACACAATTTTTCGGTAAAAAAAATTTGGACCTTCGGCCAATTTTCCAAGAGCCCATTCACCAAAAATTCTACGTTGCGGTAGGTCGTTCGGCTTCAATTCTTGCACCAGCTGTATTTTGAAATGCTTCACACCTAAATCCTTCCGCAAAATACTCCACGCTGTTGAGTAACAGAGGCCCAATTGCTGCGAACGGCGACGAATCGATAATTGATGGTCATCATTAACACTGGCCGATACAGCTGCGATATTTTCTTCAGTTCGCACTCTACGTAAGCGTGTTGGTGGTTTAATGTCCAACAATGTAAATTTGGTGCGAAATTTAGTCACAATAGCCCGAATAGCCGCTTCAGTGGGTCGATTAAACTGACCATAAAATGGAAGAAGCGCGCGATGAACTTTCTTAACAGAGCACGCATTTTGATAATAAAATTCAATAATTTGCAAGCGTTGTTCGTTTGTAAGACGATTCATGGTTAAATTATAGACCAAACTGAAGATGTTTGACAGTGAAAAAAAAACACGAAACGTGCGTGAGCTGTTTAAACCAGTGTTGCCAAAAAGATAATAGCTAAAAAATCACCCTTTAGCTGCCATAGGAACGATCGGTCGAAAAACTAGTTCTAGTGAGAAAAACTTTTTGTTTCTAATGAAAACGTCCTTATCATTGGCATACACGTATTTTATATACTTTTACACAATTCTACAAAGTTTGGTCAAAATCGGATGACTATAGCCTATAGCTCCCATAGGAACGATCGATCGAAAAACTAGTTTGAGAGGAAAACTTTTTTGTTTATAATGAAAATGTCATTTTTATTGGCATATTATTATTTTAAACATCTATATAAAAGTGAAAGTATGTTTGTATGTTTGTCCCTTATGGGCGTCTAAACCGCTGAACCGAGCTTCACGAATTTTTCACAGTAAGTTCATGTCGATCAGGAAAGTGTCATAGGCTATGTCTCATGTCTGTGAAATGGTCAAAAAACCGCGAAATTTGCAAAATTATACCGCTCATCCGATTGCAATGAATGCTGGTCCATTGCAATGCCCGGGAAGGTTTCTAAGTTGAAAAAATTTGCGGAAAACGGTCCAAAAAACCGCGAAAATTGCAAAATTTAAGCTTTCGCTAAAAATTTGGGAAATTGATCGACGCTTGCCCAGGAAGGTTTCCATGTAGAAGAAACCGCGAAATTTGCAAAATGTTCGTTTTTTATAAAACTTTGGAGGATTCTGATTTCAAGAAATGGGCGGGAAATAGTCAACAAATCGCGATAATTTAAAAACTATACCGTTCATCCGATTGCGATGAAATTTTGGTCAATGGTTAGACGCTTGGCCGCGAAGGTTTCTAAGGTCCTAAAATCGCGAAATTCGCAAAAATTAAACCGTTCATCCGATTGGAATCAAACTTTGGGGAATGAATTGAAAGCTTGCTCGGGAGGGTTTCTAAGTTGAAGAAATTTGCAGAAAATTGTCAAAAAAACCGCGAAAATTAAAAAATTTGCGGTTACGGTAAATCTTTGGATACTGGTTCGACGATTGCCCGGAAAGGTTTCCAAGCAGAAGATATGGGCGGAAAATGGTCCAAGAAAGGCGAAATTTGCTAACTGTTTGATTTTGATGAAGCTTTGAGGAATGGTTGTACGCTTGCCCGCGAAGGGTCCGGAAATGGTCATAGAACCGCGAAATTTCAAAAACTAAACCGTTCATCCGATTGCCATACAACTTTGGGCAACGCTTGCCCGCGAAGGTTTCTAAGGTCCAAAAATCGCGAAATTTGCAAAATAACCTTATGAGTATTTATGAAAGCGCTTAGTGCTTATATTACAATTCCGGCGGAAGCTGTAGATTACACGGGCCAAAATATTGCGAAATTTGCAAATTTTCGATTTGAGCCTGGATTATTCTGAAGATTTGATAGACGGCAATTTTAGACGGGTAAATAGGAAATATTAACCAAACGGTCAAAAAAGTCACGAAATTTATATATAGAAAAAGATCGAACGGTCCAAAATGTTTATACCGACATGCAGCCTGCACTAGATTGAATATAATCGCTCTCTTAAGAATCATAAGAACCCGGGCGACGCCGGGTATTCAGCTAGTTTTAAATACTTTTAACACATTTCTACAAAGTCTTATCAAAATCGGAATCTAAAGCATATAGCTGCAGTACGAATGATCGGTCGAAAAAGAAGTAATGGGATCGTCTCTAAATTTCGTAATTAACAATGCATTATGCTTTTCCATGATTTCACCAAGTTTAATCAAAATCAGACATCTATATAGTATAGATCCCATAGAAAAGTAAGGTCCAAAAAGTAGTCTTAGTTAGAAAAACTTTTTTGTTTTCAATGGAAGCTGCAAGGGTATAGAAAACTTTGGCCGAGCCGAAGTTAACTTTCCCCCTGTTTCTTCTCTTTGATTTTGTTTCCTTTCGCCTTTCTTAATCTAACTAAGTTTTTCTTTCCTCCTTCATTTAATACTCCTTCCCTTCCTTTTTTCTCACACATTTCTTTTACTCTACCTTATTTAAATTTTTCTTCTCTTCTATTCCCTACTTTATATCTGACTAAATCTAAGACTTGAAAGAGATTTGATAGAATTGCCTTGACCATAATAAACTAACGCTCCCCTCTCTTTCCTCTTCTTGTTTCAGTCCCCAGCGTACCGCTGGCGTCTATTGGCAAAATGCCGCCGAAACTTGGGTGGACATTTACACGGCTGAAACGAATGTGGTCTCCTCGTTGGTGAACTTTGTTTCCGGCTCCAGGAAATCTCCTCCGCCGACTGCCCACTTCATGTCCGAATCGGGCATAGTGGATGCCTTCATTCTTCTGGGACCCAAACCCATGGATACATTCAAGCAATATGCCGCCCTTACCGGCACCCATGAACTGCCGCAACTCTTCTCGCTGGCCTACCATCAGTGTCGCTGGAATTACAACGATGAGCGCGATGTCAGTTCGGTGTCTGCCAAATTTGACGAGCACAACATGCCCATGGACACCATGTGGCTGGATATAGAGTACACCGATGGCAAGCGCTATTTTACCTGGGACAAGTTCAAGTTCCCCGAGCCCATGAACATGATCAAGAATCTCACCGAATTGGGTCGTCATCTGGTGGTGATCATTGATCCACATATCAAGCGGGATAGCAGCTACTTCTTCCATCGCGAGTGCACGGATCGTGGCTATTATGTGAAGACGCGCGATGGCAATGACTATGAGGGCTGGTGCTGGCCGGGATCGGCCAGTTATCCGGATTTCTTTAATCCCGTGGTGCGTGAGTATTTGGCTGGCCAATATGCCTTGGACAAATTTGATACCGTGAGTGCGGACACCATGATCTGGAATGATATGAACGAGCCGTCGGTGTTCAATGGACCCGAGGTGACCACACCCAAGGATTTGGTGCACTTCGGCAACTGGGAGCACCGCGATGTGCACAATCTGTATGGGCATATGTATCTGATGGGCACCTATGCGGGTCTGCAACAACGTGATCCCAACCAGCGTCCGTTTATACTTACGCGTGCCCATTTCGCCGGCTCACAGAGATATGCGGCCATCTGGACGGGTGATAACATGGCCGATTGGGTGCACTTGCAGCACTCGATCAAGATGTGTCTGTCCGAGGCAGTGGCCGGCTTCAGCTTCTGTGGTGCCGATGTGGGTGGCTTCTTTGGCAATCCCGAAACGGAACTACTCGAGCGTTGGTATCAAACTGGCGCCTTTTTACCCTTCTTCCGTGCCCATGCGCATATTGATACCAAGCGTCGTGAGCCCTGGCTATTCCCGGAGCGTACGCGCCAGGTGATACGCGATGCTCTGCTCAAGCGTTACTCTTACCTGCCGCTGTGGTACACCTCATTCTATGAGCTGGAGCAGACGGGTGAGCCAGTGATACGTCCACTTTTGTCGCACTATCCGCAGGATAAGGAGGCATTTGGCATTGATAGCCAGCTGCTGGTGCAGCAACGTTTGCTAGTCAGTCCCGTCATGCAGCAGGGCGTCAGCAAGGTGGATGTGTATTTCCCGGCCATTGATGACAAAAAGAATGGGGATTACTGGTACGATGTAGAGACTTACCAAAGGCAGGAGCGTTCCGGTTATGAGAGTGTCCCGGTGACAGAGTTCAAGGTGAGCTATTAAAACCAAGCGAGACTTCTTTTATCTTTGCCCTCTTGCAGATTCCCGTCTGGCAACGTGGTGGCAGCATTGTACCCAAAAAGGAACGTTTGCGTCGTGCCTCCACACTCATGATCAATGATCCCTACACACTCATCATTTGCCTGGATCGCCAGGGCAAGGCCGAGGGCACTCTGTACTTGGATGATGAAAAGTCCTATCAATATCGCCAGGGCAATTACATCTATGTCAGCTATGAGTTTGCCCACAATCAGTTGACCAATCGTTTCATCGGCAAACCCAAATACAAATCCAATGCCTGGATTGAGCGCATTGTGATTGCGGGTCTGGAACGTCTACCAAAGGGGGCCAGCATTACCGTGAATGGTGTCAGCCAACAGCTAGAGGTAACGCCCAAGGAGAAGGCTGTGGTTGTACGCAAACCTGGCGTTAAAATGGATGTGGACTTTGCCCTCAAACTCAACTATTAGTTGTTTAGTTAAAGTATTAAATACATTTTGAAATTGCTATTAAAGATTTGTAAAAGAAAACTGAGAGAGAGGAGGCAACCAAACCGCAGAGCTAAATGATTCCATTAAAAAAAATGTTCTAAATTTTTTGTAATAAATAGAAAAACGAATTGTAACGAATGATGACGTTCTGGGACTAAAAAGGTGTCAAAATTTGGAATAAGCCTGGAAAAAGTGCCCCAGGAGATTTTTGTATATTTTGAATCAGGGATCGGATGGTATGGACACCAAATATTAAGTCAAAAGGTTGAAAAGTAATCTGCAGAAATACCTAAAAATTAATAATAAAATATCTGGTATCACGCTTCAACATGCATTGTTGATTGAAAGTTAATAAGATTTGGCGTATTTATCCGTCACAAAATTGATGATATATAGATATATATATAAATATAGATAAAGCGCCTTTCTTGAAATATATTAAGTAACGAGGCTCTAAATCAGAGGCAGGCAAGAAATACATTCACATTTTTGCATTGGTGTGTGTGAGAGCAGCGCAAAAATTTCTCTCTTTTTCCAGTAGCAACGACTGCGTCGCGAACACGTAACGCAGCGGAGCTTTAACAGTTTATACCGTGTGTGTGGAAGCAGCGCTGCTTTGAGATTTTTCGTATGCACGCCAGATAGCAAGCTGCCGGCCTCTGCTCTAAATTGTGTCCGACAGTTTTTTGGGGTTACAGGGCGGAGGGTGTAAAATTTTCCAAATCTGAAACAAACTTGATCTGGGTATGGTATTCCATCTCCCTGTTACAAACTCTTGCACAACTTCATGAATCTCTTTTCCCATTTTTAGTTAGAACAGGGCATATTAACATAAGAATATGTATATTTTACAGCTTTTCCAGCCGGTCAAACGAACCGCCAATCGAAACGGTTCGGTTCGGTTCAATTTTCTAATGATTTTCGATGATACTTATTAATTTTAGAATTTTAATCGTTTCCCTAAGATAATTTTGTTACGACATTCCGTTCGATCCTCTGCAAGGGAGATCACTGATAGACTGAATTGATCCCTCGCGATGCAGGATCGATATAAAATTTAAAGATGACTTGACACAAAGTTTACAGCATGTAATCCTGTGTCTTCTGCAATTGCCCGCCGATCTCTTAATATACCTATCATCAATCAGCATTCTTTTCTTGAAAGCTCATTTGTCGTCCTCTAGTGGACAATATTTTCAACTTTCCGTAGTTCTTCTTTACCATAATTCAATCTTAGCCAGGACATTTGTATACCCTTGCAGAGGGTATTATAAAATTTTCCGGATGTTTGTAGCGCATAGAAGGAAGCATATCCGACCACATAAAGTGTATATATTCTTGATCAGCATGACGAGCCGAGTTGATTTAGCCTTGTCCGTCTGTCCGTCCGTCCGTCCGTCTGCCCGTCTGTCCGTCTTTCCGTCCGTTTCTATTGGTATCTCCTCCGTCAGTTTTAAAGCTATCCTCACCAAACTTTGCACAAAGTCTTTTGGTACAAATACGCTGCACATTTGTCGGAACCGGCCGGATCGGATGACTATAGCATATAGCTGTCAGGAACGATCGGTCGAAAAACTAGTCTTAGTGAGAAAAACTTTTTTGTTTTTAATGGAAACGCCTCCAAAGTACGTATTTCTTAGTTTACTATCCTTTTCCATGATTTCATTAAGTTTGGTCGAAATCGGATGACTATAGCATATAGCTGCCATAGGAACGATCGGTCGAAAAACTAGTTCTAGTGAGGAAACCTTTTTTGTTTTTAATGAGAACGTCCTTATCATTGGCATACACTTATTTTATACACTCCTACACAATTCTACAAAGTTTGGTAGAAATCAGATAACTATAGCATATAGCTGCCATAGGAACGATCGGTCGAAAAAGAAGTTCTTGTGAGAAAAACTTTTTTGTTTTAATTGGGATCGCCGCCAAACTTCGTATTTCTTAGTTTTCTATGCTTTTCCATGATTGCACAAAGTTTGGTCGAAATCGGACATCTATATAGTATAGCTCTCAGAGAAAAGTAAGGACAGAAAAGTAGTCTTATTTAGAAAAACAAACTGCAAGGGTATACAAAACTTAGGCCGAGCCGAAGTTAGCTTCCCCTAATTTCAGCTCTTTGTTTTAATGGCATTTCCAGAGTTTTGAAACATTTGGCCATAGATTTTATATTTGATATTTGAATATTGCTTTGATAAACTTCTCTTCTTTGCAATCAGACGTTTGGTCATTTAAAAGTTCTTTTGCTCTAACCAAATCCTCCATGGTACGAAATGGTCTCCTTGGCAACTGAATTATGCTGTAACAATTTCCCGGTCCAAAAAACAAAAACCGAAATCCAAATCATTTTATTAATGTGAAATAAAGCAAAAAAACTTAGAATAAAAGTATCAATGTGAAACGCGCTTTTTTGGATGCAGTTCGTCGCTTCTGGTGGCCCTGGCGGACTTCGCCCTCCCTTCTCTGTCTGTTGATCTTTATCCGTGGAAGCCACCCTAATGACCGAGAGTCGTTCCAAGCCTTGCTTAATTGGAACCGCGTGTGCCGTGGCTGAAGAAGGCCTTTTCGGAGTTTGCCCAGTGACCGAGCGTTGTTCCAAGTCTTGCTTTGTAAGAACGCACCTACCACCGTGTGCCGTATCCCGCAGGACTGCAGTGACTGGTCAGGAGCCGATTCGTTAATCGCACGTCAGGAGTCGGTATGGTCAAGCGTCGGGGCAATTCCATCGGGATTCTCATCCAGACACAGAGACTGATTCGGAATCGCACCGCTAGAGTCCCGAAGTTCGCTCCACTAGTAGGTGCAGTGCGTACAGTACCGCTCGTAGATTCGGAATTCGCACGTCATACTGGCCAATCGTCGGGGCAACTCCATCGGGAATCCCGTCAAGCCGCAAATGCCGATTCAGAATCGCACAACGCACCACAGTGCGTCCAGTACCGCTTGGAGATTCCGAAGTCTCACTTCTGACTGGTGAAGCGTCTGGGGTCACAAATGCCGATTTGGAATCGCACCGCGAATATCCCGAAGCTTTGCGTCAATAGTAGGTGCAGTGCGTACAGTATCGCTCGTAGATTCGGAAGTCGCACGTCAGACTGGCCAATCGTCGGGGCTACTGCATCGGAAATCCCGTCAAGCCGCAAATGCAGATTCAGAATCGCACAACTCACCACAGTGCGTCCAGTACCGCTTGGAGACTCCGAAGTCTCACTTCTGACTGGTGAAGCGTCTGGGGCCACAAATGCCGATTCAGAATCGCACCGCGAATGTCGAGAAGCTTCGCGTCAATAGTAGGTGCAGTGCGTCCAGTAACGCTTGAAGGTTAGGAAGTCACACGTCGGACTGGTCAATCGTCGGGGCTACTCCATCAGGAATGCCGCCAAGCCACAAATGCCAATTCGGAAATCGCAAGTCCAGAGCCGATTCGGAATCACACCACGGGAGTTCCGAAGGGTTGCTTCATTAGTAGGTGCACTGCGTTCCGTACCGCTTGAAGATTCGGATGTCAAGCGTCTGGGCTCCTCCATCGGGAATCCGGTGCAGACTCAGATGCCGACGGGGAAATCGTACATCCGGAGCTGCTACAACGGGACTAGTCCAACTTACCAAGATGTTTACTCGACCGACGTCTCGCACTAATTGAGCTCGCTTGTGTTTGAGGTGCTGCTTTTATACGCCGCTGGCGCTGTCGCCAATGGCAGCGCTTGCAGCTGATAGTGACAGATAGTGACAGCGCTTGTTATCGACAGCTATCGATTGTTGGCGCGCACCGTATGCGGTTGAAATCACGCGCATGATTTGAATTAATTTGTATAAACTTAGGTCTATGCTGAAAATGAACTTACATAGCTCTGGGGTCAGCCGCTCCTTGCGTATGCTAAAAATAATAAGGGATAAGGAGAAAGATGACAGTGTGTTGCTTCTTGCACAGAATATGAGCTCAGGTCTAAGGATTTTCACTTTAGTAAATTCAAATTTGGTCCATGTCGAAAGTGAAAACCGGAACAGGCCTGGTAAACTATTTTATGTTTATGTGTGCGGTAATAGCAGGCATTTGGCTTACTTCTTGATGGATGAACTTGAGCTGGTTTGGGCATATTTTTTTTGAAAAATGATTAATGAGAGTGGTCAAACACCAGGCAGAACCTTAGAGTCCAAGAGAAGGAATCACGGAGTATGGGACAGTAAAGTAAAAACTATAGCTTGCAAATAGAGCTCTCTGGTGAGAAGGAGTGGTCTATGACCTATGACTCTCAAGACTCTCATCCTTAGATCCCAAAAAAGAAGAGGCAGCGAGATCCAGAAAATAGAAGGATAGGAAATCAGTAATACGCTTTATAACGTCAAACCTTGGTTCCTAGCTTTATAAATAACACAAAAATACCAAACACAAAGCTTTGACTATGCATAGATTTGGTTCATAGTTTCTGAAAAGAATCTCAAAAAAATACGCAAATGTAGTAACTAAGGAAACAAAAGTGTCTATTAACTAGTTTATACCGCGATTTTTTCAATCAGCAGTGACTGGAGTTTTTTTCGAATTTAAAATTCGAGAATAAAGAGAAAGGAGCATTTGTCAAACATTTGCCAAATATATGCCAAGACTCTTAGAAACTAGCGTTTATGATGCGTGATATGATATATAGTTTCTTTTCGTTTACGGACTTGTTTTCAATAGAATTATCAGATCTTAAAAAACAACTATACTTTCTTTATATTCGTTCTCAATTTGATATAAAATGGCAATGGCAGTGTGAGAAATATTGAGAGGAAATCGTTGACTCCGCTCTCACAGTTTCTATTTTTATGGGAGAGGAATTGTGTGGGGAGTTTTGCGGTCTTGATTCAAGAATGGCCGCTCTTGAAATTGTATCTATTAAGCTCTGTGTTTAGGAATGAGCAATCTTAGTTTTAGTTATGATTAGCTCTTGATTCGAATATAATTCTTCTTGATTTTTGAGAATTTTTCATACCTAGATCAAGCTATGAAACTCTCGAAATAAGAAAACTTGAATAAACAAACTTTTTACCAAACAGAGGTGTTGAGGTTCGGGAGATCATGCATTAAGGGCCGATTGCTCATCTTATACTTATGTAACCTCAGCTAAGATAATCTCAACTTAGCTAACCTTATCTTACCTCATCTAAACTCACTTAGCCTAACCTAACCTTACCCAACTTCACCGAGCCTTACCTAAACTCACCTTACCTCAGCTGACCTCAGCTAACCTCACCTAACTTCAGCTAACCTCAGTTAACCTATCACATAAACAGAGCAAATCATAAGTTTATTTGACATATAGCACCTATTTAGAACAGTGGTGGGCATGAAATTTGATTTTGGGAGCAGTCCAGTATCAACAACAGAAAAAACTAACCCCCATTACCGATGCTCAAAAGCCAGACTCATTCGCCGTATATGTATTTGTTTGGCGTCGTGCCCCAATTTGCAAAAGATTTGTTGTTGTTTTCGCTCCGAAGCGAGGCAGCTGCGCTTGTTATTCTGTCTGCCATTGCGCGGAGGCGCCAAGGCAAGCGAGGCAATTTTTAATGCGTCTGCATGGCGCCAGTTGCCGTAAAATAACCTCTCGGGAGCAGTGGGAGCAAGGGCTTGCCCACCATTGAAGTGTGGTCCGGGGTTTGGGGGATCCTGAAAACAAGAACCTTACCATCATATCTAAGGAAAAAGTTAATTCCTGAACCATATCTTACGTGTAATCTTGATATATTTTCCTTAAAACAGATTTGAAATCGTTTTTTTTCAGCCCACCCATTTCCCAAAAAGTGGATAGCCGGTTATAAGATTCAATTTCTCATCCAGTTCTAAGGGTTTCTAAATAATTGTAAGATTCTATAAATACGACAGGGAACTATTGCTACAACTGAAGTACCACTTAGATGTAGATAGCAATGTATGATGACAAGAGAGCAGAGTTCAATAAAAACAGCGATGTGATAAGAAACAAATCAAGTTTCCGATTCAAAACCGTGGGTTCGATGGCTTTCTGAACTCCGGACCAAACGTAAACCCTTCCTCTGAACCTCTTATGACCTTAAAGAGCAAGAACCTTTACCAGTTTTCAATTTATTTATATAATGTATAATATAGCATATTTTTTTGTTCTTCATCTTAAGACATCATATTTCCCAATGGAGACCTCTCATCAGCTGCTCTAGGATATAATATATTCTGCAAAGGAAGAAACATTTAAATCAGTTCGAAGAAAAATCAATTAGCTTACCAGTTTCTTCTTCTTCCATAGCTGAATCCATCATGGGATTGCGTGACTCAAAACGCACTGAATTCAACTTTAGGTGTGTCTTCGCCAGATCTACAAAGAACTCATCGATCTCCATAAACTCCCACACAATGCGTTTAAAGCACACCGGACAATGCCAATCCCCGCTGACCTCCACACGCTCCAGAAACTCCAATGCATCAAAGCATTCCAGATGATGACAATTGGCGGCACGGCAAGGATACCGCATGCGCCGTCTGGATAAGGGACAGACGAGCCGTATATTGATGCTGTTATAGCTATTGTGGGCCCTATTGCCCATGCTCAAGACACGATCCACAATCTCTTGGGTCATATGTTTGGGACGCAACTGCAGTTGGATGCGTTCAAGCATCTCCTTAGCGCTTAAGCGACGCACTAGCTCCACACTGAAGCACGACTGCACCTTGAATTCGGGTACATAGTGCAGTTCGATATGGCTGGCCAGCTTCTTGTGTGCCAGCATTACCTGGTTGGTGATGTTAATGGGTCCCGGCACCACGCCACGCGGCAGCGAAACCTCATTCACCCGAATGCTGATGGGCTCCCGCAACTTGTCTGACTGCGGCTGATAACGCTTCACCTCTCCGAAACGAAGCAGCACCTCACCACGCTGCGAGGTCAGCTCGAAGGACTGAATGTCAGTCAGCGCAAACGTTAAGCTGAAGCGATGCAGTCCCGACTTGGACTGACGCTTCACCATGCAGGTGGGACGCACCAGCTCGGCCAGCACCTTGTAGAAGGGCATCTCACGGAATCGCACATAGGTGGCATCACCCAACTGGGAGTTATCGAAGTTGATGATCAAACCAATCGGCACACAAAGCCAATAGGCGGCTAAAGGGACCAGCTCAGGGTCCTCTGGGTCTTCTTCATCACCTTTGTTGCTTTCGTCGCTTGAGCTTGCGATTAAGTAGTCCAAAGTATCCTCGGAAACGCTGCGGCTGCCGTTTGTAGCATTTGTGCTCGACATTTTTATTTTAGAGACAAATTTTTACTGACTTGTGTTAGCTCTCGGCAGTGTCGAATAATGAACTGAGAGTTGTTCTGACCAGTTGCCCAGCTGCCCAGCCAGATTTGGTTTGACATTAATTCCAAGGAGTACTCAATTGAACGATTTTTGATAGATTTAATCATTTTTAAAACAGGGTGTCCCAAAAAAATTTTTGATGTGTAACATCTTTAATTTTGGTACGGAGGATTTTAGTAGGGGTAAAATTTGATTTCAGCGTCACGCGTCACGCTGGGCGGAGGGGGGGGGGGGGGTTCAATTTCAGTTGGCTGGCCAGGCACACCCACCCGCACACACACACTCACACACAAAAGCAAAACACAAAAAAAAAGAAAAAAACAGACACAAAAACAAAGTCAATATCAAAGACAAAAACAAACACAAAGATAAAAACAAAGACATTAACAAACTTCTTCTTCTTCTTATTTGGCCCGATATTTCAATCACAACCGTTTGACGGTCTCGGCCGCTGCAATGAATGCCCGCCACTCGCCTCTGTCTTGTGCGAGCTGGCACCAGTTGCTCAGTTTAAGCGCCTCAATGTCTTTCAGCACCTGATTTTCCCATCTTAGTTTCGGGCGTCCTACCCTTCTTCCTTTCCCTAATTCGTTCGCCTTCCGCCTGTACACTTTTTTTTACTGGAGCTTCTTCATCCATAAGACTAACATGTCCAATCCAGCGCAGCCGCTGTTGTTTTATGCGCTTGACTATATCAGTGTCCCCTTAGAGCTTATACAGTTCGTGGTTCATACGGGTGCGGAACTCATCGCCAACTTTTACAGACCCATAAATCCTCCAAAGGAGGATGCTCTGCGCCGTGTTGCAGGACTGGGATAAAATGCGACTTGTATAGCGCAGTTCTCGTTTTTCGAGAGAGGGTTCTGTCCTTGAACTCCTAACTAGGCCCGTAGTAACATCGGTTTGCCAGAATTTTATTTCTTCGGATCTCCAGACTGATGTTGTTGTCGCTGGTAATCATCGTTCCGAGGTGGACAAAGTCCTTTACAACGATAAAGTTGCAGATTGTCCAAGACGCGTAGGTTCACTGCGCGCTGAGACTAGGAACTTCGTCTTTTCCTCATTTACCGCTAAGCCCATGAGTTTTGACTGCTTCTCAATCTCTGAAAACGCCTTGCTAACTGCCCGTACGGATTTGCCGATAATGTCAATGTCATCGACATATGCAAGTAGCATTACATCTTTTTAAAAGATGGTGCCCGATCTGTTAGGATTTGGGCACTCGGAGAGGTTTTTTCCTATTTTGACTGAGCTTTGTGTGCTTTTCAACGTCATCATGCAAAGTCGAACGTACTTTGCCGGTATACCAAAAGTAGACAGGGCTTCAAAGAACTTTGACCTTATCGGTGTGTCGAGAACGGCTTTATAATCATGGTCTCATGGGTTAAAAAACCCAAAAACAAAGACAAAATCAAACAAAACAAAGACAAAATCAGAGACAAAATCAAAGACAAAAACAAACACAATGAAAACTGAGTATCTAAAATTTATCATCGAATATTTATAATCGAGTACTAAGTATCGAATACTTAGTCTCTAATACTTAGTATCGAATACTTCGAATCGAGTACGGAGTATCACGTACTTGTAATCGAATAATAAGTATCGAGTACTTAGTATCGAGTACTAATTATTGAATACTTAGAATCGGGTACTGAGTATCGAGTGCTTGGTATTGAGTAATAAAAATCGAGTACTTCGAATCGAGTACTGAGTATCAAATACTGAGTATCGAGTACCTAATAGTACTCGAACTTAGCATCGAATACTTAGAATCGAGTACCGAGTATCAAGAACTTGGTACTCAGTATCAAATACTGAGTATCGAGTTCTCAATATCGAGAACTTAATATCAAATACTTAGAATCGAGTACTACAGGGTGGTCCATCGAGTGTTTGGAATTTGAACTATTCATAATTTGACTTTAAAATCGTCAAATGTCATTCGGAAAGCGACTAATATTTAGTAAAAACTTTGACATTTACAAAATGTGTCGCTGTACGCTTAAAGAAAGTTGAGAAATTTGCAGATTTTACTGGCTCGAGGTCTTGTTATGCTATTGGCATAACTTTAAACAGAGGCACACAACACAACAAAGAAGGCTTCAGGTTTGATCGGACGCGTTTCATGAGGGACCAAATCCTCACTCATTAGCGATCTTGAGCCTGAAATGTCTATCCAAAGAGCAGCCACTCCATGCCAGCGACGGCAAAATTGTTTGGGAATTCCAAAGGCAGCTTGAGCGCAAAACACCAAAAAGACAGCCTAAGACTGCCATTCCCCTTTGTAAGTGTGTGGCCTCCATTGGACTTTGTACTCAGTGAGCAGCCAAGCGGCCGCCACTTCTGAAGCAAAAGTCCAAAAATGTTGAGGCGTGGCCAAAAAAAGCTTGTTCTGCGTAGGGACAATAGGAGTCTACTTACAAAATTTGGTGGCTCTAGCTCTTCTAGTCTCCGAGATCTAGGTTTTCATACAGACAGACGGACATGGCTATATCGACTCGGCTGTTGATGCTGATCAAGAATAAATATACTTTATGGGGTCGGAAATGCTTCCTTCTGCCTGTTACATGCATGACTTTAGTATACCCTCTTTACTCTACGAGTAACGGGTATAAGGAAGGTTGCTACTTGCAACACTTAAATAACTTTTTGCTAAATGAAAATTTAATTTGATTCAACCTTCTTCTGTAATTTCAAAGGCTCAGCTAATTTTCTAATTTCGCTATGTTAGTTGCCCGGCCTATACACACACACACACTCATTGTGGCAAGTGGGAGTAGCAGGTAAGAATGCCAAGTATATTGTTGTCCCAAAGTGTGAGTTAATTAAATTCCCTCACATCAAAATGTTATTGTGAAAAGGTTGCCAGAGCAGTCTCTGGAGTGATCAGAGAGTATCAGTGTGAGAGAGACTGAGAGAGCGAATGCATAAACAAAAGTTTTGTTGTTGTGCATGCATACGTATTTATGCAGAAAATGCACAAGATGTAAACACTCACTGAGTGAGCTCACTCACAAACATACACACAGAAAAGACCTTTTCGGCAAGCGGTCTTTTCCAAACGGTCGGCAAAAGACCAAGAGCGAAAAAGCAAAGACAAATGTGTTTCTCTCCTCTCAAGACCGAAAAAACAGAGAGCGCTGTTAAAGGCATGATGTAATAACTATAAGGTGGTCCCGTCCGGAAAATCACTCCCTTATTGTATGTTGAGAAATGAGTCCAAGCCTACTAATTTCAAGTGAGTAACATTTTCTATGATTAACCCTGAGAATGGCAGTGGGGTACATTTACAGACTACTGTAGCAACTTATGCTCAATGATTAAAAAATTAGACAAGAGTTTAATTTTCTTATAGTTTAATTTTTAACAATTTTGAGATGGCAATTAAGCGTTGTTTTTGATGTTTTATAGCTAATTTTTTGTTAAGATGCTTAATTCTAAAATAAATTCGAATTTTAAAATAAAATAGTCAAAAAAACCGGTTGTTTCCACGATTTTTTAATGCCCTGAACAATAGCCAGTTGGACATAGTTACTGGGTGTACGCAGTATCAGCAGAACTGTCGTATTCATACGAAGCAGTCACCTTCATCTCGTCAAAAGCCAAAACACAAAGCCTGTCCACCAAATCCATTTCTTCATGTTTCATTAAATCGATGACTACATTCAGTGTACCTGTCTTTATATCAACATTTGACAACCATCTGAATATAGTTGTACGGCTTGGTAATGGAAATCCTTTTTTATAGAGATGATGGTAGGCTCGAGGTCCTGCAGCATGAAGACAAATTGCATCTGATATGTCTGACGAGTTGAATACGGTCCGTTTTCCGTTATTTTTTAATATTTTTATTTGAGTCGGAGTAAAAATTTTACTTGGGAACTTCTGCATATCCTCCGACTCTTTAAGCTGTTGACGAAGATCACGAACTTCACTCTCAAGCTGATATATTTTTTGTCGCATGCTTTTATTTTCAAGTAGTATGGCAGAAGTTATAGCTTCAGATCTACAAAATTATTTATTTTTATACTGAAAACATGTAATATACTCAGTACCAACGAACTTTGGCCAAAATTAAAAGTCTACTTAATCTGAAATCTGTTTTTCTTACGGACAGACGGACGGATAGACGGACATGGCTATATCGACTCGGCTGTTAATGCTGATCAAGAATTTATAGTATGTTACATACTTTTGCACAAACTTAATATGCCCAGAGTTCTTTTGGTACAGAGTACATATAATAACGAATTTTTTAACTGTAAGCTTACTCTGTTTGCACGCTTGAATTTGTGTAGCCAGGTCGAATGATTTCCGGTTCACGCTCCGGCTCTGGTATTGCATCTGGCACTAGGCGTCTTCTCTTCGACACCTGGCCTTTGTTGGTTAAAGGCTTCCAATCGGTAGCTTTAAAATGTGTGTGGCAGATTTTTCCATTTGGACCAAAACTACATCCTAAGGATTCTTCCCACAGTTTTCTTTTGTGTCCATCTTTGGGAACATGAATAAAATTCACTCCCTCAGTTTTAATAATCTCACGACAATAATTGCAAAAGGACATTTTTTTATCCTCACTTAAGGGTTAAAGCAACAAACACAAAATTTCGTCAGATTCGAACCTACTCTGTTAACTGCCTGTCAAGTTATGACAATAAGGGAGTAATCGAGAGAGCAGCTCTCATGACGGGACCACCTTATAGTTATTACATCATGGTTAAAGGTTGCTTACATCCCGGTTTTTTTGTGAGAACTGCAAAGAGAGGACCGTTTGTTGCGACCTCTGCTTTTCATTGCAAGCATTACTTTTTAAATCGTAAAACGCTTTCGTTTTTGTGTTGCAAGAAACTGAATCAATTCCGTTTCCGAAAAGTTGCAGTGGAAGTGGAATTGAGAACTGGACTGATAAATCACAAAATTGAGCACAAATCTGATAACTAATATACAATCCCTTTCATAATGGAAACAGGATTGTGTAAAACAGCTTAAAGAGGGGATCAAAAAGGAAGTTAGCACAATAACTATTTGAACACAACACTGTCAGGATCAAGTCTACAAGTTAAAAAGGGTATCGCTTTCACCTTAATACAATCCCAAGAAATTGACTTGCATCTTAAATTTATTTTGCAAGTATTTCTTTTTTTTTTTAATTTGTTGTACAGTTTTCAGTTGGCTTTTACAACAAACATGGCCAAAAGATATTTCAATTAAAATGTGGCCACATAAACCGAAACCAAGGCATTTTGGCCCTAAGGGGAAGGCTGAGCCACAGAGAGAAAGAGAGGGAGAGAGCGAAAGGGGGCTAGGGATAGGAATAGGGAAATTTTCATAAAATTTTTCATAACTTTTCGTTTCGGTTGAGCTTAAGAATGTTGTAAATATTTTTGCAGCTTTTCGCTGTGTGGTCATTTGGTATATACATATATACATACGTACATACATACATATCCGTTTGTATGGAGCAAATGTAAGTCAGCAAAATTTTCCAGCAGCATAAGCATAATTATTTTTAATGCGCTCTAGAAGATATTGTAATTACAACAATATACTTGGCATTCCTACCTGCTACTCCCACTTGCCACAATGTGTGTGTGTGTGTGTGTGTGTGTGTATATAGGCCGGGCAACTAACATAGCGAAATTAGAAAATTAGCTGAGCCTTTGAAATTACAGAAGAAGGTTGAATCAAATTAAATTTTCATTTAGCAAAAAGTTATTCAAGTGTTGCAAGTAGCAACCTTCCTTCTTTAATTATAGTAGGTTCACCTCGGAAGACATGTAAGTGTAAATACTTGTATGGGGTGTGCCAACATTAAATTTCAGGTCAAAGGTCACAAAAATCGGTTTTTGCACTTTTTTGTAAATATCTCATTTCCTATGGGTTTTTGCTATTTGTTTTTATCAATATTGTGAATACAAAATTCTCTGCAAATTTTGATAAATAAAATTTTTCATACGGTGAACCGTTTTCGAGATAGAGGGCAGAGAGCGCGCGGTCAAAGGATCACTTCAGGTCAACCAATGCCTTTGGGCGAAAACGCGGTGACACGTAAAATTGAAATTTTCTTTTTTTCAACCATTTTCGATTATTTTTTTAACAACACTCAGTTCCGTTGTTGTTTTTCTGTAGTGCCGCCATTTTAACTGAACTTTACTGGCCAGGTACGACTGGTTTATCGTTTACTTGTAAAGAAACATGTGATATGGCGAACTTTTCGCTTCGGTTGGGTACATTTTTGTATCTGATCATCGTAGAGAACAGCATTTTTTGAAGTACTATCAAATCCCCAAACATGAAGAGTATTGTTCCATAAGTCGATTTACGTGCAACAATGTACAAGGACTGACCAAGATAAAGTACAGGGGGTGAAACTGGAACAACTTTACGTTCTAGGCACCAAACAGAAAAAAAGAGAAGAAAACAGAAAGGCTCAAAAGTAACTGTAAGAAAAAGACGTCCCGATAGCAATCGCTGGTACTTTTTATTTTTGGTATCTAGAAAGTAAGTTGGTACTTACTTTTCCAGGAGGTGGATAAGATTTGTTTCTATGTGTTCGGATCTTCAAATTGCGAAAGATCATTTTTACTTCGTAGAAGCTTTTGATAAAATATTAGCTTGTGCATCACGGAAGAAATGATGGCGAAAGCTCCAACTTTCTCATTTTATGTTTGTTTTAGGAAGAAGACACTAAACTTTAGTGTGAATGGAATCATTATTTTCGTGAAAATCCAAACGAACTGAGGTTCCGATTGTGAAGTTTGTAAGTCAGTGTTTCACATTCGAATCATCCCCAGTTTCTGTTTTTTGATAACAGTATTTTGAACTCAAGGACTCACATTTTTTCCGTGTTTTTCTTTTTCAGCAGCCTCATCAGAACACAAAAAAACATTTTCTTAAAACAAAACTTCACCCGTTTTTAGTTTTGAAATTGTACGTCGTAGTTACCAAGATACGATTAAAACTAAAAAAGAGAAGACGGTCGTAACTATACAATACAATTGAACAAGGTCCGTAGTGTATAATAGGGGCCCGTATAATTCCAAGGTATAGTAGAAGGATTTAAAATTTACAGATTTTAAAGAAGACACAATTACTTTTTTTTAAAATGTCTTAGTGTAAATGGGAATATAATTGTATTATGATTTAGTTTTCTACTATTTTTTTAATTTTTTTGAATAGATATCGTTTAGAAATGATAAAAAATTAAGTTAAAAAAGGTATTTTAATCATTGTTATCGATAGTTCAAAAGGGGTTCCCCAGAGGCACTGGTTGACCGAAGTGATCCTTTGACCGCGGCTCGCCTCATCTTGAAAACGTTCACCGTATGAAAAATTTCTTTATAAAATTTGTAGAGAATTTTGTATTCTAAATATGATAAAAAACAAATAGCAAAAAACCCATAGGAAATGAGATATTTACAAAAAAAGTGCAAGACCTTTGACCTTGAAATTTTATAGTTGCGCACACACTACCATATGTAGGTTTTGAGACAACTTTTAGAGTGTCAATATACAAGTATTTACAGACTTACAGCTGGGTATCTAGAATTCCAAGATTCCTACCTAATTTAAGCTTAAATGACTGGACTACTTATACCCGTTACTCGTAGAGTAAAGAGGGTATACTAAAGTCATGCAAATGCATGTAACATACTGCAATGCCGAAGTTAACTTTCCTTTTTATACCCTTGCAGAGGGTATTATAAAATTGTCCGGATGTTTGTAACGCATAGAAGGAAGCATCTCCGACCACATAAAGTATATATATTCTTGATCAGCATGACGAGCTGAGTTGATTTAGCGTTGTCCGTCTGTCCGTCCGTCCGTCTGTCTGTTTCTATGCTATCTCCTCCGTCAGTTTTGAAGCTATCCTCACCAAACTTTGCACGAAGTCTTGTGGTACAAATAGGCTGCACATTTGTCGGAACCGGTTGGATCAGATGACTATAGCATATAGCTGCCATAGGAACGATCGTTCGAAAAACTAGTTCTAGTGAGAAAAACTTTTTTTAATTTTAATGAAAACATTCTTATTATTGGCTTACACTTATTTTATATACTTTTGCACAATTCTACAAAGTTTGGTCGAAATCGGATGACTATAGCATATAGCTTCCATAGGAACGATCGGTCGAAAAACAAGTTCGAGTGTCTAAAACTTTTTTGTTCTTAATAAAAACGTTCTTTTTATTGGCTTATTCTTATTTTATATACTTTAACACATTTCTACAAAGTTTTATCAATCAGTATGAACGATCTGTCGAAAAAGAAGTTCTAGTGAGAAAAACTTTTTTGTTTTAAATGGGATCGATTCCAAATTTCGTAATTAACAGTGTATTATGCTTTTCCATGGTCGAAATCAGACATCTATATAGTACTATATAGTATATAGATCCCATAGATGAGTATTTTTTTTGGAAGACCTTTTGATGATTAAAAGAAGATTTCTGTTATGTGTGATTAAAAGAAGACTGGAAAATGACTTATGTATATGCTCAAAATGTGGGTTATTCAAAAACAATTCCAAAAAGTCTCGCAAATGTCTCGAAAATGAGTCAGAATAGCGGGTTCAAAACGACTCTTCAAGAAGAGTCTCAGCTAGGCTACCTTGTTCTCCCGACAAAAGTATCATTTATGATCAGAAAATGTAGGACATTTATGACTATTTTAATCAGACCGCCCGGCAAACAAAGTTTGGAGTGCTCCGAATTATGTGTCTGAGTAAAGGTTTATAGCGCTTTTGGAGTAAACACATAAATTTGAAAGTTTTCGGAGCATATTCAGTGCTCTCTAAGCATGGGCTCATAGAAAACACTTATGTATTAGCATTTTTGGAGTTGAAGTAGGCAAGTAATCGAAAATTTTGTTTTGGTTGGATGTTTTACTTTCTAGAAAGGCCTAGAAAGGAAACTTCTATGTGTCTTTTCTTGAGTTTTATATATACTTCATTGGGATTATGTTAGCACTTATATCCGTGTTAGAAAAGAGACAGTTTACACTCAGAAATCTTCCACATAAAGTGCGACCGTTTTCCGAGCTCTTTTTTGAGCACATTATGAAGGTGAATGCTAATAAAAAAGCGTCAGAAAAGTTTTAAAACACGCACCTGTTGCTTGCTGGGCGAGGACTCAAAAAAAGACTCAAATGTGATTATGGTAGCTGTATGCTATAGTCAGCCGATTTGGATCAAAATTTGTAGAATTGTTTGAGAGCATTAAAACCAATAAATGCCAAGTTTGAAGGCTTTTCCATTGAAATCAAACACATATTTGTTACCAAGACTATTTTTCAGACATATCTTTTCTTTAGCAGGTATACTAAATAGTTGACCGATTTGGATCAAACATGGTGGAGTTGTGAAAAGTACACCCAAAAAAAAGTAGTCATTAAAATGACACTATTTAGTCATCAATTTGAAACTATTGAGTATCAAATTCTCTTTAATACTCCAAGTATCAAGTTGATATTTTCGAAAGTATTAAAATGATATTTCGAAAATTTCAAATTGATACTAACTAGTATCAGGCTGACACTACTTTGTATTACTTTTTTAGTATCAATTTGATACTAACAATTATCATTTTGATATTTTGACTGTCAAAGTTTTGGTATCATTTTAGCTACTAGCTTTCCTCAATTTAACAGTTTTTCTTATCAAGTTTAAGTACCATTTCAGTCATCAGCAAACTACCATTAAAACTATAACATAAACACTTAAGAACTTATATATTTTTTATTCCGTATTCTTACAAAACGTATTTTATGACTATGGGAAACTTTGTACTCTCATATATCAACGCGGATGTTATTCAAATACAGAAGTCACTGTAAGGAAGTGCATCATGCGAACCTAATTGACATAGGGCGGACCCCTTCTGTTTTAGTACTCCCCCAATTATGTTGGCATGATTGTGCAATTTGTCCCAGCTTGAGAACCTTCTTCAGTAATGGAGCTGACTTTGTTTCGATCATCTTGGATAGCGCAGAAACAGCGTGGCATACCTCCTCCCTAAAAAGTTATATTTGTTATTTACAAATCTGAGTAAATAACGATGTGAAGTTCATATGTTTCGCTGCTCACCTTGTAATTATAGAGCTAGAGCTCCATATTGAAACACATTAGTTTTAATGTCAATAGTCAAACGCCTACTGGTCTGCCAGCTCAGCAGGCATCGTTTCACATACGAGCATGACATTTCGAATATTCGAACTATCATAAAATAGTGTTTGTTTCAAACTGATACTTTTGCGTATAAAATTAATAACCAAAGGATCAATTTGATACTATCTAGGGTTATATTGATACCAAAAAAAAGATACTGGTGTTAGTTTCAATTTGAGACAACGTGTATCAAATTGATATTGATACCAATTTTTTTGGGTGTATATAAAACAAATTAATAAGAAGTTTGAAGATGTTTCCATGGAAAACAGCAAGTTTTTCTTACAAAAAGTAGTTTTTCTTCCGATCGTTCCTATGACAGCTAAATGCAAGGTTATAAAAACTCAACCTTTACTCATCTGTAAGCCATGTATTCTTTTCTCAAAGTGTATGCAACTATAGTTAGTTTTCCATATGCCAAACAAATGATACTTGGCTAACAAATTTCGTGGTATTTTCTTCATAAGAATTTTTTAATTTAACGCTCAATAAGCTTTTGCCGCGTTTCGCGTAATTTTTTGTGCTGACTAAAAACGCAGTAAGAGACGAGACGAAAAAAAAAAAATGTAAAACTACATTCAAACAGACAGTGGCACAGTGCGAAAATTTTGCCTAAAGGGAAGCCTCCCAGTGTGTCTGTGTGTGTGTGTGTGGCATTCGACCAAGATTGATGGGAATTTAAATTGAGCATTTTGTTATAAATATGCGCGCGTTTTACTGTGTTTTGCGGCAGATTCGCCCCAAAACTAGGTTTAGGAGAAGACTAAGGGTGGTCTGATAGTACAAGTTGGGGGAGTTGTTGTTGGAACCTGCCCCCAAAACGTGGTACATGGTACGTGTGTGCATGCGCCGCACTTAACTTGACAGTCAGCAAGTCAGTCAGTCAGTCCGTCAGTCAGTCAGCCACCTCCTATTCCAACCCGCAGTCAGTCATCCTATTGTCTCTCTGGCGTTGGCGGTGGTTCTGGAGCAAGGTTTACGCTGTACAGTGAACAGCATAATTATTGGGAACTGCTAGGTTTTGTCTATATTTATAGGATTTTATGAAAACAGTTCTTGCATTCAGAACAAATTGTTAAAGAACTCGAAAATTTAAATAACAATCTTGAATTACAAAATGAAAATATATGAAATTGATATAATTTCGTTTTTTAGTTAAAAAGGAGCTTCTACATCAAAGAACCACTTGAATAAATCGGGATTAATTTAGGCATAAACCGGGATCGATCTGAGTGCACAACATATTGTAAATAGTTCAAAAAAAAGTTTGGCTTAAGAACATATCGGTATTCGATTCAATTATGCAATTTATAGGCACCAATGAATCAAAGTTCTTTCTCGAAGCATTATAAAGGATTTAGTTTAGTTTTAAACAGGATGTTCAACTCCCGATTCGTGCTTATGTTAATCTAACCCATTATTGAAATATTGAAATCCAGAGTTTGTGAATTTTAAAAATCTCTTGAATCAACAAATTCCAGGCTCATTGTGAACATAAGAAACAGAAAATACTAGATTCAAGTATAAAAATGATTTATTCTCAGTCTACTCATTTTATCCGCTCTATCAAGGTCATATCTATTGGATCTTTATGAAATATCCGTATGACCTTTTTATTATCCTTTCAAATTTCCAATTGATCTTAATAACGAATCCGATGGATCTGTTATTTTTATATCCATTAGATGATGTATCAGTAGCTAGGTTTGATCAGAGAGTTGGGTCACTCGCCGTACTCCCATATCCTGGTGAGGGGGTGCTACTCTAATATTCTCTTTCTTATAATTGTTGTTGCTAAAAAATTTTATTTGTTGATGTTGTGTACCGAAAGAGACCAGCTCATTCTGTCTTTGTGGGGTACGCTTGCTCGCTGAGGCAAGCAGTGAAAACAAAATAGTTTTATAGTGGAAGTTAACTACGGCTCGGGAGTTTTGTTTAGCTTGTTGACAATTTTTCTCTACTGGGATCTTTATACTTATAGATGTCTGATTTCGACCAAACTTGGTGAAATCATGGAAAAGCATAATACACTGTTAATTACGAAATTTGGGGGCGATGCCATTTAAAACAAAAAGTTTTTTCTCACTAGGAAGTTATTTTTCGACCGATCATTTATACTGCAGCTGTATTCTATGGTCATTTTGAGAAAACTTTGTAGAAATGTGTTAAAGTATATAAAATAAGAATATGCCAATAAAAAGGGCGTTTTCATTAAAAACAAAAAAGTTTTCTTCACTCGAACTAGTTTTCCGACCGATCGTTCCTATGGGAGCTATATGCTATAGTCATCCGATTTCGACCAAACTTTGAAGAATTATGTAAAAGTATATAAAATAAGTGTATGCCAATGATAAGGACGTTTTCAATAAAAACAAAAAAGTTTTTCTCACTAGAACTAGTTTTTCGACCGATCGTTCCTATGGCAGCTATATGCTATAGTCATTCGATTTCGACCAAAGACGGACAGGGCTAAATCAACTCAGCTTGTCAGGCTGATCAAGAATACATATACTTTATGTGGTCGGAGATGCTTCCTTCTATGCGTTACAAACATCCGGACAATTTTATAATACCCTTTGAAAGGGTATAAAAAAAAAGAATATTAAATATCCATAGTATTGTTAAAAACTATGCTTTGAACTGTTGAATAATATCCGTTTCCTCATATCTATTGGTTTTTATGAAATATCCATATGACCTTTTTATTATCCTTTCGAATTTCCAATTGATCTTAATAACGAATCCGATGGATCTGTTATTATACCCTTGCAGAGGGTATTATAAAATTGTGCGGATGTTTGTAACGCATTGAAGGAAGCATCTCCGACCACATAAAGTATATATATTCTTGATCAGCATGACGAGCTGAGTTGATTTAGCCCTGTCCGTCTGTCCGTCCGTCTGTTTCTATGCTATCTCCTCCGTCAGTTTTAAAGCTATCCTCACCAAACTTTGCACGAAGTCTTCTGGTACATATACGCTGCACATTTGTCGGAACCGGCCGGATCGGATGACTATAGCATATAGCTGCCAAAGGAACGATCGGTCAAAAAACTAGTTTTAGTGAGAAAAACTTTTTGTTTTTAATGGAAACGCCTCCAAAGTACGTATTTCTTAGTTTACTATCCTTTCCCATGATTTCACTAAGTTTGGTCGAAATCGGATGACTATAGCATATAGCTCCCATAGGAACGATCGGTCGAAAATCTAGTTCTAGTGAGAAAAACTTTTTTTTTTATTTGAAAACGTTATCTTGCTATTTATTTACTTGACTATTCTAACTAGTTCTAGTGGAAAAACTTTTTGTTTTTAATGAAAACGTCCTTTTTATTGGCATATTCTTTATTTATATACTTTGGACACATTTTTACAAAGTTTTATCAAAATCGTATGTCTATAGCATATAGCTGCAGTATGAATGATCGGTCGAAAAAGAAGTTTTAGTGAGAAAAACTTTTTCTTTTAAATGGGATCGCCTCCAAATTTCGCAATTTACAGTGTATTATGCTTTTACATGATTTCACCAAGTTTAATCAAAATCAAACATCTTTATAGTACAGATCCCATAGAAAAGTAATGTCCAAAAAGTAGTCTTAAAAAACTTTTTTGTTTTCAATGGCAGCTGCAAGGGCCGAAGTTAACTTTCCCCAATTTTTTTCTTCATAATGTTCCGTGCAAATTTTGAAAAAAGTATAAATCATTTTGGGATGATATCAAAACCATTTTAAAGAGGCATCAATGCACTACATTATAGAGTTTGCAATTATCGGAGTTTAAATTGATGCCTGCGAAAAACACTTTTGTACTTGTCCCGTGCGAATGCCATGGATTTTGTTTTCTCTTTTGGGGTAGTAAAATTGTAGCTTTCATCCAACTGATCTATACCAAACATGCTTAAGTCTGTATGGATGTAATAAGTGGCAGAATCCAATTCAATACTCAATTGAAGACAAAGACTTTTATAACCTTGTGATAGTCGACGAAAAAAACATGGATCAATATTGAAACGAAACAACAGTTGGCCATATGCAGCTCTGTGGCACTATTGTGGCATTTTCCCGACGCGTCGGCTTAAAAGCTCAAGCCTCAGGGTGTTGGAACATTTTTTGCAACCACTGTATACATATATTTCTGTATGTTGTCGCTGGCACAAAATGCTACAGCTCTCTGAGCATGACGCACATAATTCCTAAGCCACAGACGCACCAGGGGCCAACATCCCAGCATCCCAACGTTGCTGCCGTTGGGCAGACGGAGTTTGGGGAGTGGGAATGATGCCTGTCCTGGGCCTGGAAATAATGGGCGACGAGGCATTGCCGCTGACATTTGTTCTATTGCTGACATTGCATTCAATGTTGCACATACACACATAGAGACACACACACACACGGAGAAGGGGAAGGGAAGCGAGACAGTGACAGTTTTATATACCGCAAAATGAAACCAACAAACAGCGTTAAATAAACTCTAAACAAAACATAATTAAAAACAAACAGGGGAAATGGAAAAAAACTGCAATTCGCTAAGAAAACGCAGAAGAAACGAAATAGGGGAAAATAAGAATTCAACATTCTGTAAACATATGGGGACTGTCGGTGGTTACTGGGTATTGAGTTACTTACGCATATCAAGTTTCAGATGGGCAAATTTTTCCCCTTTTATCTAAATACTGTAAAAAGCACAATAACATCCGACAAAAACCACTGAAATTGTGCACGAAACATTCCACGACGAAAGTCTACCAAGCACGATAGTATTAGTTACAATTTCTTGTTGGTTTTCAATCCAAAAGATTGCAAATTTGTCAGTTATTTAATGTATATGCTTTCACATCGTAAAACAAAGATTAATCAAAATTGGTTGACTATGTTCAAGCAGAACACTTCGATTCTCTTTGCTTTTGTTTTCAGTTGACAGTTCTCAGTTGAGCTATTCTTGTTTTGCTCTTACAATAACAACTTATAGATAACGATCCGACTGAGCGCTCGTACATTAATGGTCTGCAGATTAACAAAAAAAAAAAAAAAAGGGGAAAGTTAACTTCGGCTCGGCCAACTAAAACTACTTTTTTGACCTTACTTTTCTATGGGAACTATACTATATAGATGTCTGATTTTGACTAAACTTGGTGAAATCACGGAAAAGCATAATACACTGTTAATTACGAAATTTTGGAGGCGATCCCATTTAAAACAAAAAGTTTTTCTCACTGGAACTTCTTTTTCGACCGATCATTCATACTGCAGCTATATGCTATAGTCATCCGATATTGAAAAAAAATTTCGTAGAAATGTGTTACAGTATATAAAATAAGTGAATGCCAGTAATAAGGACGTTTTCATTAAAAACAAAAAAGTTTTCTTCACTAGAACTAGTTTTTCGACCGATCGTTCCTATGGCAGCTATATGCTATAGTCATCCGATTTCGACCAAACTTAGTGAAATCATGGGAAAGGATAGTAAACTAAGAAATACGTACTTTGGAGGCGTTTCCATTAAAAACAAAAAAGTTTTTCTCTCTAGGACTAGTTTTTCGACCGATCGTTCCTATGGCAGCTATATGCTATAGTCATCCGATTTCGACCAAACTTAGTGAAATCATGGGAAAGGATAGTAAACTAAGAAAAAGTACTGGAGGCGTTTTCATTAAAAACAAAAAAGTTTTTCTCACTAGAACTAGTTTTTCGACCGATCGTTCCTATGGCAGCTATATGCTATAGTCATCCGATTTCGACCAAACTTAGTGAAATCATGGGAAAGGATAGTAAACTAAGAAATACGTACTTTGGAGGCGTTTCCATTAAAAACAAAAAAGTTTTTTCTCTAGGACTAGTTTTTCGACCGATCGTTCCGCAGCTATTGCTATAGCAGTCTGTGGATAGTCTGTCGTCTGGAGGCGTTTCCATTAAAACAAAAGTTTTTTAGGATAGTTTTCGACCGATCGTTCCTTTGGCAGCTATATGCTATGTCATCGATTTTGATAAAACTTTGTGAAATGTGTTAAAGTAAATAAAATAAAATATGCCAATGATTCATTAAAAGTGGTGTGTTTGCTAGTCATCCGATTTCGACCAAACTTAGTGAAATCATGGGAAAGGATAGTAAACTAAGAAATACGTACTTAGGAGGCGTTTCCATTAAAAACAAAAAAGTTTTTCTCACTAAAACTAGTTTTTCGACCGATCGTTTCTATGGCAGGTATATGCTTTAGACATCCGATTTCGACCAAACTTTGTAGATTTGTGTAAAAGTATATAAAATAAGTGTATGCCAATAATAAGGACGTTTTTATTAGAATCAAAAAAGTTTTTCTCGCTAGATCTAGTTTTTCGACCGATCGTTTCTATGGGAGCTATATGCTATAGTCATCCGATTTCGACCAAACTTAGTGAAATCATGGGAAAGGATAGTAAACTAAGAACTACGTACTTTTGAGGCGTTTCCATTAAAAACAAAAAAGTTTTTCCCACTAAGACTAGTTTTTGGACCGATCGTTCCTAAGACAGCTATATGCTATAGTCATCCGATCCGGCCGGTTCCGACAAATGTGCAGCAAAAGACTTCGTGCAAAGTCGGAGGAGATAGCATAGAAACAGACGGACAGGGCTAAATTAACTCAGCTCGTCATGCTGATCAAGAACATATATACTTTATGTGGTCGGAGATGCTTCCTTCAATGCGTTACATCATCCGGACAATTTTATAATACCCTCTGCAAGGGTATAATAATTCTTAAATCGTCATTTATATTTTAAAAATTATAGTCGTTACGATCCCTGGTATTAACAGAATTGAGGAAAAGAGGAAAACTTTTTTCACAATGGCAACGAACTCAATTTTAGTATTTATTTATTTTTTATGCTTTCACACAGTTTTACAAAGTTTGACTATAACATGAAGCAGCCATAGAAACAATCGGTCGTAAAACTAGTGTTCGAGAAATTAACTTTTTCTTTTCCATGGAACATCCCCCTACTTTCTATTTGTTAGTTTCCTACGCTTTTTCATAATTTCACCAAGTTTGATCAAAATCGGACACCTATTTAGTAAATATTTGGAAAATTTTTGATTTCGGTGAAACTTAGTGGAATGGTGGCCGCTTGCCCGGGAAGGTTTCTAAGTTGAAGAAATGGGTGGGAATTGGTTTAAAACCGCGAAATTTAAAAAATTAATGCGTTCATCCAATTGAAATGAAACTTTGAGGAATGGTTGGCGAGTTGGTTATTTTCTAGTATTATACACTTACACACTTTTCTACAAAGTTTGATCAATATCGGATAACAATAGCTTATAGCTGCCATAGGAACAATCGGTCGAAAAAATAGTTTAAGTGAGAAACTCTTTTTTCTTTTCCATTGTTGCGTCTTCAAACTTAATATTTATTCGATTTCCATGCTTTTCATTGATGAAAATCTTACAGCTATTTAGTAAGTATACCCAGTCGGATTTGTCGGAAGAATGCACTAACAACTTTTGCAGTATGATAGAAGGCATATAATCTGTATGAAAACTGATGCACGTTCCTTTTGGCAGTAGGTTTAAAGCGAAAAAGTCTGCACAACATGCAAACGTCCCTTCTAATAGCACGCATGCTACACCCATGCTATTGGAAACCAAAATGCCAAATGGGAAATGGGTTTTATACAAACATGTTCTTTTTGCCGTATGTTGGAAGGCATGAAATCTTTATAACATGCAAACGTTCCTTCTATTGGCACGCATGCAGCATGGAGCAGAGACAGCCGAGCGTTTTTACGAAGTTGAACCAACAACCAATGCAAACGTCGCTTCTAATAAGTAGTTCCTGCTGCGTTTCGCCCCTATAAAAAAGCGAAAGGAAGATTGCTGGGTTTTGCAACTACTTCTTAGTGGCAAAAGTTGTATACGGGATGTGCTTCTGGCATGCAGTTAGGTCCGACAGAAAAATTGTTTAAATCTTTATTTACGAAAAATATACCAGCTCCATGGTAAAGCTCTTCTCTATTTTCTGTTCTTTTTTCCAAATTGCAAATCGACAAATGGTTAAATAAATATGCAACTGGTCAAAGAGACACTCGCGTGGTCCAGTGGACAATGTAAATATTATACCAGAAGCAGTTGGTGGCTTAGAAATTGAAATTAAAAATGAAATTGCTGCAACAAAGGAAGGCAGGCAAACACACTAACCCCTTCCCCCATCTCTCTATCTCTCGCTCTATCGTTTTTTCTATAGACACATCGCGCGTTCCCTTACGGAACCACGCACACACAAGTGCTCCGGCACTTGACCAGGAGGCGGACCGAGTGTGCGTGTGTGTCATTTTGATCTGTGATGCAGGTGCAAATAGACACAGTGCCAGAGATGGAGTTGGGGTTGGGACACACAAATGTCAGCGTCAGCAAGTCAAAGTTTATTGTTTCCTTTTTATTTTATGTACTTTTTTTTGCCTTTGTTTTAATTGAAGTACTTTTTATATACCTACCTACATATAAAAACTCGAACACAAGATCCTAAAAGAGCTGAAGGATTAAAGGTTTAACACAGGAAACAGCAAGTTAAGTAACTAAATCTTGAATAAAAGTTTATTATAATTTTCAATACACAAAAATCTTGATGGTAGACTGTATCATTAAGGGTTTGGTCGAGATAGTCTTGATCAGGTATAGATTTACTTTAGAAACTAGCATCTTTCTTATTTTCTAAAAAATAAATCCGAAAATTTCTAACAAAACTTGGATGAAACTAAAAGTTCAGTCAAAATGGATCGAGTCTCTGAAGTCATCAACCGCCTCTCTCCACCTCCATTTCATTCATGTTCCCCCTACACTCCCTACCTTTGCTTTGCTCTCCACAAATGATAAACTAACCACCACCATACTTGCGGTCGAGTGGCATTCACTCAACCACTCACTCACTCTTTCCGACCCGCTCCCCTTTCGCCTGTTTATCCACATTTTGTTTAGCTTGCACTTTGGCGGACAACCCAAAGTCGAATTGTACAATAATATTTATTGATACGAGTATCAAGCTCGAATGGCGATAACGATGACGTTGTCTAATTAATTGCAAAAGTGAAAAAGGGGGAAGGAGGATGAATATCGCGTTGAGGGCTTAAATGGGCATTAAATTTCTTTAAAGAATGCATAAATAAGCTGGGTTGTTTACGGCGAGACAGGAAATTGAAATCATTATACTATCAGGTTTTACTTTGAAAAATGTTGAGAAATTTTTATCGTTAGTTTACTCTAAACATTTTTTTCAACTAGAATTTCATTTATTTATATTCATTCAATGGAAACTTGACCAGCAGAGTTTTTCGACCTATCATTTCTATGGCAGCTATACTAACTATATAGATGTCCGAATCTTATCAAACTTTGCACTTAGTACTCGCAATTGTTTTGGTACACGGTTTTTTGGTCATAAAATAAAATTGAATGAATATTTTTCAAAGTTTTTTCTTCTTTTTATGCGGTCACTCAATGACTACAAATCGTAGAACAACTTATTCAAAATGGCCGCATTGTGCCTTCCAGCAACACCAAAGTCTCTCTACTCATCGATCGCTGAAGGACTCAATATTTGGGTGTCGAGTAGAGCTAGCCATTGCCTCGAAAACGGACCACAGTTTGTAGTCCAATGGATTCAAGTCTGTGCTACCAGCAGGTCAATCATCCGTAGAAATGAAGTTCGGTACATACTTTTCTAGCCATGTTAGAGTCGTTTTTGCCTTGCGAGCTGGAGCGGAGGTCGTGTTGAGAGGCTTCACAACCTTTTCCAAAACTTCGGATAGATACACTTTAGTAGAAGTTTTGACTACTTTTTCACAGAAATGGAGCTAGGTGACCCCATTATAGGAGACTCCACACCAAACCATCACATCCGCTGAATGGTGACCTCTCTGAAATCTCCGAATCACTCTATCGTTCAGTTTATTGAAAAATTACTCTAGGTGAAAGTTTTCTCGTCAGTAAACAGAATTTGTCTGTGAGCATTGTTCGAGCACTGGTGGCGCAATACATTCGATTTCGTCCAACGTTTTTGTTTTAATGCTGTTGTGAGTCTCTTGTATGCACTGTCACGTTGATGATGCTGTCCTTGCTGATATACATCTTATGAGACATGATTTTCTGTTTGCGCAGTGGATTTCGACGAATTCGGTCTTACTCGGCTCCGCGCGAACGTCCGGATTTTGCTAGGTCTTTTATTCCATCAGTATCCTCAAATAACTTCACGGTACGATACACAATGTTTCGGGTAATTTCCACTGGGCGCAACATCCGAAACATTTCACCCTTTTCGTAGCCACATTTAGTTTAGTTTATTAGATTTTACATCCTAGCACAAAGAGTTAAAATCTTATAAATATAGTGCTAATCACTTAAGAAAAACAAGTTATATAATCATTGCTACGTTTTCATTAAAAACAAAAAGTTTTCCTCACTCGAACTAGTTTTTCGACCGATCGTTCCTATAGGAGCTATATGCTATAGTCATCCGATTTCAACCAAGCTTTGTAGAATTGTGTAAAAGTATATAAAATAAGTGTAAGCCAATGATAAGAACTTTTTCATTAAAAACAAAAAAGTTTTTCTCACTAAAACTAGTTTTTCGTCCAATCGTTCCTATGGAAGCTATATGCTATAGTCATCCGATTTTGACCAAACTTAGTGAAGTCATGGGAAATGATAGTAAACTAAGAAAAACGTACTTTGGAGGCGTTTCCATTGAAACCAAAAAAGTTTTTCTCACTAATACTAGTTTTTCCACCGATCGTTCCTATGACAGCTATATGCTATAGTCATCCGATCCGGCCGGTTCCGACAAATGTGCAGCGTATATGTACCAAAAGACTTAGTGCAAAGTTTGACAGACAGACGGACGGACGGACAAACGGACAAGGCTAAATGAACTCAGCTCGTCTTGCTGATCAAGAATATATATACTTTATATGGTCGGAGATGCTTCCTTCAAACATCCGCACAATTTTATAATACCCTCTGCAAGGGTACAAAAAGTCGTTACTGGTGACGAAGCTCGGTTCTATAAGTACGATCCGGAAACCAAACAGCAATCCTCGGTATGGAGCCCAACTGGAGCAAACCCATCCTAAGCTTTTTTGGTAAATTGAGAAAATTGATGATATCAGTTCACTTTACCAGATCGAAAATTGTAGCTGCTATTCCCCGAAGACTGCTTGCCAAAAGTTTTCAAAAATTTGTTGCAAAACCGAAAGGAAAAGGAACTGTGGCGCTATTTTTTACATCAGGATAACGCGCCTAGCACCTTGGATTTCAGGTTATTTCCAAAAATTCAAAGAAGTCTTTAACGCCAATGCGGAGATAATTGATGCGGTAAATGCTGAACTTGAAAAGCTTGAAAAGCAAAATTTTTCAGACTGTTTTGGCAAGTGGTAGATAGGACTAAAAATGTCGCAGTTCAGTCAACTTACCGAACTTTTGTTAGTCACCACGTATAAGTCAATTTTGTACTCAATCTAACATATTTTGTATATGAACAAAGAACGCGCTTTTCTTGAAATTGTCATCTTACTGTGGTTTCAAAATGTTCTTAATTCCAGAACGCTATCTCTTATTTCTATAATATTAACAGTCGTTTTTCGGCTTAAGAATGTTTCGTTCTCAATTTAAGTACACCCAAAAACGCTTCATACTTGAAATTTTAAGTACAAAATGGTATAGCCTCTTTCCCATTTGGTCTAGAACGCCGACAGCCGTTTTTTTTTATGAGTGCACCTTAACAGCTTAAAGCATGTCAGCTGGTCGCTATTGACCAGGCATTCCACCGTGTCACTTCCATATACTCACAAAAAAGTGTCACCAAAAACTTTGCTTATCTGCCGCGCAGCGACAGCGTCTTCTTGCGCTTGGCCCCGGCTGGCTGCGTGTCAGCAACAAAAATAAATAAAACTAAAATAAAAATTGAAAGCCAAACAACGAGGCGACATGTAATAAACTGGCTACTGGCGGTTCCAGTCACCCATTCCTCTTACCGCCGTTCCTCCGTCCCCCTGTTCCTCCATCAAACTGTGAGGCGTTGCCTGTGCGCAAGATGATAACTTGGTCGCTCGGTGGTGCCTTCCCCAACGCCTCAAGTGGCAAGCTCGCGTTTCGTTTTATGCATAAGCAAACATGTCAAGTCCCCCCCGCCCTTACTTACCCCCGGCCCGTCCCTTCATTGGCGGGGTTAGAGCATAATGTTTATCCAGCCGGGCTAAGCCAGGCAAAGATGTTTCGCGTGATTTGGCGGAGGCGAAGTTCATTTCGGGTTAATGTCGCTGCAGGATGCGTGTGTCCTTACAGATTTCATGTGAGTTATGGCCTTGCCGGCTGACAGTCGCCCAGCTTTTTGTGTTTGACTTTGCGATGGCATTAAAGTCTGCACCTTGCCGCCACCCAATCCGCCCACGCTTTTGGCAACAAAATTGACAGAAAATTGAATTTGCACATTTTACTGCACTTTGTCAAAGTGCGTGGCGAGACGATATCACGGTACAGTGGGGAGACAACGGAAACCTTTAAGTTGACAGACAACACAGCGTATGTGCAATATACGAAATGTGTCTTTATGACTTTTGAAGGGGGGAGAGGGGGGGGGGGGAGGTATGGAAACCTCAAAGTTAAGTATACCCTGTAAAATGGAGTAAAGGAAGAAATTTAATGCTTTGTTGTACCTATAAAATATTGGTCCTTCGAGTCGGATACTTACACCACAAACCTAGGGATATTTCCCTGAAATGTGTAGCGAATCAATTTGCTTCCTCTTTAGAATTCTTTCAAATTCGAACAAAAAAAAGGTATTAAAAGAGATCTATGCTAGACTAAAGACTCCTCATGCTCTTTAGCTGTAAGCCGTTGTCTTTTATTAGTTTTGGTCCTTCGAGCTGGATCCTTACACCACTAATTTAACTGTTTATCCAAATTGGAAGTCAAATTTGTATAAAAAAAAGTTTTACTTCAGAATAAAGATACATTTAGCTTCATACCTGAAAGCCGTTGTGTTTTATGGAACATTGGTCCTTCGAGCCGGATCCTCATGGTACGAACGTCTTTAGGGTTTTAATAAACTTAACACAAAAAAATTTATAAAAAGTGACCTACACTCATTGAAAGACTCATAGCTAGAAGCTGTTGCGTTTTAAGAAACATTGGTCCTTCGAGCCGGATTTAAGAACCACGAACTTAAGGACTTAACCAAAAATCCAAATCATAAATGTATAAAAGAAGATCTAAGTTTGACTTTTAATTTACTTAACTTCATAGCTAGAAGCAGTTTTGTTTGGTCCTTCGAGCCGGATCCTCACACTACGAACCTTCATAGGATTTTTCCAAATTGGAATCAAAAAATGTATGAAAAGAGATCTTGTTTGAACCTAAGATTCATTTAGCTTCTTAGCAAGAAGCTGTTGGCCTAACCCAAACATTGGTCCTTCGAGCCGGATCCTTACAACATGAACCTCTACACAATTTATTCAAACGAAAGCATCGAGATCAAAGTTCGACTAGAAATTTAAATACCTTCATAGAAAGCAGTTGTTGGATTCTAATGAAATTTGGTCCTACGAGCCGGATCCTTCGCTCACTGTTTGTAACACCTTTACAAATCCTGCCTTCTGATCTTCAATATTACGTGTTCCCTTCATTCTTGGCTTAGTCATGTGAGGGTATTTTAATTCGTTAACATCCAGTGCAGTTCATTGGTGCGTGTATGCTCTTGTTGTTGCATTTTACGCTGCAACAGTTTGGTGCTGTCACACCCCCTCACTTACGGAATCCCCCTGCCTACCTGCCAGCCCGCCCACCTGCCTGTTTGCCTGTCTGTCACTGCCCACTCCTCCGGCACTTGTTTGTTTATTGAAGGGACAAGTGGCGAGATGGGGGTTCGGGGACTTTTATTTTGTATATTTTCTTTTTTATTTTTATTCATTTAATATGAAAAACGGCAAACGATTTCCATGCTTTTGAATTTTCAATTGGCCTGAAGTTTGATTATGGAGCACAAAAAGAGGATTTTCTGCCTTTGTCACGCAATTTTTATGGCTTTATGTATGTAGTGCAGATCTGAACAAAGATATTTAATTGATTTATTGTGCAGCGATGAAAATTGTAAAGCGCACTTAAAAGATTTGCCTTTGCCGTTTTCCATTGAGGGACGGACGGTAAGAGCATATATTTTCCATGTACAAGACAACGTGGCTTAGGGGTACTTAGGCACGCTTGACATATTAGGATCATGTGTGTAGAGTTGTAACGATTTTAGTTTTTCCATGGGAGCAATGGAAAAAAATATAGAAGGTGTGAGTGTGGCTAACGCTCACGGGGCCTTGATGTGAAACATGTTGTATACGATATGCTCCGCGATACTAGGTACTCGATACTAAGTACTAGATACTTATTATTCGATTCCAACTTCTCGATACTCCGTACTCGATTCTAAGTACTCGACATCAAGTATTAGAGACTAAGTACTCGGTACTTAGTATTCGATTCTAAATATTTGGGGCTAAGTACTCGATGATAAATTTTAGATACTCAGCATTCTGAGTGTTTGTTTGTGTCTTTGATTTTGTCGTTGTTTTTGTCTTTGTTATTGTCTTTGATTTTGATATTATAAATTTGTAACGCATAGAAGGAAGCATCTCTGACCACATAAAGTATATATATTCTTGATCAGCATGACGAGCTGAGTTGATTTAGCCTTGTCCGTCTGTCCGTCCGTCAGTCTGTCTGTTTCTATGCGATCTCCTCCGTCAGTTTTGAATCTATCCTCAACCAACTTTGCACGAAGTCTTGTGGTACAAATACGCTGCACATTTGTCGGAACCGGCCGGATCGGATGATCGGAGGAACGATCGGTCGAAAAACTAGTTTTAGTGAGAAAAACTTTTTTGTTTTTAATGGAAACGCCTCCAAAGTACGTTTATCTTAGTTTTCTATCCTTTCCCATGATTTCACTAAGTTTGGTGGAAATCGGATCACTATAGCATATAGCTCCCATAGGAACGATCGGTCGGAAAACTAGTTCTAGTGAGAAAAACTTTTTGTTTTTTAATGAAAACGTCCTTATCATTGACATACACTTATTTTATATACTTTTACACAATTCAACAAAGGTTGGTCGAAATCGGATGACTATAGCATATAGCTCCCATAGGAACGATCGTTCGAAAAACTAGTTTTAGTGAGAAAAACTTTTTTGTCTTTAATGCAAACGCCTCCAAAGTACGTATATCTTAGTTTTCTATCCTTTCCCATGATTTTACCAAGTTTGGTGGAAATCGGATCAGTATAGCATATAGCTCCCATAGGAACGATCGGTCGAAAAACTAGTTCTAGTGAGAAAAACTTTTTGTTTTTTAATGAAAACGTCCTTATCATTGACATACACTTATTTTATATACTTTTACACAATTCAACAAAGGTTGGTCGAAATCGGATGACTATAGCATATAGCTCCTATAGGAACGATCGGTCGAAAAACTAGTTTTAGTGAGAAAAACTTTTTTGTTTTTAATGAAAACGTCCTTTTTATTGGCATATTCTTTTTTTATATACTTTAACACATTTCTACAAAGTTTTATCAAGATCGGATGACTATAGCATATAGCTGCTATATGAATGATCTGTCGAGAAAGAAGTTCTAGTGAGAAAACCTTTTTTGTTATAAATGGGATCGCCTCCAAATTTCGTAAATTACTGTGTATTATGCTTTTCCATGATTTCACATAGTTTGGTCGAAATCAGACATCTATATAGTATAGATCCCATAGAAAAGTAAGGTCCAAAAAGTAGTCTTAGTTTGAAAAACTTTTTTGTTTTCAATGGAAGCTGCAAGGGTATAGAAAACTTTGGCCGAGCCGAAGTTAACTTTCCTCTATTTTATTTTTATACTTTTTCACAGTTCCACAAAGTTTGATAAAAATCGGATGACTATAGCATACACATAGCTGACATAGGAAAGATTGTACGAAAAACTTTTATTGGTGAGAAAAACTTCTTTGTTTGCAATTGAAGCGGGTCGAAACTTTGGATTATTTTTTAGTTCTTTATGCCTTTTGATAATTCCATCATGATTGATCAAAATCGGACAATTATATAGTATAGCTGCCATAGAAAAGATAGGTCTAAAAAATAGTCTTAGTAGGAAAAACTTTACTCCTGCAGCACCTCCAAAATCGTTGCTAATTTGATCAATTCTATTAACATGCCTGTTAGTGCGCTGTTAAGCTTACTTGTCGCTTATTTGCCTTGCGAAGCTAACTGCTTTCCTACGTGTTAATGTTATGTGAGTTGCGCGAAGAACACATTTTCAACTCATAAATTAGCGCTCGCGCGAACATTTATTTTGTTATTAAATTTAACAAGTGCCGGCAGCACCCCTCAACCCACCCCCTCACACACACACATACACTGTTATTAATTTGCAGTTGCTCAGTTGAAGTTGCCTTCAACCCCGCCCCAAAAAGTTTTTCGTCTTAAATTTTTCAACATCATTTCGCACTTGAGTACAAAGTCAAGTTAAAGGGGTAATTGCCTGGCTAAGGGAGGGGGTGAAGTGACTCAGTGTGTGTGTGTGTGTGCGTAAGGTGTGGGGTATTCCCTTCGGTGTTATTAAGCAATTTACAAGATACTTAAACAAGAATTATGTGCAACATTTTCCAACAAAATGATTCGCGCTGAATTTTAAAATAAACAAAACCTGACTTCTGACAACTGTGTGTGTGTGAGTCTGTGTGTGTGAGGGGTGAGTGCGTGTGTGTGTGTGAGTTTCCCGGTAATATTGGTAGGGAAAATTAAAAATGTAAATGCCATGTCTGTTTAGCTTAAGCTCACTCGTGGCAGTAAAGTTAAGGGGAGCAAAGGTAATTGCTTTATTTCTTTTAAATAGTTTGAGACAATTTTTCAGTTAAATTTCAGATTCTTGTTTTAAAAACTTAAGTTAACACATCCAAATGATAAAAATTTTAAGAATTTCATATTCTTTAAAACAAATTGAGGTAAAACTTGAATAAATATGTTCGAATTTTCAATTTTTTGATAAAAATCTTCGACCTAGTAAGGGCAGCAAGGGTTAATGGGGTGTTGGCAAAAATTAATAATTAGCAAACACGCCGCAGCCGTTCTCAAGTTGGCAGTCCTTTCCTGTGCTGTGCCCCCGCCCCCATTATAATCCTCATCAACACGCACTTGCCAGACTGAGGGAGTGGGCTAAAGCCGAAGCACTCTCCTGCCAGGCCAAATTATGCAAAGTGTTTGACAAATTAGCAAAAGAAAACTTGTTAAGAGCATAAAATCGCATGCATAGCAACGAGATCCTTGGCATAAAGATGGAAATTGTTTTAATAATTAGCATTTTAAGCCTTCCCGCATCCTAGTTGCCAGTGCAATTAGTGGCCAGGCTCAGATGCAATGAAAGCAAACCGATAATCTCAAAGAATTGCGGCAGGTGCAGTTGCGCCGCCCGCCCGCCCGCTGCTCTGGCATTAAACATTTATCTCCATTTCGCAAATTTCACCTCAAAACAGACACACACACACATCCACTTGGATGTGGATGCAGTGAAAAGTCAGCATCATCTCGGTTGAACTCCCCGTGCGCTTATTTGAAAAACGTTTTATTTTTATTGCCAAGACTCGCCCTCTCCCAGGCGACGAGTGCTCAGTGTCAGTGAAATGTCATTTCAGCTTTAGAGCTGAATCCTTCCCCAGCCGTACGGCCCCTCCCCGCTGGTTGCCACACAGCTCATCTGTCTTGGTAGTCTTAAAGTGGAATGAATGAATCTGCACGGGTAAAAACCCAAACATTATGAAACACTGAATGCTCTTTGATGTTTAGCGAAGAAAAGGGGGATTATATTTAAGTTGGCAAAGAAAGACAGTACAAGTTGAACATTTAATGCGTAAAGCTCAGCTTACACAAAACAAAAACTGGCATTCAAGTGGCAACAACTTGATATTCATATGGAATACGAACTCAACTGATAAGGTTCTATATAAAAAGTCAACAGAATGAAAAACTGACAGGTAAAAATTTCAAAAATCGAGGTTGTGAACAGTCAAAGTCGAGCAATGTTGCGATACCTGTACGGAGGCTAAGCTTTGACTATTTTTAGGCAAGGTCGTAACATTCGGGGCTCTCTTTGCAGTTGTCAAAAAGAAACCAGTTTCGTGCGGCCTATTGACAAAGAGGAAAGGGAGCAACCTTTAAATGCGCTCTCTGATTGTGTTCGGTTGTGAGAGAAGAGAAACACAATTTGTTATTGTTTTATTCGGTCTTTGTTCTTTTGCCGACCGATTTACAGAGACCACTTGCTGAAAGGGTCTTTTTTGTGGGTATATGTCAGCGGTGTTCAAGAAGAGCAAGGCCAAAAAGTGAGAGTGTATTGGTGTGGAATATCAAAGCTCGACGTCTGGGCATAGAATGCAAGCAAAGAGAGCGCTGCTTACGCTCATATGCCCGACTTCGGCATGCGCTCGGCTCGTGTGCGAGTAAACTGCCGATTGCGCTCGGCCCCTGGGGGCTATGGAGGAACATCGCTCCATGTGTGCTTCTCAGGCTACCGATCTCAACGCATGTTTTTATTTATGCGACAAACTATGTGCACTCTCTCATTCTCCCTTGCACTGATACTCTCTGCTCGAACTAGAGTCTCCCCTCGCCACCTTTTCAGAATTACCTTTTTTTGTGTTGGTCTTCAAACAAGAAAGAATGTCGTTCAAGCCCGACTGTAGTATACTCTTTACCTGTGAAATGCTGCCCATCACCGTTACGACCGGTGCTGCCCTATAGTAGTTTCATTGCCATGTCCCACTGTATAGATTCATTCATATAAATAAAAGATACTTTACTTATCACTTAGCACGGACATAAACCAAACCTACATTATACAGAAAAAATCAGTAAGGGAGCTGTAGTCGAGTGCCCCGACTCCAAAATACCCTGTTTCTTTGACTTCGTGTGTTTTCATTTCAACGCAGGCGCGCTGGCGGTAACTGAGGATGCAAGACCCCCTCTCTCCTACTAGCAAAATTGATTAGTATGTAACTTCGGTGTTTTTTGTCCGATCTTATTGTAATTTTCTGAGCTTGAGGTATGCGTTAGAGGTTAAATACCTCGGCATAACTATCGCCGAAAGGTTGAGCTTAACTCCTCATTTCGCCTATCTTAAAAGTCGATTGCTAGTTGTGCGTCGAATTTTGCGGAATGAATGGGGCCTCAGCAGGAGGTCTGTTTGAACCATATACAGCGCCCTTTTTGCAGCATTTGGGTCATCTGTGTGTGCCGCACTGTCTCAACTGAGGCAATGCAGGTACTGTTAGGAGCAGTTCCTCTTGACTTGGAGGTACGGCGTAGAGCCATACTCTTAAAAATCAAGAAGCGGCTGCCATTGCTGCAGAATGAATGGTTAGCTGATAGAGATGTGGAGAGCTTAGGGCTTATTGAGCGTAAAAGTTTGTTGAGTGAATGTGTTCTGTCTGACTGGTAGGTCAGATGGAATACTAGTATGAATGCACTATAGGCTGAATGACTACTTTTTGTGGCCAAAATTAATAACTTCAAAACAAAACGAAATATTCAGGTCTGGTTTTTTGATTTGGGTTTTAAAAAAGTAAGGAACATTTTTTTTGAGAAAAAGGCGTGGCACCGCCCCCTTTTGGTTGAAATTACATGTTTTATTTAATAAAAATAGATAACAAAAAATAATATTCAGGTCTGGTTTTTTGATTTGAGTTTTTCATAAGCTAAAGAAATTTTTTTGATAAAAAGGAAAAAGGCGTGGCACTGCCCCCTTATGGCAGAAACTGTGTACATGTTTTGCATTACAGTTGCTACGCCCGAACCATTTAAAACTGAAAGGTAAAATATGATTAAAAACGGTATTGAAAGAAATGTTTCACAAGCTCCATATCAATGAACTCAAGTGGATCGTCTTCAATATTTTCCGAATGATCATCAGTGTTTTTTAAGGGACTGTCTAGCAATTCTAACACTTCTTTTGGAAAAAGCAATCTGTGTTGTAGATTGATACGGTTAGCTAGGTTGACCGATGTTATAATTGGATCTGATGTATCCAATGATCTGTGGAATACGTCCATCAAATTGTTGCTTCGACTGCTTTTCCTAGCATGATGAAGTCGATCCGATTTATATATTTTATTCCTGGCCTCAGCACCCTCCTCCCCAAAATATCCCACAGGAAGAATTGTATTTTCAATAATGTCACTACCGTGAACTAGGACTTTATGAACCGTTGCGGTCATGGGTAGCCAAGGATATTTATCTAAAATAATTTCTGCCGTATCATAGCAAAAGCTTTGGAATTTTTTTACATTTAAGGGCAACTGGCACGATAAACATATAAGAATAACTCTTAAGTTTTTTATTAAAGTGAGATCAATGCCAGTTATTTCCGCAAAAATTTCTGGTGCATTAAATGCTCTACGAGCAGTATTGCCGTCATTCGTGCTCCCGAATCCTCCGACCTTTGGCTTATCTATTTTCAATGAAAGTTTTTCAAAAAATAAATTTTGAATAATTTTTTTCCTTTCACCCATTATTTTCTTGTCTTCAACATCAGTTATTCTCCACTTTTTTATAATGATTTTATAGCTTGCCTTCACGATAAATTCTAAGAAACGTATCCAACAATGAAGCGGACTCAAGCCGTACTTTAAATTATCCTGAAGTGGCAAAAACTTTTGAGTATTTTGTTTTAAATTGCCTTATATTTCTATTACAAGATGTCCACTTGCGCGACAATCGATAGCAAAAGTTTTGGCTGTGTTTTTTCAAACTATCTTCATTGGCATCAAATACTGAACCAGCTATGGAATCTTTATATCTGTCGAATATTGCGCTCTCTTTCGCACATCTGGTCGCAGCAGAACTCCAAATTTCGAACAATTCCGTATTGGCGAACCTGAGGTTGTGACCTAAAAACGTGAATTACGAAGAAAGTGCGCAAAAGTGCACTTTAGGGTTACTTTCATATGAACAAGAATTGAATTACCTACAACCCAATATCAATATTAAGGTGAAACTAGGTGAAACTCCGTTTATATCTCTAATTAAACATGAGTTTTGTTATTGCCTAATACAGCTAAAAGCACATTTAAAAACACTGAATTACAGGGACAATCACAAGCAATCCAACAGTTGACAATCACAAACACATAGTACAAACCACTCTCTTTCGATGACATTATAGATTGATTAACAAAAACGTAAATTAGTGCCTTTTTTATTAACTTTTACTAGCATATTTTTTTCGATAGCAAGCTCACGTGTGCACGACTCTCTGAACAGCTGTTTTAACAGCCGATATCTTAACAGAGCGTGCCTCTGTTAAAATTTCTGTTACGTAACATTAAAGACTGATATTTTACTAACAGAATGGCATCATCAAATCTTAATATTTCGGACTTTCGAAAAAGGCTTTTTGGCCACAAAAAGTAGTCATCCAGCCTATAGTGGAATGGTAGGACTACTTACGAATACATTCGTGATGTCACGTTTATCCGCGACCGGCCGGACTTTAATTTTAACCTTAGTTCCGGGTTCCTTTTGACTGGTCACGGCTCCCTCAATGCATTCTTGCATAGGAGGCGCCTTAGTGAGAGTCCGGAATGCCATTGTGGCTTGCGCGAAGAGACATGGAAACATGTTCTATGTGAGTGTCCGCTGTATGAAGATCTCAGAGATCTTGGAGGGTTTGACGTAAGTCAAGTGCTTTCTATTAGTGATATTGTCAACAGACTGAATGAGTTTGAGAGGACTTCATTTTCCTGACGACGTCTGACACAGTTCAGATTGTGGTTCCAGCCTGAATGTATGCGTGAATAAGGGTTGGGTGTAAGAATGATGATGGATGACTCAGGTTAGATTAGAGTTAGGTTCGATTCGTATTGTCCACGGGTGGAGTACTCGATTCTATGTTCACTATTCTAAGTACTCGATACTCAGTATACGATACTCAGTACTCCATTCTAAGTACTCGATACTTTGTATACGATACTCAGTACTCCATTCTAAGTACTCGATCCTTAGTACTTACAGCCATGTACTAGTTTCTGACTTCTCGATACTCAGTACTCGATACTAGGTATTCGATACTCAGTTATCGATTCTAAGTACTCGATACAAAGTACTCGATACTTAGTTTTCGATACTCACTACTCGATTCTAAGTAATCGGTACTGAGTATTCGATACTAAGAATTCGATCCTCAGTATTTTAGTCTATGTACTCGATACTAAGATCTCGATACTAAGTAATCGATACTCAGTACTCGATTCTAAGTACTCGATACCAGGTATTTGATACTCAGTACTCGATTCTAAGTTCTCAATACTCAGTACTCGATGCGGTTGTTTGCCAAACGCTTAACAAAACAAGAAAGAAAGTCGGTCAAGCCCGACTATAACATACTCTGTACCTGTGAAGTGCTGCCCATCACCGTTGCGACCGGTGCTGCCCGATCTCTACCATTCCTTTGGCGGATCGATTATTAATCCTATTTACTAAATATGTCCAGAAGGAACGAACCTTCTATCTATAAAACTGTGGAAGATATAACGTTTTTTCCAATTTGCGGGAGGGGGAGTGGGCGTGGCAAAAATTGAAAATAAACTTAATCTGCCTGCAAGTATAAGAAGCACAAGTCCCATACATGTCAAGCCTCTATCTCTTACCATCTCTGAGATCTGTGCGTTCATACGGACAGACAGACGGACATGGCTTTTGCACAAACTTATTATACTCTATGTACCTTTGGTACAGAGTATAAAAACCACAAAATATGCCATGTCAGCGTGACGCTGAAATCAAATTTTCCTCCTACAAAAATCTTTCATACCGAAATTAAAGATGTTTCACATCAAAAATGAGGCTCAGCGGCTAGTGTGCGCGACCGCTGTGCAAGAGGTCGTGGAATGAAAAAGTTTTTTCTTTGAATAAACCTTACACCCGGTCACCCTTCTATGCTGTTGGCGACAGCTTTGTAGTAATTAGCCATGGAAAGCTGCTCGAACTGCCTTTCGGATTCGGCGTTAAACTGTAGGTCACTTTCTCTTGTGCGAAAATTAGAAGCGCACAAGCCAAGAGATTGAGAGACGCTCGGCTCTGGCCCTTTGGGGCTGTGTCAAGCCATTTTAAATTTTACATCAAATATCAACTTAAGTTCACCAACAAATGGCTGGCCTAGTCAAAGTGACACAGCATTCCCGAAATATGAAAGCCAGCCCTCGTGGGGCAAACCCCAAGGCAAGGACACACACATGACAAGTGTCATTGCTTGTGAGGCCCTTTTTTTTCTTCTTCTGCTAGCCTCCTCCACTCATCGTCGCTTATGTCTGGGCATTTGACAAATCAAATGCGGATCAAGGGGTGTAGTTCACATGGCAGAGCAACTGCCTGGGGATGGAATTGAATTCCTGTCGCTGGAAATGTTCAAACTGAAAATGAAAATGTTGAAGGTTAATGCGATGCGATTTGGCTGAGCGGATTTTAAGTCTCTTTGCCTTCGATTCAATGCAATCTCCAGGAGGTCATGACAACTGACACGACACGACTCGACTGACACGATGTATTCGCTTTTTTTGCAGTTTCATAGGCCACTAAATCAATTTTGCTGCAACAGATTGGAGGGGCTTGCCACCAACAACACTCAGTCGGCTGTGAAATCCACTTAATTCCATTTACTTAAGCTAATTTCACGCCATATTCAATTTACCACATCATGGGCATTCATTATTTATTCACAACATGTAAAATCAATGGGCAAAAAAAAAAAAAGGAAACACGAAGCGAAACAGAAAAAATGAATTGTTGAATGTCCATGGGCAGCAGAAAAAAGAAGCAAAAAATACGACCCTCAGCCATCAAAAGGCGATGACGTACGCTTAATTTGAAGCACTGGAATAATTTATGGACAGGAGCTGGAGAGCAGGACGAGGCAACAGCAATAACAACAGCAACAACAACAGCAAAAAAATTGCCATCAGGCATTTCTACACACGATTGCAGGACTCGCTGCGATGGGCGCTATAAATGAAGAGGAACGTGCTGGAAAACCGCGTTGTGGCATTATAAGTAAGTGTAAGCAGCGGGGCTAAGGGGGGGCACCGCACCTGTCAAACCGTTTTTTGGCCTGACATCTGTTTAATTTGCCCGCATTTGAGCCAGGGAGTATTGATTCCAATTTGGTAGCAAGGTATAGAACGGCAACATTCCAAAGACTAGTTATAAGAACTCACAAATGTTTCTCTTTTCTAAGTTATGAAAGATTTTCCTACTGATTACTAATAAGATATTAGAAAGGTCGCCTAATAAAGTACAAACCTATAAAAGAGAAGGTACGCTGTCTTGTTTTGTAAACGAAACTAACAAAAGTTTCATATATAAACACATAAACACGATTGCACTCAAATTTAATGGGCAGTTCTAAGCTCACTAGAAACTTCCAACCGTAAAGCTTAAGCTTTAACATTAAACAGTTTGGCTTTCTGTCTCTTTCTCTTTGCGGTTCCCAACTGCTTAAAGCTGTGATTCCATGGAAAGGTATTGAACAGTCAGAAGTCATTTGCAAACGCCTATTGAAGATTGAATTTGGACATCCATGAAACAGTACTGTATAGGCATCCAGCTCTCCTTGCATAAGTTGCTTACAGTTGTTAACAAACGCAACTCTTTCGACCCCGAGGCGGCTAAGGTAGGTAGTACCGGCTGACCCCAGGATGGGGGGTCACACATAGACCCTTAGGTCCTTTGTGAGGCTGGTTGTTTTTGTTGGTACCATTTGCTTTAGAAATCCAGGAGGATTTTTGATGTTTTGGCAAAAGCCAATAGTTGGTTGGGGGCCTCTTGGCTGCTTCTTCCAGAGAAGCGAGCATTGGAGTGTGCAGAAGTTTTAGTTTGGAGGGAGGCGGGAGAGGATTCGGGGCGGAAAGCGTTAACCACAAGAAAGCTGCCTCTTTCATCATGGTTGTGTTACCCCACTCGGCTTGTACTCTTCTGTAGCTCAGCAGGATATGTATCCACAAGTCCAGTGCCTTGTGTAGGGATATTGCTCTTAGGCTTCGCATTATTGCCTCCGGAGAGATGTTGCTAAATGCATCAGATATGTCGAGAAATGCTCCTAGGGCAAACTCTTGCTGGTACAGTGCCTTTTTGATGGTGGCTACTAGAGAGTCTAGCGCTGTTCCCACCGATTTCCATTTCGTGTACTATATGCGTGTTGGTTATTCTCCAGGGTCAGGTTCAATCCTTCTCTTATGTGGAGGTCTAGTAATTTTCCATTGTTTTAAGCAGGAATGAGGTGAGGCTACTGGGCCTATAGTCTTTCGGTCGCACGTGACTGCATTTCCCCGCTTTTGGTAGGAATACAACACGTGCTGTCCTCCAGTCCACAGGTAAATAACCCCACCCCAAGCATGCTTCATTGCATGCCATGATACGACTATGCCCTTGGTCGTTTTAAGCATGGCGGGAATTATACCATTCAGTCCAGGGGATTTGTAGCTTGCGAACGAGTCAATCGCTCATCTGATTTTTCCTGGAGTGATAAGGTTGGTTGGAATGAGTCTTGGTCCTGAGGCGTGTTTGTCTCAGTGACTATAGTGCGGTCCGGGAAGTTCGCACCAAGAAGAGCGCATGTTGCTTCCTTGCTGCTTTCTGTCCAGTGACCTTCGTCTGTTTTAAATTGACTCTGCATGGGTGGCTGCTTTGGCTGTTTCCGAGACCTTCTCTATGTTGTTTTGCCTTCCTTACTTCTTTTTTGAAGAAGCGAAGTCTTATCTTATAATCCTCCCAGATAATCGCTTCATCCGCTTGTTTGGCGATTTTGAAGCATTATTGTACGTCTATCCTCTGCTCCTTCAGTTATGGGGTCCACCAAGGGGGTCTGGTTCTCCTTTTAGTAACACGAGGTTTTGTATGCTCCGGTGAGGTTAACAGTGAGTGTCTTTACAAACTTCTCAATGTCTCCCACCGAGCATATGGGCGTTGGCATAGACAGTTTTGATTACACCGTCTTAAGGTACTTTGCCCAGTCTGTGTTCCGGTGGCTCCTATAGACGGTTCTAGTTGGGCTTTAATTGAATTGGAATCTAAATTGCATGTCCTTGTGGTCTTTCGAGCACTCTCCATTCTGACGCCTGAGTACTGTTCCCTGGGCGAGGCGGCTAAACTCATTACTAATTATACTAAAACTAGTTGTTCGATCGATAGCAATTTGAGTAAAAGTTTCCAAAGGGTTACCTCCTGGAACAATCGCATTCAAAACTAGTTTATGTTCTAACTAGAGGCGTTGCCCTCTCAACTGTGCCTTAAATTTGAGTTCAGCCACCTCATCCCATCGCATCTCTCGTCCCATAAATGTTGAATGTGGCTTCAGTCCATTGTGCGAGCTATTCAATCATTTGTTCAATCATATTTCCAATCCCATTCCCAGCGGACTACAAATAATCGACTTCATTTAACTGAAAACAGTGTTGGGTTATTTTTTATTGCGTTTCTTTTCGTATTTTCTGTATTTGGGGGGCCGCAGCTGCGCCACAGGCTTTGGGGCAGTGAGGGACCATAATATTGCATTATATGATAGATTTATTCCCAGCACAATTTTAACTGCCACTTTTGCCTCATGCTGTTATTTCCGATTTCGGTCCGCCCCTTCCTTCGTTTCACAAGTTTACAACGTCCGTTCGGTTTGGGGGGCTCTGGCCGATTATGTCCTTTGGGTGCCTTTTGCCCCGGACTCTCGCTTATTCCATGCTTCTTGCCACTTTATCTACTGGCGAAATCTGTATGCAGAAAAAGAAGTTTCCAAGTGAAAATGATAAACATCTTTGTGAAAATTTCTGTGATTTTCTTCTTTTATGCTTTGAGCGGCAAAGAGCAGCTGACACACATACACGTATCCCTGCTCCGTCTTGTCCATTCTGTGGTTTGTTCTTGCTTGTGGGTGCGGGATGGGGGTGTGAGGGGGTGCGAAATGTAACAGCCACTATTTTAAACAAGCAGTTGATGATGATGATGATGATGATGTCCCTTTCTGCGATTGCAACATCATTTACACTCCATGCCGCATTTATCAATCAAATTGAAATCTGTTTGTTGTCTGCTTTTGTTATCCTTCGGTAATATAATTGAAAAGCAAACTGACAACGAGGACATGTGAAATGGAAAACGGAAATGAAATTGCCAAAAAAGAGAAAGCATCAGCAACTCTTGATCTTAATGAGTTATTCAGCTGCGCTCATAAGTAGGCAATACTTTTCGAGGGAAATTGCGTATACGACATGTTGAACAAACAGTGAAAGTAAAATCATTCATCTATCAATCTTTATTTATTTATTTGATTTCTATTTCTGGCTTTTGTTTGTGCTGACCTCCCCCCACACCCCACCCCCGAAAAGGTGCTTTCATTTGATTTTCCAAGCTGGCGCTTTCAGTTTTCATTTCTTTGTCAAACACGTTACGCAAATATTGTCACAGTTCCCCCACACAGCGACGAGGGACATGCAAACAGCTGGCGCTGGTAACGTTACCTGCCAGCCAGCCAGCCTATGTCATTTGTTTACCACCAAAAAAGAAAAAAAGAATGAAGGAAAAAAAACTGTGCTCCCGTCTCCCGTGACCATATCAATGATGGCCCATCTGTCAGCGTGGCTGCCGCCAGTGCTTTTTATCGCCCACACAAAAAGCAAATAAAGCTATCGAAATTCTAGCTAATTCATTTGGGCGTAAAACTAACCTTTTTGTGTCACACAAAATTAAAACAAAAATTAACGCAGCTTTTCAGCCTTTCCTCGTAACGCTCCAGTTCGGAAGATACGATTTCTTCTCGAACGAAGCTTTTCAGCCTCTCCCCGTAATGCTCCAGTTCGGAAGATACGATTCCTTCTCACATTTGCTTTCTTAAACTCGTTCTTGAGCTCTTTTACCCAATTACCAAGATAAGATACTCGACTGAGCTACACGACCAAGTGATACAAAATGTTTAAAGTGAGTTAAATTTGATTTCAGAGTCAAGCGTCATGCAGACTTGGCATAGTTTTTTGTGGTGTTGTTATGAAACGCACACACACTCAAGTACTTTTCATTGAGTACTGAGTATCGAGTACTGAGGATTGCTTACTGAGTATAGCGCACTTAGGATCGAGTTCTTAGAATAGAGTACTTAGTATCAAGTACACTTGTGCATCGTCCAAATTTATATTATAAACTGACGCGGAGCTCTTTTCCCTCGATTGTTTCCCCCACACACCCCTCTCCCAAAAAAAAAAGCTGCTGAGAGAGCGGGTTCATCTTTATTCTCTCAAATGTGCTTGCTTTCTTCTCTCCGGTTCTTTTCCTCACCCTCCTCGCCTAAAAACACAAAACAGAACGAATTTAGCTTGATTTCAAGCGCGAAATTCTTCAAAATTCTAGAATTAATAAACTTTTTTTCAAGAGCATAAATTATTCGTTCTACTTTTTTCTGGGTGTAGTTATTAGTGAATACTTAGTACTGAATATCGAGTACTGATTATCGAGTACTGCGTATTAAGTCCTTAGTATCGAGAGCTCAGAATCACGAACTTAGTTTCGTTTACTTAGTATGTAGCACCGAATACCTATTATTAAGTATCGAGTACTAAGAATCAAGTACTTAGAATCGCTTACTTAGTATCGTGTACTCCAAATCGAGTACATTGTACCGAGTACCTATTGTTGAGTACTAAATACTGAGTATAGAGTACTGGATATCAGTTACATAGTATCGTTAACTTAATATCGAATACTTAGTATAGAGTACAGAGTACGGAGTACCTTTTATTGAGTATTTAGTACTGAGTATCGAGTACTGAGTACTAAGAACCATCGCCCATCGCACCATCACCCATCGTCCATCGCACCATCGCCCCATCGTATCATCGCCCTTCGCCCTATCGCCCCTCGCACCATCGCCTATTCCACCATCGCCCATCGCACCATCGCCCATCGCACCATGGCACAATCGTCCATCGCACTATCGCCCATCGCGCCATCGCCCAACGCGCCATCACCCATCGCACCATCGCACCATTACACCATCGCACGATCGCCCATTGCTCCATCGTCCATCGCACCATTGCCCGTCGCAAGATGGCACCATCGTCCATCGCACCATCGCCCATCGCACCATCGCCCATCGCCATCGCCCAACGCCCTCGCCCATCGCCCATCGCCCATCGCACCACGCCTCGGCCCCTCGCCCCCATCGCCCAGCACCAGCACAATCGTCCATCGCACCATCGCTCCATCACATCGCCCATCGCCCATCGCCCATCGCACCATGCCGCCATCGCCCATCGCACCATCGCCCATCGCACCATGCACCATCGCCCATCGCACCATCGCCCATCGCCCATTGCCACGTCGCCATCACACCATCGCACCATCGTCCATCGCACCATCGCCCATCGCACCATCGCCCATCGCACCATCGCCCATAGCACCATCGCCCATCGCACCATCGCACCATGGCACAATCGTCCATCGCCCATCGCACCATCGCCCATCGCACCATCGCCCATCGCACCATCGCCCATCGCACAATCGTCCATCGCACCATCGCACCATCGCCCATTGCACCATCGCCCATCGCACCATCGCCCATCGCACCATGGCACAATCGTCCATCGCACCATCGCGCAATCGCCCAACGCACCATCGCCCATCGCCCATTGCACTATCGACCATCACACCATCGCCCATCATCCATCGCACCATCCTACAATCGCCCGTCGCCCCATCGCACCATCGCCCATTGCACCATCGCCCCTCGCACCATCGCCCATCGCACCATCGCCCATCGCACCATCGCCCATCGCACCATGGCACAATCGTCCAACGTACTATCGCTCAACGCACCATCGCCCATCGCACAATCGCTCGTCGCTCCATCGCACCATCGCCCCTTCGCCCATTGCACCATCGCACCATCACTCGTCGCTTCATCGTCCGTCGCACCAAAGCTCCACCATCGCACCATCGCCCATTGCCCATCGCACCATTGCGCCATCGCCCATCGCACCAATAACTAAGCTGCTTTCAGCTGCAACTGCAGCATCAAAATTCATACTGAGCATACATTTTCGTTGGTACTGAGTATATCATAGTCGGTCATGACCGACTTTCTTTCTTGTTATACTCTGTACCAAAGGTTCTCTATAATAAGTTTGTGCAAAAGTATGGAACAGCCAGAAGGAAGCATCTCCGACCCCATAAAGTATATATATTCTTGATCAGCATCAACAGCCGAGTCGATATAGCCATGTCCGTCTGTCTGTCCGTATGAACGCACAGATCTCAGAGATAGTAAGAGATAGAGAATTGACATATATGGGACATATGCTTCTTATACTTGCAGGCAGATCAAGTTTATTTTCAATTTTGGCCACGCCACCTCCCGCCCCCGCAAATTGGTAAAAATGACATATCTGCCACAGTTTTATGGATAGAAGGTTTGTTCTTTCTAGGCATATTTAGTAATCAGGATTATTTATCGATCCGTCAAAAGAATGGTAAAGATCGGATGAACGGTTGTCGAGTTATAAGGAAAACATACAATTATGGGCAGCACTTCACAGGTACAGAGTATTTTATAGTCGGGCTTGACCGACTTTCTTTCTTGTTTTTCTCATAAATTTTTCATAAGATAAAGCATTTCATTTGCTTCACATCCAAATCATGCAACTCATTAGGTCACCTCTTCAAAAACTCTTCAAGTCAAATACAACAACTCTTCAAAACTTTTATCTGCAGTGGCATTTTATACTCATGAATCATTCATAATTTCCACTTTATCTAATTCCCATTTCAGCATTTCGTAATGTTTATTCATTAAGTTAATGGCTTCATTGCATTTAAAAGCATCAATAACATGTGGCAGTGGGTAGCTGGTGTGGCCAGTGGCAACCGATGCTTGGTAATGAAGATGATGATGATACATCCACACCTAATTTGCTGCTAATTAAGTCAAGTGCCTCAGATTCGACTGGGCGAGTCAATGAATGAATGAATGAGTGACTGACAATGCAATGCAGTTAGCGTAGGGCGGGAGGGCAAAGTGAAACTTCTACTTAGTACAACAGTGCGCAACTTTTTGTGTGTGTGTGTGTGTGTGTATGTAAAAATTTCTTCTATCCTTTGACTTAATATTTATTGCAGTTGACTGCATGTTTGGAAACATAAGCAAACCTGACAGGCAAACAACAAATAAAGAGAGAGAACTATTTCCGAAACATATGAAAACTGAAATACTCTCAAATTAGTTTTGCATTACATGGACAAAGTTTTGTCGCATAAGAGTTTGAGTTCATAGAGATTAAACCTTTGAATGGTAAATAAATGTTGAGCGATTTCTGATTACTTTCTGGGGCTTACTTGAATTTGTGATCACCAGAATCATTTTAATTCACAAACAATTCAATCAATAAGCAACAGATTCTTTATTTAGTTTGGCGAAAAACAATTTTCTTTTATATAGATTGGAAATACACATCCTAATTTCTACCCGAGGATTGGTCCATGGACTAACAAACGAACAACTCTTGCAGATTGTTGAATTTTAATATCAAAATTCTTGCTCGGTTAAGAAAATGCCTCGTGCACTTTATCCATTTTATGGTCAGTTTTGGTGACCTTCTGAGGCGGCTATTCGAAATCTTGTCACTAAATTTCGCACCAAATTTACATTGTTGGACATTAAGCAGCCAACACGCATACGTAGAGTGCGGACAGTGGACGTGAATTATCGATTCGGCTCCGCTCGCAGCAATTGGGCCTCTGTTACTGCACTACGTGGAAAATTTTGCGGAAGGACTGGTTTATAGACTTTCAAAATACAGCTGGCAAAGTTAGATGAAGATCCAATCTTTGAATTGGCGATCCAACACTTAACAATCACAAAGCAGATCCAAATTTCAGTTGTCTCTTATATATCGAGAGTGCACGGAATTCAAACTTGAAAGTTACAGATGGTAGACTCAATTCAATATTAGTACTATCTTGACGTGTAGCAACCAGCGAGTGCGATGGTGCAATTGGTTGAGACGGCATTCCAATTGTGTTCAGTTCAAAAGTCCCGAGTTCAAGTCGTAACAATACGTTTGATAATAATAATAATGTTTATTGATTGTTTAAGATATATAATATGTAGAAGTAGTATAAATTATTTATAATAAGGTTCCCGCAAATAAACAATAAGATGTGTGTACAATCTGTATTTTTATGTGACCGACATAGATATCTCAATCCGTCTGTAGGCCATGAGCAGTTCGTCTTACACTACACTGAACTACTACACCAGGCTGCCCGGGTCGTCCCCAGATACCTGATCGTTCCTCAGTGCAATGCGCAGACTTCTTCTTACGCTGACTTAAGTGCCGGTGTCTCCAGAATTTCCGTCCGATAAGTCAGTGAGGTTCTCAAATAGTTGACTAGGTTCTACCACAAGTTGTCGCTTCTGTCATCTATCACCAGTGAGGACCTGCCTACCGAGATACTGCATTCTCAACTCCTTCAGAATTGGGCATCTACCCAGGAAATGCCATCTGTCATCGTTTTCTCGGGTATTACAAGGGGGTATATGCTCCAAATCTGCTGGCGCTGATGAGCTGCCTGCTGAATTGTTCAAGGCTGGCGGTGAGGAGCTGGTAAGGTGCATGCACCAACTCCTATGCAGAATATGGTCCGAAGAAAGCATGCCCGAAGATTGGAACCTAAGTGTACTCTGTCCAATATTTAAAAATGGAGACCCTGCGGTTTGCGCCAATTACCGCGGGATCAGTCTCCTTCCCATCGCATATAAGGTTCTATCATGCATCTTATGTGAACGTCTAAAGCCGAGAATAAGTGAACTGATTGAACCTTATCAGTGTGGCTTTAGACCTGGCAAATCCACCACGGACCAGATATTCACATTGCGACAAATCCTGGAGAAGACCCGAGAGAGAAATATCGACACCCACCACCTTTTTGTTAACTTCAAAGCCGCCTTTGACACGCCGATAAGGTCAAAGTTCTTTGAAGCCCTGTCTAGCTTTGGTATTCCAGCAAAGTACGTTCGACTTTGCATGATGACGTTGAGAAGCACACAAAATAGGTAAAGACCGCTCCGAGCCTTTCGATACCAAAAGAGGTTTTAGGCAGGGTGATACCTTATCGTGCGACTTCTTTAATCTGCTGATGGAGTACATACTGCGCCAGTGCCCAAATGCTAACAGAACGGGCACCATCTTTACCAGAGATAACATGCTACTTGCATATGCCGATGATATTGATATCATCGGCAAAAGCGAATCTGTGGTAAAAAAGGCGTTCTCAGAGATAGAGAAGCAGTCAAAACTTATGGGATTAGCGGTAAATGAGGATAAGACGAAGTACCTACAATCAACGCGCAGTGAGTCTACGCTTGGACAATCTGTTGCAATCCGAAGAAGAATTACTCTTGCAAACCGATGTTATTACGGGCTCAATAAGGAGTTCAAGAGCAGAGCCCTCTCTCGGAAAACGAAAATTGCGCTATACAAGTCGCTTATCATCCCAGTCCTGCTATACGGCGCAGAAGCATGGACAATGACAAAAGAGGATGAGGCGGCAATTGGCGTGTTCGAGAGAAAAGTTCTTCGGAGGATTTATGGACCTCTAAACGTTGGCGGCGAATTTCGCATCCGAATGAATCTCTATGGGGACACTGACCTAGTCAAGCGCATAAAACAACAGCGGCTGCGCTGGATAGGACATGTTACCCGTATGGATGATAACGCTCCAGCAAAGCGTGTGTACAATCGGCATGCGATAGAGTAGGGAGGCATTCCCCCTGCCTGGTCGACCAAAGCGGAGATAGCGCGACCAGGTGCAGGGAGACATTGCGAACCTGGGAGTGTCCTTCTGGTGGAATGTCGCTCGGGACAGAGGCGAGTGGCGGGCATTAGTGGCAGCGGCCGAGACCGTAAAACGGTTGTGATGGCCAAAGAAGAAGATACATGCTCTGCTCGATTATAGGTGTTTGACGTTAATTTGATCAAATCAAAGCGGGCTTTTAAGATCCAAGAGATTTTGTGCGCTGACAGATACAGATATTTATTTGAGACTGTGTGGTCAAGATACTTGTAAATTCTTGAGGTGCTAGTGCTTTGTCGTTGGGTTCGTTCCCTTAAGGCCTTGTATTTAAGTGTGTTGAGTAAGGTCGCGCGAAAAGTGTTCCACTGCATTGTCGTGCTTATAGCGCTACGCCAGTCCAGTCCCAAAGGCATACACAAATCTTCCATCCCAGAAGTCAAAAAAACGTTGTCATCTGACTCCAGAAGTTTGCCTGTTAGGTAGTTGGGCAGGCGCTTATCATCATACTTATGCGTTACTTCTCCCATGTAGCCTTGGTGTGCATCGTCTAGGCCAGTTCCTAGTGCCAATGCATAGTTCGGAGTGCTTGTTGGTAAATGCAGAACTTTCTTAAGGAATAGGACTTGGAGCAATTCCACTTCTTCAAAGTGCTTGCAACCCCAGACTTGTGCTCCATAGGTTTGAATAGCTCGACATACTGCATTAAACAGAAAGTAATAGTATGTATAAAGCTAAAAATATAAAATTAATTATTTCGTTGATTTGAAGAATCGAACTCTTATCTCAAGGAAGAAACGCAAACGACACTTTTTGTTTATCCCTAGTAAGTAGCGCTTTCTTATGGCTAAGAAGAGACTTTTCCTATCTCCCAGAAGTAACGACTTCTTATCGCTAAGAAGTGTGGCAGAGTGGCACACTGCTTTCCGAAATGAGATGAGAATGCGTAAGTAATGCGATATGGCTAAAGTAAAGAAATGCCTACTGGAAGAATTGCATTCTTATCTTCCGCTTTAAAAAATGTTTTCTGGGTAGCAGTCTATATAGTTAATACACAAAACAAAGAGGCGAAGCTTGCTTTACAATTTCCATCTGTCAAATCTTCATGATTATCTTTATCACCCTAACCACTCGCGTGCCTTCTTAATAATCTGATTACATAGAAAAATTGAGCAAATTCAACGTTATTTTGAACCATTTAAACTGCACCTCCTATTTACCCGTCCACAGATGTCATCTATTAAATCTTCAGCATAAGTAATCAGAGCTTATAATGGAAGATTGCAAATTTCGCAATTTTCCTCATCGTTCATCTGTTTACCCGTCATAGCGTCGCGCTGGCGATTGTTCCGGAATCCCAGAAGCACGCTGGTATGCGAAATGATCAGCAAATCGCTGCTGTTGATTGATCGCCTGTTTCCACTGCTCTTAGATCCGCTTTCGTTTTCAACCTGCTTATATTAGTTTCACTTGAATGTTTGTAATTCCTAAGCGTGTTAAAAAGTATGCTGCAAAAATCGAGCACACACTTCAGCCTACAAGTATGCTGCAAAGATTTTGCAGCATTCTTCTTAACCAGCTTTCATTTACTACAAAAGTCAGATGCTGTAATGGTGTTGCGGATGAAGTGCTTTTTTCATAGAGTGGGTGTTGTGTGTTCGAGCGAAAAATTGGAAGAGAGAAAGAAGAAAAGAAAGCTCAATATGAAAAATTATGGTGCCAAACAGTTAGAACAAGCCAGAGAAGCTCGTTGGCAGCAAGTGATTCAGCATACAGCTGAAATACGGGCCACACAATATATGGATATATGCGTCCAATGCTCATATAAAAAACGAAAACAACAATTTGTTTTAAGAAAGTTAAATAACCTACGTACAAGTCCAGGTTATCAACTATTTGTGGTCAAAATTTCATCAAAATCGGTGCCCATCGCAGGAACAGACAACAAACTACAGGCTGGGGCATTAATCGTTAGCCTACCACTTCATATAACTTGATGCTTTCCTGGTTTTTAGATCACGTATCACCATAGTCCATCAAGGAGCTCCGGCGATATTGCAGGCTATCTTTCAAGTAGAATTTAGGTAGGCGCAAAAGTTGCATGGTTTATGCCACATGGTGGGAAGTTCTGTTTCTAGAGGAAACATAACTAAGAAGTTTCCATTCGATACTCGTTTTTGAAACTTTTTTGAACTAGCCAATGCTCAAGTTCTAGATCGGAATAGTCTTACATGTTGGTGCATGCTACCTCTTATACGAGAGGTATTTGCAAAATCAAGAAATGCACACATATGCCTGCCTATGTCGAGTGTTTGTGTGTGTAACTGAGATGACAAATGACTTTTGCTTTGGCCTCTGCTGCTGTTGTTGTTGTTGCCCCAAGTTAAGTTAAGCCAACAAGAAAGTTAAACACTGACAATGAGATTTATGAGAACTCACACACACACACACAGTAGGACACACGGACAAACGAGTCCTGCCTGGCTGCACGTATACTGATGTGCATTAAAGCATGTCTAACCTAATTCAATTGTGCTCCAGGATATGCACACACACACTGACAGAGTCGTTTAAATAATGGCTAACCCCTATCATGGTTAGCTCCTGGTCCTGGGGCCTTCAACTGTTGTCCAGCAATGCCGCGAGGATGTTGCCACATTAACCCTAAATGTCAGCAAATGCCCTGGCTAAGTCCCTTGTTTTGATTTGCATTCTAAGCAGGAGAGGTGAAAAGTATTCGAGGAAATTATCTATTTAGTCTTGTTAAACCTGGCCGGAGAAATATGAAAGTCAGGCCTCGTCTATAAGAAAGTGTTCGATCTATTAAAGAAGATAAGTAACAAAAGGCACGAACCGAAACTAAGCTTTTGCGGCTCTGCGCAATATGAATATGAAGATGGAGAAGATATAAGGCAGAAGAACGGAAGTATAGAAGAATAGAAGAATAGAAGAATAGAAGAATAGAAGAATAGAAGAATAGAAGAATAGAAGAATAGAAGAATAGAAGAATAGAAGAATAGAAGAATAGAAGAATAGAAGAATAGAAGAATAGAAGAATAGAAGAATAGAAGAATAGAAGAATAAATAGAAGAATAGAAGAATAGAAGAATAGAAGAATAGAAGAATAGAAGAATAGAAGAATAGAAGAATAGAAGAATAGAAGAATACAGAAATAGAAGAATAGAATATTCACATATAGGATATTAAGGAAAAGGTGAGAGAAAACTATCACAAAAGTAAGAACGAAGAAAAAAACCAGACGAGAAAAAAGTTTTAGAAAATGAATTTAAATAAATAATATATTAAGAAAACCGCTTGAAAAAAAAGTTGAAGGGAAAGAAGCTTGGCTTACACTAGGTCTTAGATGAAGTGGGGGAGGGGTGGGTTTGGGGGGAGAGGGGGGGTGGGTGGGAAAGAAGATAGAGAACTAGAGATCATAGTTAATTTATTAGAGAATTAGTTAAGTGGAAAAACGAAAAGATTGGGTTTGTGTTAAAAAAATTTAAGCGAAAAAATGAGAAGCGGCTCCTGAATAACGAAACATGCCAGTTATGAATGCTACTTAGTTGCTGCTGCCTTGTTTAGACTTAAGGCTAGGCTTTGACCTGGCAATAGATGGATATTAACAAACGAAAAGCTTCCTTACGACTTTTTATAAAAATCTTCCTAAATTTTGATAACTATTGCTGCTGGGCTGCTGCTGCCTTGTTTAATCAGTCGTTTAGGTTTTGAATAGATTCATATATAGAGCCTACCAAATTTCACAAAATTTGTCTACTTAAATGCTGCTGAGTTGCTGCTGATTTGTGTAGTTGGTACTTTCAATTTGAAGATATATTTAGACTAGGTTGCAGCTAAAGTAATGAAAACGAAAAGCACAAAAAAAAGAGGAAAAAAGGACTTAAAAGAGCACACAATAATGGCGAAAGTAGACAGCAAAAATTTACATAACAAAATTAGAAAACAAGTCAAAAGTAGAGACTAAACTCTAATTAGGTCGGTTTCTAAGCCGGTTCCCTTACTTATCAAAGCAATCTATAAAAAAAATGAACTTAAGTGATTCTCAAAACCGTTTGGGTTTCAGATTCGGCACGTTAAGCATTTAAAATGCTCGGTTCGCGACTTAAAGGACTCAAAAAACCCGAACCGAATCCAGATTTGCTGTGTTCTATTAATATATTTAAAAATTACTTTTGAGGCGGGACGAAATTACGAAATTTGGACTGGACGGAACTTGTAAAATTTCTGGTTGAAACGTACTAGTCATTGATATATGACCAGTTCTTATTGGATCGGCTTTAGGTCGGCTAGGAATTGGCTTTACCCCGGTTATATGTATAAGCCGGTTCTAAAACGGGTTTTGAACCAGCAAAGTTAGTTTTCGATCGGTTAAATCGTTGCCGACTCGGTTGTTATATGTAAGTCTTATTCTCGCTTTGAATCGAGTTTTGAAATGAATCTGATTTGCTTTTGCAAGTAAATTAACCTGAATCGACTTTGAAACGGTTTAAACCGACTATATTTCAGTCTGACTCTTGTTTTGAATCGAGTTTTGTTACTCTTCATTTGCTTTCGCTTCGGTATTAAACTAGTTTTGAATCGGCATTGAACAGTTTCCGAATCGGTTTTAATCCGGTCTTGCAACGATTCTTAATTGCTTTCATTTAGCTAGTTTTCAATCGGCTTTGAAACGGTTTTGAGTCGGTTTTAAACTGGTTCTATGTCAGTCTTATTCTCGTTTTCAATCGGGTTTTGAAACTTTTCTCATTTGTCTTCGCATTGGTATTCGACCTGTTTTCAATCGGAATTGAACCGGTTCTGAGTCGGTTTTAAACCGGTTATATGTCAGTCTCACTATAGTTCTGTATGGGGCTTTGCAACGAATCTTAATTGCCTTCACGTCAGTATTAAGCAAGTTCTGAATTGGCTTTCAATCGGTTTCGAAACGGTTTTAAACCTGTTATATGTCAGTCTTAGTCTCGTTTTGAATCGGGTTTTTAAACTTTTCTTATTCGCACCGGACTATACTTGTTTTCAATCGGCATTGAACCGGCTCTGAAACGGGCTTTCACCGGTTATATGTCAGTCTCACTATAGTTCTGAATCGGGCTTTGTAACGATGCTTAATTGCTTTCATGTTGGTTTTGAATCGGTTTTAAACCGGTTATATGACAGTCTTAGTCGCGTTTTGAATCGGGTTTTTGAAACTTTTCTTATTCGCATCGGCACTACACTTGTTTTCAATCGGCATTCAACCGCCTCTGAATCGGCTTTAAACCTGTTATATGTCTTATTTGATTTCGCATCGGCACTACACTTGTTTTCAATCGGCATTGAAACGGTTCTGAATCTGGTTTAAACCTGTTATATGTAAGTCTCACTTTAGTTTTGAATCGGGTTTTGAAACAATTCTAAATTGCTTTCACGTTGGTATTAAGCTAGTTCTGAATTGGCCTTGAATCGGTTACGAGTCGGTTTTAAGCCGCTTTTATGTCAGTCTAACTCTCGTTTTGAAACAGTTTTGGAAACGCTTCTCATTTGAGTTTCGCATCGGTATTAAACTAGTTTTGAATTGTCATTGAAAAGGTTTCGAATCGCGTTTAAGACGGTTTTATGTCAGTCTAACGCTCGTTCTCAATCAGGTTTGGAAACTCTTTTCAATTTCTTTTGCAACAATGTTGAACCACTTTTGAATCAGCTTTTAGTCTCTTCCGAATCGCTTAAATGCCAACTATAATCTCGTTTTATAAAGGGTTCTCTAACGATTCTCCATTACTTTTGCTTCAGTATTGAACTATTGCCGAATCGGTTAAGATTAGTTATCGAATCCACTTAATCCCTCCTCCCCTCCCAAAATTCCAAAATCGAAAATCTATAATGTGTCATCGTTGTCGATGTCAACACTTCGACTCCTTCAACTACTTTTTTTGGTTGGTGCAAACTTTTTCGATTATATGCTCGTAAAAGTTTTTGCTTATGTGGGTGTGTTTCTGTGTGTGTGTGTGTGTGTGCTTGCCCCAAACCGCAATTTAACCGCACAACTAGAACAACAACAACAACAGCAGCTGCAGAAAACCTCTCATTTTGGTATTGGGAAAGGGATAAAGAGCCAGGCAAAGCACAAAACCGAAAAAGCAGCCCGTAAACAAGCAATAAAATTGTAAAAAAAAAGGACAACGGCAAGCGTTTGCCACCAATTGGCATTGTCAAAGGGTCACACACACACACACGCACGCACTTTGCCCCCTGGTTGCTTGTTTCAATAGTTTTCCCACCCTTTCACATAGTTTCCAGCCAGAGCAAGAAAACCAAGGAGAAAAAGGCCAAGAGTTGGCCACAATGTCAAATGAGGGCAACTAGGTGGGTCAGCACGGTGGATGTTGATAAGAAAAGGAGCACAAAACTTGGACTAATATTGCAGCCCACTGTACCGGCCATTTGGCATGTCCTGGCCATCGTAAGCATTAATATTTTAATCAGGCAATTTGTGCATTTCTAAGCAGCAGCAAACCGGAAGACGACGTGTCCACTTAATTGAATAACACCTGAATGGCACTCCATCATCATTTCCAGCTGAGTTTCCAACTGAGCCACTTACACAGATTAGATAGAATATCCTGGCGCCTGTCCGCAGGCATTCTGTCGCAAAATCTGGGCTCAAGCTGTGCCCATTAAAGAATTACCAAATTTACTTCAAATTGTCCTAAGCACTTGGCACTTTGTTGTAGACAGTTGCCACATGTTGCAGCTGCAACTCTGCCCCGCGCTGTGTTGATTGCATGCAACAGCTGACCGCAAAAAATGTATAATTAATTCAATTAATGAAATATTTTAAAATCATAAAAGCTGACGGCATCAACCGAACCCACCGAACCGAACTGTATCGACCACACTTGCCCCACACCCCCGCCAAACCTCATCCCAGTGGACCGCAGTTCGACTAAAAGCAATCAACGTCAGGCTGCCCGCAATTGGTGGGGGTTGGGTGGGGTCTGGGGTTGGAGGATGGCGGATGGATGACAAGGCGGGTTTTGGTGTCGCGTCTGAGTGTGGTTGGATGACTGAGTGACAGTGGCATGTAATTTGATTTTGGTCGCCACTCATTTATGACCACAGCGACTGACTTTTAATGCCCATTATGGCGGACAAAGAGTTTACCTACCGGAAATGAGATCAAAACTAAAAATTTACAAACGAAAAGTTGGCTGTGTTTCAGCATAAAATTACTCAGAAGGGTTTGTTGTTAGGGCTTCCGATAAGGGAATGAGCTATGTACTAGAGTTGCCGGATCAAAACTTAAATTTGTAAAGGAAAAGTTGGGTATTTTTTAGCTTGAACTTAAGACATATTCCCAGAAACATAAAATTTTATTTTTGACTCAGTACTTCATTTAAATAGAACACCATTGCACAGCTGTTAAAACTAAAACCTTTTGAACAATTGTCTTATTCATACGAAATTTATTGTTCCTGGAAACAGGCCTTTACTCAGAAGTTTTTATTTCCCGACTAGTTTACTTAAGTTAGCGGAAATGAGCCATGTACTAGAGTTGCCAGATAAAAATTGGCATTTGTAACTAGAGTTGCCAGATCGAATTAAGCAATAGCAAAAAAAAGTTCGGTGTATTTCAGCAAAAGCTTACTCAGAAGCTGTTATTACTTGACTTCTTTGCTTTGCTTACCGAAAATGAGCCATGTTCTAGAGTTGCCAGATCAGAATCAGCATTCATAACTTGAGTTTCCAGATCAAATTAAGTAATTGCAACGAAAAGTTGGGTATACTTTAGCAAAAGCTTTGTCAGAACCTTCTATGTTCAGACTTCTTTACTTTACTTGCCAAAAATTTAGCATAATTTAGAATTTAGCATTTTAAAGCGAAAAGTTGGATATATTTTATCATAAACTTACGCAAAAGTTTTTATTTCGTGACTATTTGACTTTGCTTATGGAAAATGCGGTATGTAATAGGGTTGCCAGATCAAAATTAGCTTTAGTGATAAAGTATCCTTTAATAACTAGCCTTCTGCTACCTTTTTTTGGCCGCTTATGCTAGTGTGATATTGGGTTATAACAGTACTTCTTGGCAGTTTCCATTTGGGCTTACCGGTAATGTAAATGTAAAATGGCTTGACACAGCCCCAAAGGACCAAAGCCGAGCCTCTCTCAATCTCTTGGCTAGTGCGCTTCTAATTTCGGCACAAGAGAAAGGGACCTACAGTTTAACGCCGAATCCGAAAGGCAGTTTGAGAAGCTTTTCATGGCTAATTACTACAAAGCTGGCGCCAACAGCAGAGAGGCGTGACCGGGTGTAAAGTTTATTCACACTAGCCGCTGACTAGCCGCTGAGCCACTGGCCTCTGAGCCACTAGCCGCTGAGCCACCCGGCCACAATAACAACCACCGATAATGTATAAGTGTTTTTATATAGGTATTTAGTGAGAAAGTGTTTGAATTTGGTGTTAATAGTGTCCTGCTGGAGTCGCTGTGAGTTAAGGTCTTTGGGTAAGACACTCTTTAACCTTCTCCTTTGACGTACACCCTGGATTCTCCGTCTTCTTAACAAGTTTTTAGCCAGTTTGTTGGGGTGGTGAGATAGCTTGTCAAGGTATTTGGCGGCGTGCTTGTTAATAACATCTCCAGCCCTGGAAACTCCAAGGTCCTTTTCAATATCCTTGGTTTTCAGGTACCATTTAGCTCCCTTAATGCGTCTAAGGATTTTCGCCTCGGCCACTCTAATCTTTCTTAGGTAAGACTTCGCCGCGATTCCATAAATTTGTTGGCCATATCTCCATACCGGAGTCAGAAAAGCCTTGTAGATTAGGACTTCGTTAATGAGTGACAGCTTGTTGTTGGAGTTCAGGAGCTACCCCACCACATGCGCCGTGCTTTGGCAACAACTGCCTGAGCTGTTGTCTTGACATGGTGTCCAAAGGTCAGTCTTCTGTCCAGTATCAACCCAAGGTATTTATGGGCTGTTTTATGCTCCATAAGCTGACCGTGCAAGAATACTCCGGGGCAGGTGTCACGACGGGTGGAATAAGTTACCGAAGCACACTTGTCCGTGTTTATGACAATGTTCCATCTAGCGGCCCAGTTGCTAAACCTATTCAGGTACTCTTGATGGGCATCTGTGGCTGATTATCGTCGCATTTGTTGCGGTTAGAAGAGATGCTTTGTGGTCTGCCAATGTTGCCAATGTTAGAGGCTCTGAGTGAATAGGGAGTATAGCGTAGGACCCAATACGCTACCCTGCGGTACACCAGCCCGACTGGTTCTTGTTTGGGATGTCGCTCCGTCCTGTGCAACCTCAAAAGCTCTGTCCGTCAGGAAGCTCTTGATTAGCAGGTACAGTTGGGGCAGAAGAAGTTTCTTGATCTTCGAGAGCTATCGAAGACCTGCTGGATGTCAAGGAAAGCTGCCACTACGTACTCTTTCGCGTCATACCTTTCAAGGATGTAGTGAACCACTCGATGTAATTGTTCGGGTGTTCCATGGCTCAGTCGGAAGCCAAATTGAAAATCGTGTATGGCTTTTCGAATAGATCGAATATCAAGCATTCTTTGAAGGATACAGCTCTCGAAGATCTTTCCAAGGGTGGAAAGTAGGCTAATCGGCCCGGTAGGAATCAACGCAGGATGGTGGTTGTCCATTCTTGTGAAAGAGAACATTTCTGGCTTTCTTCCAGGGTGATGGAAAATGGCTTAGTCTCAGAGCCGCGTTTAAGATGAGCACCAATAACAATATGGCTTTGTCTGGCAGGAGCTTCATTGTCCTGTTGTCAATGCCTGGGGTCTTACGTACCACCAGATCCTTGATTTTCCCTTTCTCCTTAGGGAAGGTGATTGGCGGAACTGGGAGGGCCATTTGGAGGGGGCTATCGAGGGCATCTGAGACTAGTTGGTTCCGGCGGAGCGAGGATGTTTCATACGGCTGGAACAGCTCTTCTAAGTTCAGGGCAAAGGCTTCCACTCGGTCCTGTGGTGATTTTGCCCAGGAACCATTAGGTCGTTGAACTGGGAACTTTGGCGCAACTTGCCGCTTGCACCGTTTGATGAGCTTCCAAAGCGCAAACTTGGAGCTCTCATCCGCAGTAGCTTTTTCCAGCATTTGGTCTGTCGCCTCTCGCCTGAGTGTGGCAAGGACCTTCCTTACTCTGTTGGCAACTCTGTGGTATATTCTGTGAATCCGGGGGTCATTTGTGCGGATATACTCCCTCCGTAGCCGTAGTTTTTAAAACAAAGCAACTCCTCAGCAGCAGGGTTGAGTCTAGTAGAGAGTCCTCCGGATTGATAAGTTTGGCCAGTGGGGGGAGTAGCCTTCAGGGCAAACAGTACAAAATTACAAGAATAAAATTGTATTTAATATAAATCTATTTGGACTTGGTTAGGTTCCACATATATCCCTTTCTGAAACCCGCTTGGTACTCGCTTAAGCGCTCAATGTCTTCTACCCATGTTGTCAGCACAGAAGTTGAGTATAGTTTAGCATTAATTTATATGGAAAAGCTTTGGCTGTAAAGGCTTCCCCAACTACTTTTCCCCACATGGATATTTGAATGCGCTGAACCCCTTTGGCTATATCCACTTAATTCCCAATTCCAAACTTACTGCTGCTGCTCAAACTTTCCTCTCATAATTCTCATTAAACGCTCAAACATTTAGCACTTTGCATTTTGCATGAATTTAATTTACTTACAAAACATTGCCAAAGACAAAATCACTGAAAGTGTCAAAAAGTGCCAACTGACGACGACGACGACGGAGGAGTGTGGAGAACTTTTTGCAGTTGACAAAGTGTCGCCGGAAGTTTCGATTTATAATTAGCATGACACACACTCCAAAGTGAAAAACTGCAGAGAGAAGTCTGGTGAAAAATGCAAACTTTGGCCTCGACTTTGCCAAAAGTTGGAGTTGGAGTCGTCGGGTAGACAAGAATCAATATTTCCGCAGGGCATTTAGCGGGTGAGTGGGTAGTATACCCCACATTTTCTGCCATAGACAAAGTTTGCAATTTTCGTACCTCAATTGGTTTTTGTGCTGGCGACGACGGGCGGCGTCTTGAAGATGGCAGGAGGCCAACCCGGAAATGGTTAGGGAAAGAGAAGTCCTAGTGGAAATACTCTATAGAAAAAAAACTGATAGGTCTTTATATTTTTCATTCTTTGCGCCGAATTGCAGAACAACCAAAGGAATACTAAGTGTCTAATGCACTTCAAAACCCTTTTAACCAAATAAATTGTTTTCATTGATTTTCACTTGCCAAAAAAGCTGTTTTAAAGTGCTTGCTGTAGTTTTGAAACCATGTTTCCTTGATAAAAACGGCTTTCTATAGCTTTTTTCGCACCGAATAATAGTACTACCCTGCCTGCCCAAAGCTATTTTAAAGTGATCTTTCTATGAATTTAACAGCAAAACAAGGTGTAGGGATTTTAATCAAAATACACCTACCCCACGCATTACTCCAAATCCAACCTACCTCAAACATCTTGCATTTGGCTATTCAAATAAATCTTAATACAAATTATACCATATATACCACCAGATCACCTCTTTTCTTCAAGCCAACTACTTGCAGTAATAAATAGTATGAGCACCCCATTGTTGCTAATGGGTGATTTTAATGCCTGGGGACTCGCCTGGGGTTCCAGCTGCATAAACGCCCGAGGTAGCTGAAATTTTTTCTTTAGCCAACTTGTCAACCCATAGAACATTTACGCATGTCGATCTTTCCTTTATTTCTCCTTCCCTTTACCCGTTTTGCAAATGGTCGGTTATGCATTCATTTGCTGCTGCTGCCATCGATCGTACATCGCCTTGAGAACGGAACGAACAAGAGGAGCAGGAGTGTTGGTGGCTGTCAGGCGTTCTCTTCATTGTGAATGCGTTCGACTGGATAATAATGACTCTCTTCTGAACCAAATTGCGGTTCTGGTAATGGGCACTTTGGGTCAACTCTACATATGTGCTTTCTACATACCACCTAATAGTGACTATGACCTTTATAACGCACATTTATTAAACGTATTGAATCTTTATCAGCATCTGAAGGATCATCAACACTTTTGCGTCACGGGATTCTTCAACTTGGGCTCAATTGTTTGGACTCAAGATCCGAATTCCTCGGCTATGGTACCGAGTTACGTTCATCTACCTCATGAAATACTTCTTCTTGATGATCTTTTTAGTATGGGCCTAACCCAGATCAACAATATTTTTAACGCTTTGCACAAAATCTTAAATTTACAGCCATGCTCCCATTTTCGCATTCGCAAAAACTTTGCGATTTGATCGCCAAATCGTAAAAGCTATTGCTCCGAAATTCGGAAATCGCAACGTTTTGACGTTCTTAAACCGGCGACATCCGAGTCCGTGAAATGAAAAGTAAATTGAAATAATAGGTTGATGCACAAACATTTTAACATTTTAAGATTATTCTTACTGTTTTTTTTTTGCTTTATTCGCATCAAAATTATATTTTAAACAATTTTTTAATAGAGACACACGAAATTGAACAAGGGGGAAGACTGCTCACAATAACAACGATTTACGATTGGGCAATTGTATATATCGATATGTGACTATCGATAGGCGCTCATGAGCAGCTTTTGTTATGTGAAATGGCACAAAACAAACTGGGAATGAAACATTATCGATTACAAAAACTGGCGAATTTCGGAGCGCTCTAAATTGAAATCGTACGAATTTGTTTAAATCGCAATTCTCAAAATTCAGTGAAAACCGGAGCATGGCTGTTAATATTCGTTAGCTCTGATTTTAGTTCGTCTCTAAGAAGAGGCGAATTCCCCATTACCGCTTGTGATATGCATCACAATCCTTTATTACTTAACATCGATTATAACATGTTTGCGCCCTCTGTGCATCATTTTCTAAATTTGAATTTTACCTTGATGAAAAAAGTCTTAGTTGTATTAGAAGTTGCATCTCAAATTTTAACTGGTCATCGGTCCTTTCGCTTGCTAAGTTGGAGACGTGTTATAATAGCTTTCATAAAACCTTATTGAATATAGCTATCGAAAATGCTCAGGAACAGAAGCATAGCTCGTACAAACTGCCGTGGTACACAAAAGGGTTAAAAAAATTGAAAAACCTTCGTAATAAATTCTACAAGCGCTTCACTAAAAGTCACGATTCTGCTGATGTTAAAAAATATCGTCTGCACAAACGTGTGTTCGAGTTTTTAAATAAGTTTCTGAACGTGCAATACATATCTAATGTCGAAAGTCGACTTAAAACTAATCCAAAGTCATTTTGGAGTTTTATAAACTCGGAAAAATCAACCTCTTCCATTCCATCTAGTATGAGCTTTGGTTCGCGGATGACCATTCCTTCTATATTTAATGTCGGGACTATTCCCATATCGGATGATGATGTCTTAGAAGCAATCAATGACGGACAGTGATGGAATTTCTTCTTTTCTCCTGAAGAATTGCATTGGTGAGCTTTGTGAGCCTCTCACTATGATTTTGTTCAAGTCTCTTGAGACTGGTCAATTTATACGAAAATGGAAGATTGCATCAGTTATACCGATTCATAAAAAAGATTCAAAAAGTGATGTCTCTAATTATAGGCCCATTGCTAAGCTTAGCAATATTTCTAAGCTTTTTGAACGAATAGTCTCAAAACATCTTAACTTCATTATTAATTCTTATATAGATCCCAACCAGCATGTTTTTTTTCCTGACCGTTCCACGGTAACGAATTTAGCAGTATTTAGCAATATCTGCATTTCCGCATTTGAAAATCGTTGTCAAGTCGATGTGATCTACACTGATTTTTCTAAAGCATTTGACAAAGTCTGCCATAGTGCTCTTTTATCCAAGCTCGCCAAGCTTGGCTTTCATTCTTCCATCCTCAATTGGTTTGAGTCTTATCTTAATGGTCGATCGTACCAAGTTCTCATTAATGGCATCTGGCTTCCCTCAAGGGAGTGTACTAGGTCCATTGCTATTTTCACTATTTATTAATGATATCGGTTGCCTACTTAACTCGCATTATCTAATGTATGCTGATGATTTAAAAATTTTTAGATCTGTTAAAAACATCAGCGATGTTGAAGTTCTTCAAAGCGATCCTAATTCGGTTGCTGACTGGTGCGGGCGCAATTTGCTGCCTCTTAACTTCTCAAAATGCTTCTTTGATACATATGTAAAGCACAACCTGCCGATATTAACATCGTATTCCATTAGTCATCACGCTTTGAGACGTCAGTATGAAGGTATAGAATTGGGGGTGGTGTTTGACTCCAAATTTAAGTTTTCTGAGCATCTAAGCTATATTCTCCCCAAAGCTTATTCAATGCTGGGCTTTGTAAAGCGCTATACCAAACAATTTAACGATCCCTATACACGGTTAAGATTGTATTCTGCCTTAGTACGTTTTAGGCTTGAATATGCTTGAGCTTGGGTGTCTGCAGAAACGATTCCTTAAATTTGCACTCGCCCATTTACATTTTTCGGAGCCTTTTCCACCGTATCTGAGTAGATCTCGCCTATTGCATATTTCCACCCTTGAGGATAGAAGGACAATTGCGACATTAATTTTCTTAAATGACATTGTGGTCGGCAATATTAATTGTCCTATGATACTGGACAAGATTCCTTTCAATGTTCCGCCCAGATCTTTGCGTGACTTGGTCCCCTTTAGAGTAGGAACTCATAGGGTCAATTATGCCAATAATGAGCCGATATGTAGAGCCCTATTTATGTAAAATCTTCTCCCAGTTGGCAAGCGGTTGGACTATAGCATCTAGTCCAGTCAATCTATCTCTATAGTCTATGAAAAAAATATCAAGAGAAAGAGCAAGATCTCCTGATCATCATATTAAAAATTGTCCTCCCCAATTTACCGGAATAATTTATAATTAATTAAAAACAATGCGATTTTTACCCCTACGCGACATTTTTACTCATTTCTCTACTCTCCTTCACTCTAGAATAAAAATAAAATAATCTCTTTAAAGGGGAGGACATTCTCTATGAAACGGATATGGCAATGTATGTCATTAAATGTACTATTAATTAATTATTAATTTTTTAAAGAATTCTTGGCGTTTTCTCGCCAAACGATCAGCTGATCGGCACGCCACGCCTCGTGCCAATTGGGGCTGAGCCAAGTAAAGCGCGCCATGCGCAGAATATTCAAATTATGATTTGAAATTATTTCTTAAGAGTTTCTTTTTATAAATGCTATTTTTAAAAATAATGAACCAACTAGTTTTACTATGGACAATTTGATATTTATTATGGACAGTTTTATCATTTTTTCTATTCAATAACTTGAACGATGATTTTACAAAAATAGATATTAAAAAAGAGATAAAAGAAAATTCCTCGTGTATATATACATGTTTTTAATTAATAATTTTAGACTTGCGTGAGATTTGAGGCATCTAGTACTTTCAGAGTCTAGATTGACTGTACTAATCGACAATATTATTGTTACGCGACTTCTTAGGGACTTCTTTTTGTAGTTTTTATTGTAGTAGCCAGTTAAGGTTATCCGTTGGCGAAATACTAAATAAATATATGGCAGCGACCATTTTTCAGCCTTTTTTTATATACTTCCAACTTTTTGCCTTAGCTGTTATACCCCCTGTCCCCACAGTAAGGGTATCTTTTTTGTTGGCTTGTTGGCTCTGTCGCGACTTTGGCTTCAAGGTTTTAATTACAACTTTCGACGCATTCTCGCCTTGAGACAGTTTTTGAGCGTTAGTCCGCCGACACCGCCTTCGACTCAGAAATCAATGAGAGAGAAGTGCGGACTCAGCCCTAGAAATATGCTAGTCCCTCCCCCGCAACGCCCCCCTTCCACAACACAGCCCCTTACCCCTATTCCAAGCAACACTGGAAAATCGAGCGTAAACTTTATCTGGCTTCAAGTCTTCAAGTGCGCCAAAAGATTTTTGGGTTTTTATGTTAGTTTTAAGTTGCCTTTTTTTTGCGTACCCCCTCCCGTCCCCACCATTTGCCTTGTCTTTCGTTTTGGTCTGCAGCGGCATTTAAAACTTTATCTAGCGCTGGGACTGAGGCTTTATAGCTTTGCTTGGGAATTTTCCCTTGGCTTTTGCTTTTGGCAAAAGTAATTTTATTACTTCTTTCACTTCCACGGTTCTTTAGCTTGTAGTTTTTGTAGTTTTTACTGCAAATTTTAGTAGCATTTCCACCCCGCTAACTAGGGGATGTACTAGATCAATTATACACATATATATGAACAAAGAGAGTGAGAGAGAAACATGTGTGTAAGGCGTGAGTTAGATAAATCTGCATATAAGCAATAATCAGTTCCCCCTTCGGTTTTTGTGTTGTTTACAATTCAAATTAAGTTGAGTTTTTTTTTTTTGCTAGGTAATCGAATTTCGAGCCAAAAGACAAAAGCTTTAAATGATCGAGAATTGAGATGAATAGAAGAGCTTTGATTAGCAAATTAGAGATGTTTGGTCATTAGAGATGCTCGTGCTGTTTAAGGCTTAGAAATGGCCAAATTTTTGGGAAGCAAAGTTTTGGATTTGGCAAATTTGACATAACTAATTTCCTTAAGTAAGTTATATCCTCTCTCAGTCAATGCTTCACACAAAGTTTAATAGTTTTTATACTCTAAAAAAAACTTAAGTACTTTTTTTCTAGAATCAACTATCAAAGCAATTCCATGCAATTTATGCAAGCTTCCATTGAAAACAAAAAAGTTTTTCTAACTAAGACTACTTTTAGGACCTTACTTTTCTATGGGATCTATACTATATAGATGTCTGATTTCGACCAAACTTTGTGAAATAGTGGAAAAGCATAATACACTGTTAATTACGAAATTTGGAGGCGATCCCATTTAAAACAAATAAGTTTTTCTCACTAGAACTAGTTTTTCGACCGATCGTTCCTATGGCAGCTATATGCTATAGTCATCCGATTTCTACCAAACTTTGTACAATTGTGTAAAAGTATATAAAATGAGTGTATGCTAATGATAAGGATGTTTTCATTAAAAACAAAAAAGTTTTTCTCACTAGAACTAGTTTTTCGACCGATCCGACCAAACTTAGTGAAATCATGGGAAAGGATAGTAAACTAAGAAAAATGTACTTTGGAGGCGTTTCCATTAAAAACAATAAAGTTTTTCTCACTAAGACTAGTATTTCGACCGATCGTTCCTATGGCAGCTATATGCTATAGCCATCCGATCCGGCCGGTTCTAACAAATGTGCAGAGTATATGTACCAAAAGATTTCGTGCAAAGATAGCATAGAAACAGACAGCCAGACAGCTCGTCTTGCTGATCAAGAATATATATACTTTATGTGGTCGGAGATTCTTCCTTCAAAGCGTTGCAAACATCCGCACAATTTTATAGATAGATGTCTTTCAATTAATTTTCTCCTTTTCTAGTTCTTTGGCTGGAGAAAACAAACCTTAGATAATGCGCGCTCGACTGATATTTGTGTTGCAGGACCAGCTAATATATACATACATCAAATGAGTCCTTTTTAAGTCCTTTACAATGATAGTTTTCCCAAAACTATAAAACATTAGAATTTTGAGACAGTCTTAAAATTCCGTCGAAAGTAGCAATAAAGTCGTTTGCCTTTTCCTTTATCATATTTATTCATCATTGCAATATGTTTCGTTGCAAGTTGTTTTTGTTCTTAGGTCAAATATATTTGGTTTCTTGGATTCAAAATATACAGCTCTAAGAATTGTGATGGAAATTAGAATTTGAGAATGTTTTTCTAAACACTTTAATAACGTATTACAGTATTTTGCAAAAGACTTCTGAACTTGTGTGCAACAAGTGTATCAAGTTGAGTAGAAATCGCAGGAAAAATTATAAACCGTGCCTGATGGCTTCTGGTATAACTCTTTTGTATGTGCAAAGCTTTTAATACAGAATTCTTTCAAAGTTAATAATTGCCCGCACATTTGGCAAGTCGAATTCCATCGCTTTACGCTGTCAAGCACTGCTTTCGTAATATCTTACAAAGAGTGCGTATGTTCGATATCTGAGGCGAATTTCTCAGTAATTAAAAATAGTAGCCACAAACAATAGAGATACATTAAACAGCCTTCAATGCCAATGCATATACCTTCAGCGGAGCTTAAAACTAGTTGAAATTTCGTGCTATATGTGCACTTTGAATTCGCAACTCGTTATTCGCCGCCTGGTTAATATAAATAGGATTTGCTTGGTGGTGTGACAGCAACTGAAAGTGTACTGACGAAGGCTTTGTCATGGCGGCAGCCGAAACGGCCGTCTACACAGCCACAGCCACTGTTAATGTTCATATGGTATTCTCTGTTAAATTTTCTTTGACTAAAATCAAAACAGGTCGTTAAACCCATATTCAAATATTTAGTTTTTATTTATTTTGGTTTTTCAAAATAATTATTTTATTTTCTAATTGTTGCGGTTCTTCAATAGCTCTAGTACATTTTTGTGGGAATTGGCGGATTGCTCTACCATTCTCTTTATAACTGCCAAATTCTTCTCCTCAATTTTGATCAGCTTGTCGGCCTTGTCCAAACGTCGCCGCTTTGCCTGAGAAGAAGATGGAGCTCCGCTGTGGTCGTCCTTAAACACTATTTCGGTGTACCGTGAGAAGTCTGCAAAAAATTGGTTTATTTGTAAAAATGCCTGACAAAGTTTATATTCAAATTATTACCTGTATTGTCAACAGGTTTAAATTATACCGATTTGGAAACTTGTAGGACACAAGCCCCAAGTTGAGGGAGTGCCACCAGATGGACCGACCTTAGCTAGTTTAGCTCCATAAATATAGATAAATTGTAAATCTCATGTTTTTGATATTTTTTGTTGGAAACTGAACTGAACCAATTTATTTTTAATCTCTTGGTGAGACGGTCCAAAGTCCTTCATTTTATCAGCCATTTCCTTGCAGATGTGACAGTTCTTTCTTGGTCCCCTAAGTCCATCCATGTTTTCCTCCCACAGCTCCAGGAGTGTGTATGTGTCACCAGATGTCCACACAAACCTCTTGGCTTATACTACAATGGGTTCAAATTTATATTTTTAAATACCTCAAGACACTTTCTTACCTTAATTTTGATTCGAGTTCATGAGTTCTTGCTAATGAAAATGGCTAGCTTTTTATTGTTGTGCTAGTGAAGATAGTTGAGCACGATAGGCAAAAGTGAGCAACACCTATCGAATATAACGACATCACTTATCGAGTTTAACGAATAAACGCACATGCATCTAAATCAGTGGTGTCCAAACTCACACAATGAAAGCGTTTGCTTGTGTGCGAAGCAGCGAAACACGAAGCCAAGGTGACGTTTTACTGCTTTACACTGAAAAAATAAAATGCGTGCAATTCAAACATAAAACAAATTAAATCGATGCGCAGCATATTTGTATTGTATCACTAAATGGGCGTCATTGTCTGGCCAGACCTAAAGCAACTGTATAAGATGCTAAGTTTAACAAAGTTTGATCAATTTTATTGTTGTCAGGTTGGATGAATTCTTCCTTGTCAGCTATAAACATTAAAAAATGTCTTGCCTGCATCTCTAAAATTTTTAAATCTCTTTCCCTCCCCTTTATTTCACTATAACCCCCGTGGCAAAGTTGGTAGTGCCTTTTAATAGCATCAAAGGTAAAGCGACATGCAACGTAATGGGACAATAAACATTGAGCGTTACCATCCATATTCTCAATGAAAAATAATTCACTTTCCCAATTGAGATCAAACATTTTTTCAGTGTAGTGTAAAAATCAAGCGCTTTCCTCATTGAATGCTGCTTAGCAACTGACTGGCCGAAGAGCCGAACACATGAGTCGTAAGAGCAAATGCTGCCGAGCGTTCTATTTACATAATACACATATTCTCCCTTTCTCTATATATGTGACGCTGCGACGCCGGCAGAATTTGGCTTGCCAACCACGAGTGGCTGCCTTTTCAAATTTTGGACATCGCTGATCTAAATAAAACTCAACTTTTTGCCACCCCTAGGGCCCTATACATTTTGTATTGTGAAAAAGCTGCTTGTTGCCGCTTAACGCCAAACCCATTATGCAGTCCTAGAGTAAATAGTCAATAAGAACATCCAAAAGCAAACATAAGATTCTTGAAATAGTATAAAACATATTTATTTAGCCCACATGCCTATCTAAATTTAAAGTCTTAATAAGATGGGACAAAAACACGGATCTTTTTTACTTTGGTAATCGTGAAGAGCAAATGAACTCCTCTACTTTTCCGAAATCACGATCAATTCACGCGCTAATCCCTAATCAAAAGCTAGCAAAGCTTTCACTCAACTTGTGCTTTACTTTTTGCACAAACTTCAGGCTTAACTTCGTAAGACTCAGTTCGATGGCAACTTCAGTTTCAATTGAAGTGCCTTGGGTTGAACATTAAAATTTAAGAACCTAAAGTGAAACATGTTCAAAAGGCCGTGATAGATGACCATGGTGTTGATTTGAAATTTTGGACATCTTCAAGGCCTTTTGATTGTGTTTGTCTTCAACATTCATTAGGCTAAAGTGATCTATTAAAAAGCAGAGCTGATTAGAAGTGATGGTAGTTTCGTGTTTTTTTTTTCCTCTTTTTGTGGTGGTAATTAGCAAGCAGCAAGTTAACTACCCTTAGGTATCAGCAAATCAAATCATTGAGCACATTAAGGGGGAGGTAAACAACAAAAAAGCGTGAAGGAATCTATTATGACATTTGTTGTGTGCGTTGACAAGTTGACGAAAGTCATTAATGATTAGGTTCAACACCACCCCCCCCCCCACCCTGTAGAGTGAAAGCAAGGCGAGGGCAAATAATCATAAAAATGCCAGCACGAACCAAGTGAAATGTATTTATCAAAAGAACGGGGATAAGGTGGCTTTAATACAGTGATTCTATGTCACTTTTTAGTAGGATTCGTGAGTTTATTGTGCCAGTTTTTCACAGTAGCCAAAGTCTTGATAAACCACCTCAAAAAAACGTCATTAAGTATTTACTCGATTTAATTGAACAAAATGTTCTGACTTAGTTTGTTCTAAGATATGTAAAACTCTTTAATGAAAGTGTTCAGTGAAAGTGGGTAAAGTGTCGTTCGTGCTTTTATTTTCACTTTCGCAAAGTTTTTGCGATATATAACCGGTTTAAGGACCAGATAAGGTCACCAAATCGCAAAGCTTATGGGAAAGTTAAAATGGGAGCTTGGCTGAATGCGATTTCCTTGCCTCTTAGTGCGCGTCTGCAGGCCTTTCAAATTTCAAATTTCTAATGTAGCCGTTTGGGCTGTACGTTGATGATTCATTGGGTCGGTTAAGAGAGTTTTCGCACACTTTCCAGATGTCTCTTTTGTGTCTAATTTTGATGATTTAGTCGCTTGGTTTCAAAAATTTGTATATTTCCAAAATTTCCTCTCTATGTAAGCGTTTTCATGCCCTTCTGCTCTCTAATTTAAGTCGTTTTGGCCTGAAACTTGTTGACTCAGTCAGTAGGTTAAGAGAGCAAACCTAGCGATGTCACTATTTAGCCAGGTCCAAACCCACCTCCCATACACTTCAAAGGCTTTGATTTGTTGTAGCAAGTTTTTACTCCAAAAATTGAATCCTTTTTTGTGTGTGTGTGTGTGTGTGAGTTGGGAAGGGAAACAAAACCCGCGACGTTGTTCTGAGATTGAAAACTGTTCCGAGTTTTCTTCCTTTTTTTTTTTTGATCTTTTTAAAACTCTTTGCACACTCACATGACCTGGCATGGGGGTGGCTGACTGACTGGGGGTGGCTGAAAACTTAATCGGATTTGGCGTGCGCTTTCTTCTTTTGGGCCAAAGGAAAGGCAGGAAAAAAATTTTAAAATTCAACCGGCATAAATCAAACACTGGGGTATGGCAATTTTCGTGCTTTGCCTCAAAAAAAAGGATAAACAGGTCCTGTGAACGCAGGCTGCCACAAAATATTTACGCCTCACAAAACTTGCTCCTTTTCTTTTGCCAAACTCATATTTAAACTTTTGCCCTCAGTCATGTGAGTGTGTGTGCGAGTGCGAGAGTGTGTTGTTGATTTTGAAAATCTAATTTTGACTTAAATTGATTTTCCCCCCTCCAAACACCAAAAAAAAAAAAAACTGCATATATTTATGCTACAAATATTAATTCATCAAATAATCCTTTGTTCGGGCCCTTAAGTCAGCTTGAATGCACTTTCCTTTGATGGGCGGGTCCACTAGCTCTGCGGTCACTTAGCCAAATTAAAGGCTTTCTCTGCCTGCGGTTGTTCTCTTCCGGTCGCCTGGAAGTTCAAGGATTTGATACAAATTTCATTTGCCTTTGAAAAATAATTGAAAATTTGTTCCGATTCCTTAGACTTTTAGCTGCGACAAAGCATCATACTAGGTAGGCCATGTGAATCTACACACGATAGCAGCTTTCCACAAAAAGGTAAAATTTTAGAAGTATTTTTTTTTAAATTTAATTAATCAAGACCAAGCCAAGAGCACAACCAGAGCACAACAGATCCAAAACGACAGCCAAGCCTTTGGTTCAAAAGCAGCTGACGGCACGGGGAAAGGTAAAGCACGAAGCGAAGACAAATATCAGGACCAAGAAAGGAAAGAAACAATCCAAACCTGGAGTATGCTGCAACAGTTATGGAGCCAAGTTACCTTTTTTAAACCCAGGTAAGAATAATTCAGAATTTCGAACATTTGAGTGGTCAATCCCGGAGAACTGCTGGGAGCTTTTGAATAATAAGTCGTTATTTTCTTAAGCATTTTAAATTACTAAAAAAAAGTTTGAAAGAACCCACTGCTAGTGCACATTCTAATCCATCTGTGGGATCGAAAATGCGGTAGTTGTCCAGTATTCCGGCCTTCTCTATAAAAAATTATAAAAATAAATAGAGGAAAGTTAACTTCGGCTAGGGCCGAAGTTTGTATACCCTTGCAGCACGTTTTTTCTAAAAGTATACTTTTCGAACCTTACTTTTAATAAAGGGTGATTTTTTAAGAGCTATTGGAAAGTTAAAAAAAAAACACACATAAAATTCAGAAAAATGCATGAAATCTTTATTTGAATCGATAGTACGGTCCATATAATTTAATGTTTGAAGATTATTTCATGCAAATGTTGACCGTGAGTGCGTCTCAAATGGTCCATCCGCTTAGTCCAACTTTGGCATACTCTTTCCAACATTTCGGCCGGTATCTCACGAATAAATGCTTCAATGTTGTCTTCCAATGCGTCAATTGAAGCGGGCTTGTCTGTATAGACATGAGCTTTAACATAGCCCCACAAAAAATAGTCTACAGGCGTTAAATCGCACGATCTAGGCGGCCAATTGACCGGTCCCGAACGTGAAATAAAATGTTCACCGAACTCGCCTCTCAATAAGTCCATTGTTGCGCGTGCTGTGTGGCATGTGGCACCGTCTTGTTGAAACCACATGTCATGCAAGTCAAGCTCTTGCATTTTGGGCAAAAAAAGTTGGATATCATCTCACGGTAGCGCACCATTCACAGTTACGTTACGATTCGCATCATCTTTGAAGAAGTACGGACCAATGATGCCACCAGCCCATAAACCGCACCAAACTGTGACTTTTTCTGGATGCATTGGTAGCTCTTGCAATGCTTCTGGCTGATATTCACTCCAAAATCGACAATTCTGCTTATTTACGTACCCATTGAGCCAAAAATGAGCTTCGTCGCTGAACACAATTTTTCGGTAAAAAAGTGGATCTTCGGCCAACTTTCTAAGAGCCCATTCACCAAAAATTCTTCGTTGCGGTAGGTCGTTCGGCTTCAATTCTTGCACCAGCTGTATTTTGAAAGGCTTCACACCTAAATCCTTCCGCAAAATTTTCCACGTTGTTGAGTAACAGAGGCCCAATTGCTGCGAACGGCGACGAATCGATAATTGATGGTCATCATTAACACTGGCCGATACAGCTGCGATATTTTCTTCAGTTCGCACTCTACGTAATCGTGTTGGTGGTTTAATGTCCAACAATGTAAATTCGGTGCGAAATTTAGTCACAGTAGCCCGAATAGCCGCTTCAGTGGGTCGATTAAACTGACCATAAAATGGAAGAAGCGGTCGAAAAACTAGTTCTAGTGAGAAAAACTTTTTTGTTTTTAATGAAAACGTTCTTATCATCAATACTATTCTACATATGTGAATCGTGATATACTATAGCTAATATAACGACTCGAAAATAGTTCTAGTGAGAAAACTTTTTTTTCAATGAAAACGTCTTAAAAGTTTGGTCGAAATCGAATGACTAAACTAAGCTCCATAGGAACGATCGGTGAAAAACTAGTTCAGTGAGGAAACTTTTTGTTTTTAATGAAAACGTCCTTTTATGGCATATTTTTCATTTATATACTTTAACAATTCTACAAAGTTTTATCAAAATCGATGACTATAGCTATATGCAGTATGAAGTCGGTCGAAAGGTCTGTGAGAAAAACTTTTTTGTTTTTAATGAAAACGTCCTTATCATTGGCATACACTTATTTTATATACTTTTACACAATTCTACAAAGTTTGGTCGAAATCAGATGACTATAGCATATAGCTCCAATATGAACGATCGGCCGAAGAGCTAGTTCTTGTGAGAAAAACTTTTTTGTTTTTTAATGAAAACGTCCTTATCATTGGCATACACTTATTTTATATACTTTTACACAATTCTAAAAAGTTTGGTCGAAATCAGATGACTATAGCATATAGCTCCCATATGAACGATCGGTCGAAAAACTAGTTCTAGTGAGAAAAACTTTTTTGTTTTCAATGAAAACGTCCTTATCATTGGCAAACACTTATTTTATGTACTTTTACACAATTGAACAAAGTTTGGTCGAAATCGAATGACTAAAGCATATAGCTCCCATAGGAACGATCGGTCGAAAAACTAGTTCGAGTGAGGAAAACTTTTTTGTTTTTAATGAAAACGTCCTTTTATTGGCATATTTTTTATTTATATACTTTAACACATTTCTACAAAGTTTTATCTAAATCGGATGACTATAGCATATAGCTGCAGTATGAATGATCGGTCGAAAAAGAAGTTCTAGTGAGAAAAACTTTTTTGTTTTAAATGGGATCGCCTCCAAATCTCGCCATGATTTCACCAAGTTTGGTCGATATCAGACATCTATATAGTTTAGATCCCATAGAAAAGTAAGGTCCAAAAAGTAGTCTTAGTTAAAAAAAACTTTTTTGTTTTCAATGGAAGCTGCAAGTGTATACAAAACTTCGGCCAAGCCGAAGTTAACTTGTCCCTATTTTTTTAATTTGGATTTTGTCGTTCCTATGTAGATTTTGTTCCAAGTCTCGTCGTTATATCCCTCGCATGGTATCCTATAAATTACGTTGTTGACATCCGCTTTGTCTATTCTTGATTTTGTCCTGTTATAAAATAATTTCATCGAATTTGTAGGTTTGTGCGCAATTTGTATGTTTTGTTTGTCATAGCAATTTGATCGTGCGAATCTTTCTGAGAGTTTAGGTACATATGTGAGTGATATCTATCTCTTTGGCTCCTGGATTATTCTTCTGTTTGCATTTTTGAATCTTTTTAATAACATACATAGAATCGATTACACACATAGGGAAATCATTATTTGTTATCCGCTTTTATGGCTGCGTGATATGTCGTGTCGCTGATATTGGTCATTCTTTGAATACACCCAAGTGCTGTATTCATTATCATGTTTTTTGGATGCGTGGAAATTGTGGTGTCCAAATATGGTAATTTTCCGTCTTTTTCTATTTCCAATGTGATTTTAATATTCCTGTGATAGGTATTGAGCGCCTGCAGAGTGGCTTTTACTTTGTCCTTCTTCACAATGGCAAACAGGTCATCCACGTATTTTGTCAGTACTCTGGGTTGATGTTTTAAATTTTCTAAGTGTGCCTTCTAAAAGTTCTTCCATGATTATATCCGCTATGATGGTTGAGGCTGGGGATCCCATGGCATTCCCCTTAGCTGTGTATATATTCGAAAATATCTACTCTCTACGATGCAAAATTTGACTATATCCATAAAAAGTCTGGGAATTTTGGTGTGGTCTTTGGTTTTTGGCCATTTTTGTCGAATGGTGTCCATTGCTTAATCTATCGGTATACTAAGGGAACAGGGACACAACATCAAAGGATACTAGGACTTCGTCGTCACATATATGAGTATTGTTGATTCTTTCTTTAAGCTCCGTCGCATTTTTGACATTACATGTTGATGCCGCCGTTAGGTTGTTGAGTATTTTCGCTAAATATCGACATACTTAGTTCAGGTGACGGTGAACCTATCGAGAAGCAAACGGGTCTGAGTGGGGTTCCTTCTTTGTGGATTTTGGGTAGTCCATATATCCTTGGTGGTAGCGCAGTGCTTGTCGTGAGCTGACTTCTTTCGGCCTTTGAAATCAGCTTTAGTTTGAACAGTTGGTCCACAAAATTATTGTTCCTTGTTTGGAGTCTTGATGTCGGATCTTGTCCATATTTTGAATATGGACTCCTATGTGTTCTACAAATCGCTTCCGACCTAAAAACCAACCCTAGTCCCATACGAGTTATGTTGGTTTTAGGTCGAAAGCAATATGTCGAACCCAAGGGTCAAGGTTCAAACGAAAAATTTCGTCCAAAAACTTTTAACCTCGAATTTTTAAACCTTGACCATTGGTAAGCTCTTATTCCTGCTTGATATGATAAGAAACACTTGCGAACAGCTTTAAAAGATCTGAGTATATGAAGTAATGTGCAGAACCTATTTTTTATCTTTTCGGAACAATAACTTTGTTTTGGTTATAAACGGTCAAAAAAATTATGGTGCCTCCATACTGGGTTTTAAAACGTTCAAAGTTTCTTACAAAAACGAAACAAGCATTTTGGTTTTTCTTAAATTTATTTAAGATCGCATTTGCAAATAAATTATCTTATCAATATTTTTTTTACAGAAACGGCTAGCAGAAATAGTGCCTGGAGGCCCCAGTTTGAGAGTGTGTACTCCAGATAAAAAGGATGAAACTTATGCAACAAGGAATCCTATTCCATGCAGGACAAATTTAATGAGCGAAGGAATTGCCGTGGCTATTTTTTACGGCGCCGTATTGAATTTTAATGATATTATGAAACTTTTATATTTTGAAGAATTTGGAAACTAATTTGAAAGTTTGTAGCCTGAACTCTAAAGTAAACAAAAATACAAAAAAAGGTGGAAATTTTATTTCATTTATTTAGATCCTTCGATCCGTTGGGTGAAGATAGCTTGTTAAGCAGCTTCGATAACCTCAGTCAGATTGCCATCGAACGGATATCGATAGCTTTCAAGTAAGTAGAAATTTTGAAACCCCGAATCTGAGCACAAAATGAAACCATGTTTCGAAAATCCTGCCTTATTGTAAGCCACAAAATTTTGGGAGTGCTCAGCTCATCCAGCTCTTTGCTCCAAACAAAAAAAAAAAAAACGCAAATATTTCCCTATGATGGTCAAGTCGAGTGAATTTGGCGTTGGTTGTGCTGACGATTGTCCTTTCCTTTTTTTTTTTTTTTTTTTTGGTACTGCTAAATGAAGTGGAAGCAAGGAATTTCACACAATGTGCACCCACATATGGGCACAGGAAAGCGAAGGAGCAGGGGCTGCCCACAACAAATAAACAGACAAACAAATCGAGGCACACAAAACCAGAAAACGAAACGGAAAATAAACCAAAAAGTCCCGTCATGCCAAGCGGGTGGGGCAGCGGCAGGTGGAGACGGGGGAGGTCACGTGATGCCGGTTCGTTTGGGGGCATTCCTGGAAGAATTTTGTTTTTAACTCGAAAATCACATAAGCTTACAGTTGAGCGAGAAATGTCCTCGGGTCCATGTCCATTCTAGTTAGGTAGTTGACTGCCATGCCCCGCCCTCCACTCCTTCACTCCTCTACTCCTTTGGGGCGGGCATCAAAACGTACTTCATTATTACGCTCGATTGTGCACATTGCTGCTGGACACGTAACACAGCGGGTGCGGGTGGGGGGTGAGTGGAGCTGGACAACATTTCATTTGTTGTCCTTCACATTCTCTTTTCACACTTTCAAACATAAACAAAGGGAATGTGGTCCAACTGGGAGATGAGCCAGCTCCTGGCTGGCTTCAGGAGTCGAGCAACCTGACCATTGCAATGTGTGTCCTGCGTCCTGGGTCCTTTACTCCCAGCACCGCAACTTCAGCTGTCTGTCAAATATGCTAGAGAAAATATTTCAAATTGTGGCTGCTAAAAATTGAACATCCAACGTGTCCCGCACCCGCAGCTGCCCCCCTGGAGGCCAGCGCTCCCACTGCCCACTTTGAAATTGGCACAAACCCAGTTTTTGGAGTATTCATTTCATTTATTTATTTGGTATTCAAAGCGCAGGTCGCGCCACATGCCACGCCTTCTCCCAGCGCTCAAGAATTTCATTATTTGCACCTTTGGCGTTCGGTGCGAGAGTTTTTAAAGGCGGAACATGAAACATTTTTAAATTATTCAAATTTTCAGGAGGTGAGTAATTTCTTGTTCTATATTTTTTTATTTTTTTATGCGAGGCCATAAAAGACTTAATCTGGTCTCACCAACGACTATTTTTTCCCTTAAGTATTTTTTTGCGCTATTACAGGGTGAGGCAAACTAGCAGCAGGCAGTAGGAAAATGGAAGATTAAACATTAAGAAATGTTTTCAGTGATGATCGAAATGCTTAAAATTGCGTGGGCACAAACAGAGCCAAAGAGCTACCCAGTCGAACTTGACACCATGAAAAAGGCACATCTTTCATACTTCTTTGTCACCGAAGAAGTAGTTCCCAAAACTGAAAAGTTCCATTCGCTTTTATTAATGTCATCTAATGGATTTGATAATAACACTAGCTTAAGTAATCTGCGACGCGCCATAATATGGCACGCACATTTCAAATTAAATAGGGCGCCCAACTTCAGTTATCGATAACAATCAATAAGCGATCAAGGAAAATGGCCGAACGCGTTAAGGAACGCGTTAGGGATTCTTGACAGAGCGGCCGCTATACACTCCGTTTCACTTAAATAGCACACATGGCAAGGTGCATTTCATTTCACAATAACTCTTAAACAAATGAAAGTAAGGATTATTTCAAAGCTTTAATTTATAGTTAAAGTAATCAGTTTTTATTATTAATAAGCAAAAAAAAAAATTTATTGAACATTTTTCAGTTTACACGGCTTAAAAACTAAATAACCAAAAAATAGTGCCTAAAAATTGTTTCATTTCAATAGCACACTTTGTATTAAACTATAGTAAATATTATTTTATTCATCTTAAACAAATTTTTTTGGGTTAATTATATAAATTATTAATTAATTAATCAGTTTTAATAATGGGTAGAACCTCCCTTGTTTAAAATGACTTCATATATCCTATTTGGCAAGGAATCATAAAGCTTTTTAATATAATCAAGGGAAATTTGCGCCCATGCTTCCTGAATAGCCTTGATTAGCTCGTCCTTGTTGGAATACTGTTTTCCTGACTCATAAACTTTTCGGGCCAGCCACCCCCCAAACATTTTCGATGATGTTAAGGTCCGGCGAGTATGGAGGCCAGTTTAAGAGATTGACATTTTTTGACTCGATCCAAGATTTGAGAACACGGGCTGTATGAATTGGGGCATTGTCCTGTTGGAAAGTCCACGACAAATGTCCAAAAAGACTTTCTAGTGGAGGAAAAGCCTTTTCCAAAACTCCTTTGTATGATTGCGCGTTCATCTTGGGAGTCAAAAATTGGAGCTCGCATGTACCAAAATAGGATATGGCTCCCCACACCATAACCCCGCCGACTCTGCTGTGTAGACGCTCCAATTGATGGGTCTCCTTTCTTAAATCGTGAAAGTAATAATTATAACCGTCAGGACCCTCGAAATTAAATTTTTCTCCATCCGAGAACACAACGCGCTGCCACTCTCTGTCCCATGACATATAGTTTCTACAGAAACTAAGCCGAGCTTCTTTACGAAGAGGGGTAAGTGGTTTTTTCTTCAATTTTAGGTGCTTTAGATGTTTGGCCTTCGAAATCACTCCGCCACACAGTAGTTTTACTTGCACTAACCCCAGCTTTTGCTCTTATTTTTTCAATAGAGTCATGCGAATTGGAAGCCTCGCGCAATATAGATCGCTTATCTGCATTGGAAAGTACACTATTTACGCGACCTTTCATATTTTTCCCATAATTTGGGCTGCTCTGAATAAAATTATATACCACTTTTCTACTTCTTCCAATTTTTTTTTTGCTATTTCAGCCACTGAGAGGTCACATTCTCGATAACTTTTTATTTTTATTTGATCGTCGTTTGTGAAGGCTTTACCACGACCCATAATTACGGAATATTATTAAAATATATTTTAAATATTCAAAATATTCTTTTCCTTTAACTTCCCGATGATCTGCACGACGTAAATAAAACTTTAACGCAAATGTGCTATTCATGTAAAACAAAAAATTCAAAAGAAATTGAAGCAAACGAGAATGAATTGGGCAGAAAAATGTAACGGTAAACTTTCAGAGCGTCAATTTTGACGCAGAGCATGTGGATACGAAGACGAACAAAATAGTACAACAAAAAGTACTGTTGAATCAATGAATTTTGATAATTAAGCAAATAAAAACAAAAAATTGGTGTGTGCTATTCAAGTGAAACGGAGTGTATAAGCAGACCATGCTGTTCAGAAGCTTCTCGTGCAGAGGTCAGTCCGTCAACATCGTGGTCTCAGAGTGCGCCTTGCCTCTGTCCACAAAAACCTCTCGTAGTCTCAGAGTGCGCCCTGCATCTGTCCACCTAATCCTCTCACAGTCTCAGAGTGCGCCGTCATCTGTCCACCAACATAATCTTCTCCAGAACTAAGTAACCCTTTAGTGCTCTCAGATTGCGTTGTCATCTGTCCGCTAACCCCAATCCTCTAGAGGTCTCAGAGTGCGCTGTCATCTGTCCGCTAAACCCAATCCTCTCCAGGATTCACCCAATCCTCTAGTGGTCTCAGAGTGCGCTGTCATCTGTCCGCTAACCCCAATCCTCTCCAGGATTTACCCAATCCTCTAGTGGTCTCAGAGTGCGCTGCCATCTGTCTGCTAGCCCCAATCCTCTCGTGATCGTAGACTAGCTCGCCTCCCGTAAACGACTCTGATACCTTTTCACATTATGCGCAGCTTCGAAAAAACTGTCCAAGTCGAATCTGCGAGAATTTTTCCAATAGGAAATACATAGTCTGGGTCAAGGTATACCTTGGTCTGGGTGACGTGACTCGGTTTTAATGGGTGCACTTCGAGAGTGTCGCAAGTGCCTGGGGGTTCCCGATCAAAAAATTATAAGGTTTTGACTCGGCAATTCCAGCATCTCGACTCCTTCTGGTAAACCAACTGCAAGAAGAAGCCGAAAAGTCAACCGACAGTCAGAAATATTGGATCAAGTAGTGTACAGCGCATGAGGAAGTCCATTCCCAAACCTTCTGAATCATGATTCGAGAAGACCGAACGCGTTTTCCACAACACGCCTGCAATTGGATAGCTGGTAGTTGAATTGCTTCTCCAGTTGCGTCGCCAACGAAGAAATCCAAATAAGCCGCCTCCAAATAGTGTCCTGCTTGACCTGGAAGTCTTTTTACATCCTAAACTGCTTTCTGTAAGAGTCTTCACTATTGGTGGGTACCGCCAGCTATCTCCCAATATTGGCGAATCGTTTCCTACAATGTGGTTATATAGAATAAGTTGTATTGCAAGTAGGTAAATGTGAAGACATGCACTTAACACGGTCCACACTGATCTACCTCCTAGTAAAAATTGCATTTCCATCAATGCAAGCGAGCAACTTGACTTGTGCCACTCACAAGAACTTTCATTCACGTCGTTCTCTTCCTGTGTTTGAAACTCCTCCTTGATTTATTTTGATAAAATGTTCTTCCTACTATTATTTTGTATTTTTTATTCATATTCATGACACAGACCTGTCAGTTAATTTTGAAGCTGTAAGTTAAGTGTGAACGCATGCTGCTGGTTATCGCAGCTTCGACTATGCTGCGACCAGTGTGAAAAGGGTATAAAGGTTGTCTATTTTACATTCATTCTAGAACTGATTGTCTTACGAGAACGACATCGTTTTCGAGTAAGTAAAATTTGTTTTAAACTCATTATAACTGAACGAAAGGTTTAAAAGTTCCTAGTCAAATTTGTTTCGCAAACAGAAGTAAACTTTGTGTTAGGATCCGGCTCAAAGGGCCGGTGCAGTGTTTTTCAGTTAATCGTCCGGCTAAACGAACGTTCGGGTTCTCCGAGTTTCGTTTGCAGTAAGTTGCAATATTTTATATTGCCTGAATTCAGTATCCGGCTCGAGGCACCGGCTTATAGTCTTTCTTTTTATATCAACACCATACCATCAGGTCCAGCCCCGACAAGTTGTCAACTTTGCTAAAAAGCGGAAGTTACAAATTTCACAGTTCCAGCGACTACTCCAGCTTCGTTTAGGTAGAATTCATTACGGCGGAAAATGTAAAAGGCATAAACAGCATTGCACAACATCCGCTCGTCCACTGGCCTCCTCCAGGCACACACACACACACGTATCCGGAGGGGAGTGCTCGCTCTCTCTCTCTCTCCATGTTCCTGCAACCGGGTTCGACTTCAGTGTCCGCTTAATATGCTAAATGTGGAAATTTGTACGAATTTAATGCGAGTTAGCCAAAGGTCTTCAGGCCAGACGTAAATTTATGCTGGTGCCGAAAGGGGGAAAGGAAAAGGTTGACTTTGCATCTGTCTGGCTTTTGGGTTTGGAGAAAGGTCAATGCCTGCCGGCTAGATGAGAAGTGACAACATTTAAGCAAAAGAAAAAGAGAAGAAGAATAGAAAAGCAACAAATCCTGATACAATAAAAGCGTCAAGTTTCAAATGAATTTGTTTAACACTGGGTTCAAAGTTGCAGATCTTCAGTTTGTAATGACTTAACTGGGGTATTGTGTGGGATTTGTGGATCTACTTTCATTATTATGCTCTTTATTGTTCACTTGTTTAGTGTCCTAAGTTGACCACCCTTTGATGTTTTTATACACTCTCCGGAGAGAATGAAAATCTGGTTTTTCTGAACAACTGAACAAAAAAGAGCAAATGTTAACACTTGAGAAAACTCAGAGACAGCTTAAAGCGATATGATTAACTAACTAGATATTCATTTAATTTCACATTTTACCGCCTTGATTTGTAGTTAAGGACAACCGGAAACGGAAACTGCCGTAGATTGCTGAATGACTTTTAGATGTTGATTTTTTTATTAAATGCCAAACTGTTTATCGATTTCATGTTGAGTGCATGTCGCGCACAGGCAACTCCCATCCCACCCAGCGCCTTACCTATGCAAATGCTGCGGCAATTTGTGGCCGGGACGAGCTCCATTCGCAAATCGAAATCGAAATGAAAATCTACAACTTGTTGGTAGGAAGAAAGAAATCCCTGATCCCATTGTCAGGCTAATTCATGTGTCGCCTGCAGGAGCTCAGCCAAAAGGAGGCTGCTAAATCGATTAAAGAGTCAAGGGGGGAGCAAATCTCACTTGGCAGATTAGGCCAAAGTTAATTGGCCACTCAAATGGGATTACCCAAAAAATAAATATGGCCAAAGAGAAATTAATTTCAATTACAATAAACAAACCGCGAAACAATCGAAACCGAATGTCACCCGCACGCACACACACACACGCACGGATGCAAATCGGTGATTGCCCTTGTAAATGTCATAATTAAATTAATAACTCGCTCTCTCCCACCCACATGTTCGCACTTAATGTTTATGAAATTGCATTAAAATTGAAAAGGGGCCAATCATCATTCTCGTTCCCATCCATTTTGGCCAAAATGTCAACAGAATTGAGGCCTACAGAGTTTGCCATTTCAATTTGGGTTCATTAGCTAAACGCATAATGATGATGGACGATGCATGGAACAATGAATGGATCTTCAATTTCATCCTTCAACTTACTCATACAAAGCTTAAGTCTTGCACATGGTCGGTAGATAGTTCAAAATTAGGGTTGCCGGATATTTAAACATGATCTATATCGATATTTCTATCGAAATTGAAAAAGTTTTTTTCCGATATTGATTTTTTGTTGTAAAAAAAAATGATATCGATATTTTCCATAGTGCTAGCTTAGAGAATTAAGCAAACAAGGTTTCAATAATCAAACAGGCCGTTCTAGATGCATGTGCTTTGATGTGCTCGATTGATGGCAGACCATTTTCCATGATGAATGACATTGGATTTCGACAAATTTTCAATCCGATCATTAAAGGCATATGTTCTGAGAATTTCATAAGCCCGCAAATAACTCGTGACGAAATAGTTGTCAAATCAGAGCAGCTAATTAAAGATATAAAAAAAAACTTGATGGAAAAATGTTCGCACTTTATCGGTAAGTATACATTTTTTAGTTACTACATTTGCATGCACATTTCGTTCCATATTTGAACGCATCTTCTTTAAAAGCAATTTTGATTCATTGTCTCTTATCAATTATTACAGGGGTAAACATACAGTTTTTTATCGAAGGAAACATTTCGTTACTCACATTAACCGTAGAAGAAATGTTTACTTCCCATACTGCTGAAAATCTGAAGGAAACCATTCTTCGAATTATACACCGTTTTGACATCGATGTAAGGCAAATTTATTCATGTAAATGGTGGAGCTTCTTAGCATTGACCCTGCTCCGGACTATGCTTCGGATTCCGATAACGAGAATGACAACAATGAGAATAGCGACGATGACTTTTTAAAAAATTTAGTCATGAATAGCAAATGCATAGTTGTGTACAAAGCAGAGAGCCACAATAGCTTCGTCTTTCCTTTAAACTTTAATGACTTTCTTACTTGTTTATATTTAGGCGTGAGGTGTGCGGCGCATACTCTGCAGCTAGCAGTCAATGCGGTTTTAAAAGAGAACATTTTTGCCAAGGCTATATCATCTGTCAGAGCCCCACCATCAACCAACTACCTTATGGCGGACAAAAAACTCAAGAAACCTCCCATTGATTGCCCCACGCGCTGGAGCTCAACCTACAGGATGCTGAAACATTTGCTCCAAAATTTGCGGCCGCAGATAACGACTTTTTTTGCATCCAAAAGTGTGGGACTCAGTTCGCGAAATTGTACACATACTAGAAACAGCTAAGGTGGCCACAACTAAACTTCAAGCTGAAAATCTAGTTTTGGGTGATTTTTATTCGAATTGGAAATATCTAAAAATACGTCCGCTCTAGCGAAATCGCTCGTTCAGGAAATAGAAAAGCGAGAAATATCTCTTTTTGAAAACAATGCTTCTTTATGTGGCATAATTTTGCTGATCAATCACTGCTTAATGACGAATGTTTTAATACTAACTTATCTGAAAGCGTAGACGAAGTTGATGCATACGTGATGTTGCAAGAAAAAAAAAAAATTGGTGATAAAAACACATCAGTTTTGTCAACAAATAAGCTGCTGGATTCCATTAACATTTTTCTTGCACAGAAACGTATTCGAAACCATGAAAACATTCTAAAGTGATGGTCAGAGTCCTCCATAAAGTTCTCAAAATTGGTCGAGATTTCAAAAGTTGTGCTTTCTGTTCCAGCTACGCAGGTTAGCGTGCAACGCCTATTCTCTGGTGTGAAATTTATAATGAATCAGCTTAGAAATCGAATGAACCTAAAAACATTGAATGCAATTATGTTACTGCGATCAAACCACAAGAATGCTATGTTATGTAAATAAGACTTGGGCATATAAAAGTCAAAATTAGGTTCGAAAAAACAATATTTCATATAATGTATAATCATAAGATCTCTAACATGTTAAAATGTAAAATAATCGGAAATGTGAAAAAAGCGTTTTTTTTTTTACTTTAAATGTCAAACGACTGAAACTTTTATGTTCAATATTGTTTCTTTAAGATACAATTTTGTGAAAATTTGACTGATTTTTCAATTTTTTTTCTGTTTTGACTTAATGTTTCAGCGTTAAACCAAACATAATGACTAGATATTTTAATTTGACACGATAGACTGTTTAAATCAGGGATCCAAACTGGTTCTGAACCGAACCGAACCGAACCGCTTATTCCAGCCGGTGAACCGAACCGCAAACCGAACCGGCTTTCTTTCAGAAACGCTGAACCGAACCGAAGACCACACAGAAAAACGGTTCAGTTCGGTTCAGTTCTCTGACGAGTTCGCTTTCCTTTAGCCTATGATACTTAATAATTTGGGAAATCGTTTCCCTAAGACAATTTTTATACGAAATTTCGTTCGCCCTTCTACTAGGTAGATGCAGGATTGATATAACCTTTATGGATGACTTGAAACAAATTTTAGAACATGTAACATTGCCCGCCGATCTCTTAATATATCTGATTCTTTTCTTGAATCTGCATTCTTTTCTTGAATTTTCGTCCTCCACTGGACAATATTATCAATTTTTTATAGAACTTCTTTATCTAAATTTAATCTTAGTGAAGAGAGTTTTTTCTCATACGATTAAAAGGGTGTGTAAGATGCATGGTACGTATTCTTTTCTAGCCGACATTCTCTGTTTTCGAAAGGCATTCCTCTAGGAACTTATAGACGAGTCCTGCAAATCCGACATCAAAAATTTTAGACATTCTTCTTAGGATTTTAAAGATATTCTTAAAAATGAGGATTGATTTTAATTCTATAATAAATCTGAAATCAACAACAAAGCAGATTATCAATACTCAGACAGACACGGTTTCGTCCGGAACCAACCTGGATTCGTTAGTGAGATTTTAATCGCTTTCCACACCAACAGCCATTAGCAATTACCTATTTAAAACCACTCAGAGCCAAATAAAGACTTGGGAATCATAAGTATTTTTGATGTTTACGTTCACATGCGTCTATTAATAGCTGCAGCTTTCTCTGAAGTTATTGAAATGGTGCTGGGGTCTAAATGTTGTATGTGTATTTGTTGTTTTTAATGGCAATTGTTAAACTTCTGTGGACAACGCAACAGACAAGATAACTGGTTAAGCATTTCTCTTGAATACATTTAAAAGGGTTTTCTTTGCTCTATAGAAATACCAAGGTATTTTTTGTTTGTTTTTATAGAGAAACCGTTCAGTTTTATAGAACAATCTTTTCACGGTGACTGGTGCTTTTGCTTTTGTATATGGGGTTAACGATCAAGTTTTGATTTTAGTCAAAGTGATTGTTAGCCGTCTCAAGTTCGAGGATTAGTTATAATTCAATAATCAATCCGAATTCAAATGGTTTATAAGAATTCAAAGTCACCTTAAGTCAGAAATCATAATATTTCATAATGTACCTCTATGAACCACGGTTCAGTTAGCTCCAAAAACCATGTAATGAACCGAACCGGCGGTTCAGAAACTGCGTGATCCACTGAACCGAACCAGTACTTATTTTCGAGTGGTTTGCATCCCTGGTTTAAATACGAAAATTTTTTGCACTCAAACGATAAAATTGGACAAAAAATGACGTCACTATTTCGGATTGTGCAAGCACATCTAATTCTTTCATTTCATAAAAATAACAGAATCTTCGGTTCCACTGTCTTGTTTACACTATAAATGACTGAAAACTGTTGTCCGACTGCGCCTTCTATGCCAATTTACTGTTTCAGGTATCAGGAACCAACAATAGTCACCCATCATCACCTTGTTCCACCTCTTGCATAACGACATTTTCTTTGCCAATTGTAAAATAAACTCTTTCGGACCAATCTTTGGTACCATGATGATCGGCTTAAGTGCGACTGTCCCTTTTGCATGAAAATAAAGCAAAACTAAGTGTAGCCTTGCTGTAAGCGAGTCACTATGGACACTACCTTCAGATCAGCACAGATATTCCATCCGTGATCGCAGTACTTAATGAGTGCCAGCAGCTTTGAAATCAATTCCTTTGATTCCTAGACTTTCACTGCGTGCACTAACGGTACCGATGAATTTTGTTTCCTTGATGCAAAAACACCGCGTTTAAGCTTAATTTGCTGTTATCAATGAACCAACGCCTTTCGGATGAATCATCAGCTTCCCCGAATTCTCGAAACGAACCATCCACGTCCTTACAATAGCAAAACTTTTCCTCCTTGTAAGAGAACTGAGCAACAGGATATGTTTACAAAACCTTGAATAACATCGCCATTTTTTATTCAATCTTAATGATTGTAAGCAATGTAATTTTCGTAGTTAAACAGTCAATCTTGTCAAAATAAAATTCCAAACTCGCCTCTCCATAGGTCTATTCAATGGATCCGTGAGCCGTGTGGTATGTGGCATCGGCTTGTTGAAACCACAAGTTAACCAAGTTCAATTATTCCATTTGGGCAAGAAAAGTCGGAAGGAGTTGACTTCGCAATTGCATTAACACAGAGTGGACTTAGATGTCTGTCTGCTGGGAAAGGCCATTCATACGTTGGAAGAGCTGAAGGCGATGTTGAACTGGAAATTATTTACTGAAAGCTTTTAAATACAGAGCACGAATCTTGGCGGAATCATATTAGGAAAACACAAGCTTGAATCTATCTCATAGTTTTATAGTGGGGGAGGCAGGTGGTGTTACTCTGAAGGGTGGGTCTTCCAGAAGATATATGCTGTAAAAACTTTCGGTTAAATTGACGTCAGAACTATGCCATGGCTAACCCCCTAAGAACCACTTCTACTATGAATTTTAGTACATTTTGGACGGAAAATATTGTATAGTATTGGATCGATGCATTGTACTGTAAGGAAATCAATTTTAAGAAGAGAATTGAGATTCGATTAATCGCCCGGCTCCAATGGTCGGTCTTTGCGAGGCTCTAGGGACTGGTTTTTGGCGAGGTTCGGTTCATAGTTGGTTCGGCTCGGGGGACCGGTTTTTACTAGGTTCGCTCAATCGTGCGTCTCAAGATTTTTGGTTTGGTCTCGAAATTTGAACAATTCGGTTTATCGTCCGGCTCGACTTGTATAGTACTGAGTCGTTGCTCAATCGAGTGAAGTTCTCGATTTCAAAAGGCAAAAACTTTCTGCCACCGGTACAGACCAGAACTCAGCTTCAGCCGGTCTCCCGTATCATAAACTATTTTAAAAATCCTTAAGCATGAGATAATTTTTCTATGAACTAAAAACTGCATTCTGGTCTAACTTCTATTAGATAACGAACATTAAAAGAATAAAGCACAAAATAATGCTGGTAACCGATTCAGCGGACCGAATTTCAGAGCTTTATTAATAACAGCCATTAACATACGCCCTACCTCAACCTTAGCCTCAACAAAAGATCGGGTTCCAAGTGCTCCAAGGCATCCACCACACGTGTAATTTCATCGTTACGGGCTAAAACATGCCTCACATCCTTGATGAAGCGCAAACAGTCCAGCAGTATGAGCATATTTTGCAGCTCCATATCATTGGGATCTCCACGAAAGTCTTTGATGAGTATGGAATTTGTTGGATTGCAGGCACACTCCACGGCCGAGTTGTCCATAATCATTATGTTTTCCAAATCCTCATCGATAATGCCCAGAAACTTAGTGTAAATGCCATGTATATCGATGCAATCGCTCCGATAGTAACGCCCACGAAAATATGTTCCCTCCTGGTCCAAAAAATCGAGTATGCGATCGGCATAGTTCTGGGTGGCGGCCGTATAGATGAACACATTGAACCATTTGGATACCGTTTTCAGAAAGTAGTCCACATGCGGACGTTTGTACACGAGAAAGACGTTGTCCGTCGTATCGGCCACATCCATGGTAAATTCAAAGTCATGCGGTATAATTGGCAGATTCTGCCTAGTCCGATGCATGCGATAGGAAAACACCAGGGTTTCGTCCATGTCCAGCACGAGAGTTTTACGCTTCAGCTGCAGCAAACGAGTGCGACTCACGGGCGAGAGAACACCCTCGCGGTACTGTACTGCCTGGTGAGTGCCATAAAGTTTGCGCAAATAGCGCACCAAGAAGAGACCATCTATGAGGACCTTGAGCAACTGGAGCAATGAAAGTAGTCCACAAAAAATGTTGTGGAGTATGGCGATATTCCTGAAACAAAAGGTTTAGTACATAAAAGTCTAGAGCTTTAAATTTACTTACATAATTCGCAGAAAACTCCACCTGAAGTTGGTGTTAACTTTGAAAATGAAATCAACAAATTGCAAAACCGTACACACCAAGGCCAATTTTTTCAACCAAAGAAAAAAGCCAATCAAATGGTGCTGCCAACTTTACGACAGTCTAGGCGCTGCCAACTTTTAGCGTGTAGCTCTTTGAACAGTGTTAGTAACAGCAATGTTGGTAAAGGTCGTCGAGTCACGCGTGATTTTTGCTCGATATTCGGTTTTTATTTTATTTAAAAGAACTTAATGAATAAATGCAGTTTGTGCTAGAAGTTTTTAAAGAAATCGTGTGATATAATATGAACGATTTGCATCTTATTTTACACATTTGAATATACAGCCGAACCTCAACCTGTTCCAAAAGCTTACAAGTCTGTGCGACGAAGTAAAATTTTAGAAAAGGTTACAGAATTGTCTTTTTGTTTTAAATCCTTCATTACAATGTTTATTGAAAGCAATAATCTAAATCAAAGATATTTATAAACTGCAAAATAAGTGTTAAGTTTCCGTATTTGATTTGATCATTAAACGCAAATGTTTTTAAAAGCAGGGTAGTATTTATAAAATATACTATATTTTTTTTTTTTAGAGTTTATTGGTTTTATTTTCCATAGGTAAACACAACGTGTTTAAGGGGTGTTTTAGAATTTTAGACTTATTCGTATAATAAGTTTGTGCAAAAGTATGTAACAGCCAGATGGAAGCTTCTCCGACCCCATAAAGTATATATTTACTTGATCAGCATCAACAGCCGAGTCGATATAGCCATGTCCGTCTGTCCGTCTCTCTGTCCTTATGTACGCACAGATCTCAGAGATGGTAAGAGATAGAGGTTTTACATGTATGGGACTTATGCTTCTTATACTTTCAGGCAGATCAAGTTCATTTTCAATTTTTGCCACGCCCCCTCCCGCCCCCGCAAATTGGAAAAAACGTAATATCTCCCACAGTTTTATAGATATTAAGTTTCCTCCTCCTGAAAATTTTTAATAATAATGATTTTTTTTCAATAACCCAAAGGAAGGTTAAAAATGAAAGAAACGGTAGTAAAGATATGAGCAAACGAAAATTCAAAATATCTGGGCTACTCCTGCAGCAGCAAAACACTTACATATGTATGTAGATGTATGTATATATGAGCAACGACTACACAGCCAAGTGATAGCCAACAATATTTTAGGTCAAATTTTTATTTAACGATTCATATTGAATCGTTGTGAGTGTGATGACCCCGCCCCGCCAAAAATTCCACCCTTTAAATGAATTAAACCTGCAAATATATTGTCTGAGTAATTCCAACAACGAAATCCTATACAAAACTCAACAGCTGTGGCTAGCTCATTAGATCCAATTGGATTTTTGCAGCTAACTGGGACGCTCTCATTTTCCCCCTTTCCTTTCCCACATAAACAATATTGAGAGAGAGAAATTAAAGATGGTCGCGGGACAAATATATCGCCCGATACCCATCTGACTACTAAGACGAGGATTGTTTAAATTGCAAATGATATAAAAATAGTCTAGTTCTTTAATTCTAACATAATATCAAGCAATCACAATGATGTTAAGTTATAATCGGGAGCAAATGCGAGCGGCGACCCCAACTGGTACAGAGTATAATATAGTCGGGCTTGACCGACTTTCTTCCTTGTTTAGCTATTATCTTTTTGGCAACACTGGTTTAAACAGCTCACGCACGTTTCGTTTTTTGTTTCACTGTCAAACATCTTCAGTTTGGTCTATAATTTAACCATGAATCGTCTTACAAACGAACAACGCTTGCAAATTATTGAATTTTATTATCAAAATGCGTGCTCTGTTAAGAAAGTTCATCGCGCGCTTCTTCCATTTTATGGTGAGTTTAATCGACCCACTAAAGCGGCTATTGTGACTAAATTTCGCACCAAATTTACATTAAAAAAAAAGTTTCCTATAGCTCTTAAAAAATCACCCTTTACATCATTTCTTTTCAAGGTTTTTGTGTAATTTTTAACATTATATTTCTAGAAAAATTCCCAGTTTATTCGATCAATCGAATAGCCTCGACCATAATAAGTTAATAAAATTAACAAACTCTTCTAAATACACTCGAATTTCATTATAGCGAAACTCAAGGGGACAAAAATAAACTTTGTTAAATAGAAAATTCGTCATATAGAATTGTCGGAACATTGAACGAAATTGCAGTGTTCTGGAAATTCATTCGCTATAAGGAAAATTTCGTTATACAAAAGTTCTTAATGGAGAAATTCGTCTATGGTTTTTATATATAAAATAAAATTTTATATTAAAATTTTATATCAAAATTACTTAAAAAAGTAGGCCTTGCCCTTTCTGTGCGTCGAACTTGCTGGGATTTTCATCTCTCACATCATTTGATTCCCCAAGTTCATTGAATCATGTTCGGTGTGTCAGAGACAAACAAAATCAACATTTAATAATTTTGTCGGAAAATACAAAATTTTCTTTTTCAATTCTTGTTAAAATTGACGCCGAAAAAACATACGGCGAACCAGTCCAATGACTAATTGGAACTAGTGGAGGACGCCCATTCAAATTTCGCTAACCAACACTGGTCATAGACGTCACAACGCATCGTGTGTGGATTGGTAAATTCGTTTTGAGTTTGCACCAAGTTTCGTTTATATTTTGTCGTTTATAATTCGTCAATCTGGATCTTAACGAGGAAAACAATAAATGCGCGGAGGCGCCTGGTAAGTGTGACAAAGTGAAAGTGTTTTAAAGCGGTTAAAGGTGAAGGTACAGTACCGTCCGAAACATTCACACACACAAACACACACACACACATACATGCAAACCAATAAAAAATGTGCAAGAGAGAAAAATATTAAAATAAATTTGAATAAAAATGTCTGCAAAGATTAAATCGCCATTGCCAGGAGCCCGGCAACGACAACGTCGTCTGCAATTCCCAGACGTTTCCCCTCCCCACCCCTCGATTGCAGCTGCTCGTTTGGCTTATTGTGGCGGCGCGCCGTGGCGTCTGCCAGCTCAGCTCGCTGGCGTGGCAAAAATAATGCGTATCCGTTGCGGATTTTGTGCTCTCCTCTCTCTCTCTCGCTCGCAACTTCTTAATTTGTTTATTTGTGGCCCGTTGTTGTCGTCCGCCTTTCACCTTTAAACAATTCCCATTTACAAGCGGCGACAAATTTCAGTTTTTATTACTTTCGTTGTCAACTTTCTTTTGGGTCACTTTTTTTCGAGCCTTCCTGCCTGCGGGCAGACCACCACTGGACACCAGGACAATGCCGCTGGGCCATAACAATAAATAAGTTAATTTAAATACAATAAACACAATTGAAGCTGCGCCATAACGACATTTCCCCCCATTTCGTTTAAGTTGTGTTCATGAGTAAGCGAACAAAAATGAGTAGATCAGTGTAATTTCGATTCTTCTTATAATACAACAATTTTTCTAATCATTTCTTTCATTGTTTCGTATTTAGAGCAGGGTTTCCCAAGAAGGGAGGTAGGCTCTCTGTCTCTCTCTAACACATACTGAGGCATTACTTCGGCAAGCATTCGGTGTAAATTTCCGAGTTTGCTCGGCCCCCCGGGGTATGGCTGGGGAACACTGATTTAGAGGTCAGTCTTGACCGTCACCCTTGCTTGCTTTGTTCAGTGACTGGTAAGGGTTTTCATTGAGTTCTTCGAGCCGGACCCGCCTCTAGGTTAATTTAGTTACATTTTGTAAAATTTCTCATTATTTAGTAAAGGGCTTTGAATATCGATTCAACGATCTAAAATAAGTTTCGAAACCGTTCTTAATCATTTATCATACAAATTGTTTTATGTAACTGACTCAATTTTATTCTAACGACTATTTTCCCTCTTCCACAGGCACATTCTAGAGTTCATTCTCTGGATGAGCTAAATGTCTTCATTCTTTCTGTATATTTGCTCAGTCCATTCGGCAGTTCATCCGTGAAAAAAGGCACCAATAGGAACAGCTGTTAGTCAGTGGAGTTGCCATGGATGGAGAGAATTTTAGCTAACTGGGAGAGGGGGCTTAGCCAAGTGGGCCCCCTTCAATGAAAACTGATTACGCCCATGGGTTGTACATGGCCAAGGAATGTTATATTACCATCATATTTCTTATGAATGCATTCCGAATACTACTGCAACATGAAGGGCCAACCATAAGAGCATGTAGCAGCTTGTCATGCATGTGGAAGGCGTACTTTGACACACAATTGCAAGCAACGCAATCCTACCAGCTGTTATCTGTTTACGTTTACAAGGAACATTCACTTTTTGAGAATGACCTTTAGAATGTGTCAGTGGAACAAGGGTATATGTCGTCTAAGTGTTCCGTATTAGGTTTATGTTTCATTTATACTCAATTTGCATTATACAATCGAATCTTATAACATTGTTCCACTGGCAAACATACAACAAATGTGATGGCGGATGAGCATTACGGTACTAACGTAATCAAAGAACAGCTGGTTGGATTGCTTTGCTTGCAAATGTGAGTCCAAGTTCATCCTCTAACTCACCCTCTTATATTCCTATTCATGTTGAAGCCAGTTTTCGGTATGCATTCATAAGAAATATGATGACAAATTAAGATTCTGTAAAGAAAGAAAATTTTGCCGTTTACCTTGGCCATGCACAACCCATGGGCGTAATCAAATTTCAATATAGGGGGCCCCATAAACTTTTCAATGTCTGCTAAGACCCTCTCCGAATAAGCTAAAACCCTCTCCGCCCATGGCAACGCCGCTGATCAACAGCCGTTTCTATTGTGTGCTTTTTCAAATTCGGTAGCATATTGACAGACAATCTAGCTTTTTGCGGAATAGTCCTTTGGCTTGGTCATCCATTGCAGATGATCTGCAAAATGGACATTATCTCCTATGAGGAAATACACAAAAAGAATGAGGTCATTTAAATCATCCAGAAAATGACCTCCAGAATGTTGTTGTAAATAAAATATTTTTGCTTCGTCGGGTCAATGGTATCATTGACATTTCGCTGGCCCCAGTAAAATCTATCATAACAGCAACGGGAAGCTTCTTGTCCTAGTATTGGCCTCAGAGTTCTCTAACCCCGGGTCTCTTGAATAAACCCGCTTTCTAGCCCAGAAGATTTCTATCATCCAATCCTTGAAATAGTCTTGGAGATTTCTACGATTTGGGCCTTGATCAATTCGATTTTTCCGTAAAGCCACGTGCCACGAATGTGAACATGCATTTTCTAAACTCAGTCCGCAAAAGCTGAAGAATTGGGCTTGTGATTTGTTAATAGTCATGTTTAACGCAAGTCAAAGCGGAAATTGAACTCGATTAAACTAAAAGGGTACTGAACAACTCTGACTGAACAAAAATGAGAATCCTCGGAATGAGAACTTCATGACCTTTGAATTGAGTATCGCTGTGAGAATCACATTGATCATCAGTTGGTATATCACCAAACGCGTTCCATTACATAGTTTTGGTTGGTTTAAATTTCGAAGCACGATTACTACTGAGCCAGCCTTTAGTTGTGAATTGTGCGATGGAAAGCCTGGAACATCCAGTTGCATAGTTGGTGACCTCGTCTTCGTTTGTTACATCGACAGTAGATTTAAAGGAATGCCGAGTACCAACGTTTGATTCTGAATTGCAAAGTTTATGTTATCCACATCTTTATTCTTTCTTCTTATTCTTTATTTGCTGCCACTTGAAGTTTCTTCAGCAGTTGATTTTGGAATGATTGCACCTCTCAAAACACCTCGGTAGAGTGCTTTTAACCCGTGTTTGTGCGCCATTGTGCATTCTTCCCAAATGTTGATGTGAAATGCATCTAAAATTTTGGCTATACGGCTTCTTTCTAATCAATGACTTGAGGAAAGTCATTCGAGTTGCACCAGGGGCATCTATGAAAAATAAGCCATCATTTCCATCATCAATTGCCTTCATTAAAGTATCAAGTGGTAACGATTGGTGTAATTCATGTCGATCATATTTAAGTTCTTCGATTATGAGCACAGCCTGATTATCTATTCATTCAACTGAAGATCGTGATTTTCTAAACTTACACGATGTAAAATGTTTTCTGACACGTAATCCTTATATTTGTTCCCGGGTCATATAGATTCGTTGGAAAGCAGGTAGAAATGATGATAGCAAATAATGTGCTTATCTGACTTGGAGATGCACAAATAATTGCTTCAGCGATTGTCATGTCTTAATGAGTATCCTTTTTAATAAAATTGAGTTCTTGACATGCAGTTCGTAGGGATTCATGTGTTTGTGCAAATGTATGTAAAAACCAGAAAGAAGAAATTTTTCCAGATTTTTTGGACCGATTGACCTTCACATGCTATTTATGCGCCTTCAATTGCCATCCATCAAATCTTCTTATCAATATTATCTCATATGAAAAAATGGCAAATTTCGCGGTTTTTTTAACCATTTAAATACATTCTTGAGCTATTCTGTTTGGCAGGGCCGGTACAAATCCAACAAATAAAAAATCTTGAAAATCCGTCCAGCCATTCTTGAGTTACAAATGGTGTAACTAAAAGAGATAGATTAAGATTAATCCTAGTGAGCTACAGGAAGATCCACTCTTCAGGTTTACACCACCTTCAATCCCCGCTCGTCGGGAGATAGCAGAACTTTTACTCCTAAGGGCCATCCCAGGCTCTTAAAGCTATTACATTATGGCCTAATGGTAGGTAGGTAGGTTTTATTCAGTGATTTTACAATGATGAATTTTAAGATATAAAGTATTTCAATTATTAGAGTGTGGGCAATGGCTATACTTACATATTTAAGTAAACATTAAATAACACAACGCGGGCTTCTCACACTCTAATAATGAAATACTTTATATCTTAAAATCATTTTAATATTCTAATGGTTTTCTAGAAAGCTTGCGCCAAGATTCTTGCTTTGTTTTTAAACGCATCCAGTAAATCTTTTCCCAGCCGATACCATGATTAGTTGTTCAGCACCACCTTAAGCTCTTCCATCGAAAGCACTCTTTCGCAGCCGGTCGATTCAAAGCTCCTTTAGAATTTGAAAGATGACTATAAAATGTGCCACATCCTCTCTGGCACCCATATTGCAGAAACTGCACAGCCTCGTGTTCACCTGTAGTTCAGGGACAGCACCTCAGTTCTGGCTCTGAAAATATCAGTTATGGTTGTACGTGTTCCGAGCTACGAATCTTGTTTTTTGATGCGAATAGCGCCCAGCAGTTTCGACTGACCATCCTTTCAAGTGGAGCGATTGGAAACGACTAAACAACCCTTTTTAACAAAAAACCTAAGCAATATTTCAGCGTCTTCGTTTGCGTCCCATCCCCAGCACATAACAGATCTGGATGTCGCTTGGAACATTTTGTATTTAGTACTTACGCTTTCCACGTGCGTCAATATTTTATGCTCTCTTGGCCTTTCCTAGTTTCAGTTGTATGTGCCTTTTAAACGACATATTTGGGGTTATTGTGACTCCCAAATACTTGTACATTTTTACCGATTCTAGTTGTAAGTTACCAAGTGACCAGCTTTCATTTCTTGCCATCCATTTCTGTCTATTGTATCGAAGACTGCCTTGAAGTCGATTAAGAATAGGTAAGGGTTTTTATTTGCCCTTAGGAATTCCCTGGATATCGACTTGAGGACGAATATACTGACTACTGTAGACTATACTTTCAAGGAACGAGTTTAGGTGCGTAAGGATCACTGGAGTGAATGTTTCCTACTAGTGTTGGATAAAGGTTGTTTATTTCACTGAACATGTGCACTTGTTCTTTTTTTCTAAGTGAGTCAACTTACTCAAGTTGTTCAGTTGGTCAGTTGTTCTGCTGTTCAGCTGTTCAGTGTTGGTTTGAATTGTAGGCCATTTCGTTAAATCTGTGCTGCTCCAATTATTCACCAGTTGCTAACCTGAACATTGTGACGATTATCGACCATTTAAGCTAATTTTAATCCTTCGTTGCTGGTCATACTGCGGAATATTGCCTATTTGTTAGCCATCTCTAAAATGGTTGCCACGCTAGCATGATGCTTGCATTGAACAATCAAACACGCGGACCAAAAACAGTTAAAGAATCACCAAATTGAGTGAACAAGTCACTGAACAACGCATTGAACAACTCTTAATGAACAACTCAGTGAACAAGAGCGGTTGAACAAGAGCAAGTGAGCAACTCGCAGAACAACAGTAAGTGAACAAGAACAAATGAACAACTCTGACTGAACAAGAACAGCTCACAGAACAAGAGCAAGTGAACAAGAACAACTGAACAACTCTGACTGAACAATTAATGAAGTACATGTTCTCTTGCTCAGTTTAGGGAACAACTCAATTTTGTTCACTCACTCATGAAAAACCCTACACTATTTCCAACATTGTTATTCTCATCATATTCTAATTATTTAAATTGTTCAAATCTGTTCAGTTGCACCACCAGAGTTGCAATATGGCTTTATAAAGTGCCTGTCTATATGAACAAATCTTTTCGTATATATTTTCATAATCAGGGACGGATTCAAACTGAAAACTTAATCAGATGGAATCTTTAATGATTTTAGAAAGGCATTTTACTAACTTTTTAAGTATTCGCGAAATGAACAATGTTCTTAGCTGGCTACACTTATTCCAACAGCAGTATCTTGATAATAGATTTGTTGGAGTCGAAGTCAAAACGTATGCTGACGGGCAAGGAGTTAAAATATAGGTTTATCAAGGGAATAGCTGGTTTGGAAAATTTGGTGGGTACTCTAAAGCTTATCTTACCTAACAAGAAAGAACAATCAGTACAACCTACAACAAGGTAGCTCAAAAACAATATTGACGCAATAGTAGCTCTCCGATCTACTAGGGTTGAGAGATGCTACTGGGAACACTTACGGAAAAGGGTCAGAAAAGTTGAGCGGTAGAAGCACAATTTTCTTTCTTTCGAGCCTCTTTATATAAATTCCAACTTGAAACGCACAAATGCAGAATCAAGGCTCAACATGTGGTGTAAGGGTCCTTAAACTGGCTGGCATTGCGCTAGACATGGAATTAGCATTAGTAAAAATATAATTCAGGTTAAGTAGGAATTTTGTGTCGAATTTCACTCCCCAAACACTTTGTGTAAATTTGATTGAAAATTGATTCAGCCTTTTTATAAACTGAATTTCAATGAACTTGGCACATAGAAAGACTTATTTAACCACACTTTCTCTAAAAATGTTAATGCCACTTTCAAAGTTTCCCAAGACAGAACTATCTTGGAATTGTTAGTGCGGTTAGTGCAGGATCCAAGTTGCTTATCATCAGCTTTAGGTTCTGAAAAGAGAATAAAGACCTTTGCGTCGACAAGCCTTATCTGTATGGAGCTAACTACCACTCCACAACGCTAGTCATGTTGAATTTTATGCAACCGGATGTTGTTGCTTCAGAAATACTTTCTTCATTTTAATTGACCCTTTGATGTTAAACTGACTCTTTGAAATAAGCACTAATCGATAGACTATCTTGTGAAACGGATGGCAACGCTGCGATATCGATATGACGATTGGAATTTGATGTGAAAGCACGGTGGCCACATATAAATATACTAGCAAATAGCCCGGCTTGCTTCGCTACGCCGCCGTCAGTAAAGTTATTTCAAGCAATTTCGGTATCAGTTTTTCTTTTCCGTCTTGGGGGAGAATTTCACAACTTTGAAAATATTTGACCGTATCTCACATACATCGGCTCAAAGCTAAGATTAACTCTTATGTCACGCCCGCGGTTAAAAAAAAAATCTCACATTTCCGATCTTGGAGGTGCAGTTTGAAAAATGAAAGCTTACAAACCAAATTTGATAAAGATCGGCCTAAAAATATGGATTGGCCTTGAACACACATTTTGGGATATTTATTACCGATTCTCCAACCATTCCTTAAAGTTGCATTGCAATCGGATGAACGCTATAATTTTTCTAATTTCGCGATTTGAGCACCATTTTCCGCCCATTTCTTCTACTTAGAAACCTTCCCGGGGAAGCGTCTAACCAATCCCCAAAGTTTCACAGAAATAAAGAACTTTGCAAATATGGTGGTTTCAGGACCATTTTCCACATCCAGGTCCATCTCCATGTCCACCTCCAGGGCCACCACCATGGCCTCCTTCAGGTTCAGGTCCCGCACACAACCAAGAGTACAATGAGAAACTGAATATTTTTATAATTTTCTCAGTCAGGTCATGGCCACCTTTCTTCTTTTTCTTCTTTGGCCATCACAACCGTTTTACGGTATCGGCCGCTGCCACTAATGCCCGCCACTCGCCTCTGTCCCGAGCGACATTCCACCAGAAGGACACTCCCAGCTTCGCAATGTCTCCCTGCACCGGTCGCGCCATCTCCGCTTTGGTCGACCCGCCGGGGGAATGCCTCCCAACTCGATCGCATGCCGATTGTACACGCTTTGCTGGAGCGTTATCATCCATACGGGTAACATGTCCTATCCAGCGCAGCCGCTGTTGTTTTATGCGCTTGACTAGGTCAGTGTCCCCATAGAGCTCATACAGTTCGCGATTCATTCGGATGCGAAATTCGCCGCCAACGTTTAGAGGTCCATAAATCCTCCGAAGAACTTTTCTCTCGAACACGCCAATTGCCGCCTCATCCTCTTTTGTCATTGTCCATGCTTCTGCGCCGTAAAGCAGGACTGGGATGATAAGCGACTTGTCTCTGCTCTTGAACTCCTTATTGAGCCCGTAATAACATCGGTTTGCAAGAGTAATTCTTCTTTGGATTTCCAGACTAGTGTTCTTGTCGCTGGTTATCGTCGTTCCGAGGTAGACAAATTCCTTAACAACCTTGAAGTTGTAGTCTCCCATTGCAACAGATTGTCCAAGCGTAGACTCACTGCGCGTTGATTGTAGGTACTTCGTCTTATCCTCAGCGGTAAGCCCATAAGTTTTGACTGCTTCTCTAACTCTGAGAACGCCTGTTTTACCACAGATTCGCTTTTGCCGATGATATCAATATCATCGGCATATGCAAGAAGCATGTTATCTCTGGTAACATGGCCACCTTTATAATCCAGATATCTTCAACCCACTCAACCTTTACCCACCAATTTCCGCCAAGAGGTGTAGATTTTCCAGAAGACTGGTATGCAGTCATTGTTGAATTTTCATATAGATCTTTGAAAATGAGTTTGACCCCGATCGGATGATAAAAAAAAAATTTGCATACAACTGGTTTCCCGCCCATTTCCCGACTTTTGAGGTAGTCAAAAGTCAGTTGATCATTTTTTTATGAGTAACTTTGAAAATGAGTTTGGAGCTAAGCGCTGGAAACTAAAATTCAACCCATACAACCTTTACCACCCAATTTCCACCAAGGGGGGTTATTTTTACGGAAAATTAGTATCATTGTTGAATTTTCATAAAGATCTCTGTAAAAAAAATTTGAGCCTGATCGGATGAATATAAAAAAAAAGTTGCACACAACAGTTTTCTTTGAATTTTTCACATTTAACGACAGAATTTTCCAAATCCGGTTCTTAATACTCACTTTCAACATAAGACTACTGTACAAAATTCAGCTTTCTTTCTCTTATGGTTTGGCCTGTGCAATGGTCACCAGTCAGTCAGTCAGTTTTATATATAGCCGTGCTCCCATTTTCGTATTTACAAAAGTTTTACGATTTGAAACTGGTTTTTCGAACAAATTTGCTATCCAAATCGCCAAACTGTTGCGAATGCGAAAATGGGATAGAACCTGTTTCTACAAAATTGTAGATTTTTATCTGTTCCACTAACTGTTCAACTACTAAGAAACCGAAACCAATTTTCATATATTTTGTTTAAGCGAAACTTTAGCTATAGGATGATTCTGGTTTCCGGAAACGTAGAGTCGCTACAATCGTTGAAACATTTCGCATACTTTTTTATGTCAATTAAAACGATATTTAAAATGCATTTTTCTATATTTTGAGCTGTTTTCTATGCATCTAACGAAGAAATGACATTTGCAGAGTCAAATAAGTTAAGTTTCCGATCAAGAAAATACTCTTAGACCTTAGCTTTGTGAGTTTTAATTTCCACTTCTTAATTGGTCGCTTTCACACAAAATTTCGGCAACGGTTTTTTCAATTGAAAATGTTTTTATAAATCTATTTTTCTATATTTTGAGCTGCTTTTTCATGCTTCTAACGAAGAAGAGGCGTTTTCGGAGCTGAACAGTAAAGTTTTCGATCTAGAAAGCCTTGAGTTTTGCTTGTGTTCATCAACACACGCCTTAGTTCATCGTGTAGCTGTTGCTTTTACATTCAAAAGGAAACATTGAACAGAACTCGCTCCGTTTTTAACAAAATTATTTTCTGTTTTTAAAATAAAAAAGGTAATTTTTAAGCACGAATAACTCGGAAGACAATTAAAGCTGGAGCCATCAACTACAGCCTGAAGAAGTGGTGGAAGTCTTCTAAAAGTTTCACTAATCGTTTCTCTTCTTCCACCCCCGCAGCTCTGATGGGTTCCAATCCGGCATGCAAGAGCCTACGTTATGTGGCTTCATTCGAACATTTGCAACAGCTGACCGAAGACATAGTTCTGGACGCCTTGGTGCATGTGGAGAAGCTATTGCCGGAATGGGAGTCACGCACCTTTCAGATACGCATCCCCGTTTCGGTCGTACGCACAGAACTGCTTCACTCCATCTTTGACTGGGATTTGCTGTTGCAACTGATGCCCTCCGAGCAGTTAAATGGCGCCGCTCTGCTCCAGCAGAAGGTCAATGATCTGGAGTTGCTGTACAAGTTGACCAGCTCGTTGCAGCGTATACGCATCATACCGGAGCGTGAGTTCGATGTCAAGCTAGTCATACGTCGTCCCAGCTATGATGTTGTGGTGCGCGATGATGGTTCCATACTGGTAAATCAGATGCCCAGTCTGCTTATTGAGGTGCTGTCCCCTCTTCCAAGAGATGAAGTGCAGCAGCAGCCGTTGGAGGCATCAGCCGTGCCGGAAGTGGCAGCCTCTGCCGTTGAGGAAAAAGTGCCGGAATCGGTGGAGAACGGAGATGGTGATGGCCACAAGACCAACAATACTAGTGCCAGTTCTATTTTGCCTGAATTAGCGCCGATTGAGGAGGAGCCGACTGAAAAGCCGATGGAGGAGAAATCTATTGCTGAGAAGAAGATTGCCGAACCGCAGGAGGAGCTGCCAGCCGAAGTATTGGAAGAAGAACTGGCGCCGCCAGTAGAAGCAGCCATGCCACAGCCCCGTCGGCGCCGCATTCCCCTACTCCATCGCATGCGCAACTGGACACGCCAGGCCGTTCATCGCCTCACCATGATACGTTAGCGATCAAAGCACAAAAATTCCAATTTGCATAGCCGTTTTATCAAATTTTACAAATTTTATTTTTACCGCCAAGTGGAGGCATCAACCGTTCCACCAATCCCCCAGGATTTCGACAAACTTTCGGCCCACGGCTAAGTCCGTATTTACACGAGGCGTAAACGGCTCCTCCTGTAAATGCGAACTAAACCCAAAGAACACACAACAATTCCGCGCAGACCCATGGCACGCCAAATGAGCCGCTCGCAGCAAGAGGCTTTAAAATTCCAAATTGAGATATATACAAACCTATACACAAATTTATGTCTATTAAAATATTTCACACAGTATTCCATTTGCTTTTTTGCGAAATGTTTTCGCTTGGAAAACCCACTTACGCTCTGACAAGCTCAAATAGCGGCCAATCTTTTGTGGACAACGAACGATTCGAGTGGAATCAGAAGTGTAATCAGGCGAATTGTGGGAAAGGGCCAATTGAGATAAAGAAGTCGGCAACGGGAGGCGAGAGAGGAGCTGGAGTAGTTGGGGAAGGTGCGAAAATAAGTAAAGTTCAAATAAGCAAGGAAAGGGAGATTATAAATTAAAAAGGAAGAGGGATAAAAGTAGAAAGAACTGAGAGAGAGAAAGGAATAAAGAAGAGAATACAAATTTAAAGACGAAGTAAAGACAAATGAACTCAGAAAAGGACATGGAAATTCCTAAGGCTGCATTATTGCTTGCTTGATAACTCATAAAAGCACAAAAATATATGAAAAGTAGGCCATTTGAGTTCTCGATTGAGTTTTTTTGACAACCAATTCATAGTATACTGAGGTATTTTTCATCCATCTCATATGAGATCTCCATAAGTGAAAACACAGGTTAAGCATAAGAAAATATTAACAGGCAAGAAGTATGAAGGAATATTCTGTAGAAATAATGGTAAAGGGTTGAAATATGTAAAGAAAAGAGAAAGATGTTCTCAATTTAGCTTCTGCAAAAGTTTTGTGATTTAGTGACCAAATATGTTGGAAAATGTTACTGTTTTGCAATTTGAAACTGGGTTTTCGAAAAATTTTGCTCTCGAAATCGGAAAACTTTTGCAGTTGCGAATATGGGAGCATGGCTGATTTATCTGTACTTGTTTCCGAATCGATCAATCGGAATTGAGAAGATATCTCATAAGCAAGAAAGGATTAGAGAATTCGGTTAAAGCTTTCAGAAATCAGCCATTAAGCTAAATGCAGATTGGGAGCCGAATCACCAAATCGGTTTTTGAACAAGGCAATTCAGATATTCAGTTTTCGCTTTGATCGAAATCAAAAACGGGAACATGCCTCAGAAACAGGCTCCATGTCAACAAGTTATGTTTTCTTTTTACTCTGTGTCCCCCAAAGAAGGGCCTAGTCCACTGTCACCTTCCCCGTGGTAGTAAATTGTTTATAATTCGCGGTCCTTCGAGAAATAGTAGTAGTTGTTTTTGTAGCGGGTTCTGTGGTGTAGAGTAAGGTACGCATTTGTTGAGGGAAGATAGAGAGAGAAAAGTTTAAAGGAAAAGGTGGGGGATATACAAGGTGGGCCAAAAGAAGTCACCCTATTGGAAGATGCTCTTATTTTTACAAACAGCCGCCAAAGTCAGATCTGTTTTGGCATTTGTGGACTAGACAGATGTAGAATACAAGTGAACAAGCCATGGATCGATATACTCCCCAAGAACGCGGAATAATCGTGTCCATTTTTTTTGCGTAACAATTCGTCTATGGTGTTGGTGCATCGCGAATTCCGCCCTACACCGACTGCGCAAACACTGCGCCGTTTGGCCACCAACCCTGAAGAGTATGGGACCACACGAGACGTTGCCAAGAGTGGCCGGCCCCGGAGCGCCCGTTCGGCCGAGAATATCGCCGAGGATGTCGAGCTGTCGCCGGAAACATCGACTAGACGACGTGCCTCGCAATTAGACATCAGCCGGTCGTTCCTAAGGCGAATTTTGGTCAAAGACCTGCGCATGTTCCCGTACAAAGTCCAGTCCGTGCATCAGCTGCTGCCTGTCGACCGCCAAACGCGTGTAACCTACGCCCAAGCCATCCTCAATCTCGAGAACGAAATGGACGATCATAATGAGCTATGAGGCTCATTTCCACCTCAGCGGGTACGTGAACAAGCAAAACTGTCGCTTTCGGGGCACCGAAAATCCACGAGTGATGCACGAGGAGCCATTACACCCGCTCAAAGTGACTGCATGGTGCGCTGTTCACGCTGGAGGAGTCATCGGGCCATTTTTTTTTTTCGAGAATGCCGCTGGTCAAACGACAACAGTGGACGGTGCGCGTTATAGGGTCATGTTAACAGGGTTTTTTCTGCCGCAATTGGACGAATTAGGACTGGAGGACATGATGGTTCCAACAGGACGGAGCAACGGCACACACTGCGCGAGCCACCACCGACATTCTGAAGGCGGCTTTCCTGGGTTGCCTCATCTCTCGTTTTGGCGATTTGCACTGGCCTGCAAGATCGCCCGATTTAACCGTTTCAGACTTTTTTTGTGGGGTTTTTTGAAATCCCGTGTTTACGTAACCAAGCCCGAGATCTTGAAACCCTCAAGGACAACATTCGACCCGAGTGCGAGAATCTGCAGCCCGAAGTTCTTGCCGAAGTGATGAAAAAATGCCATAAAACGAGCCCGTATGGCAATCAATTGTAACGGCGCCCACTTGGCCGATATCATCTTCTCGAAATGACCAATAAAATTCTAAAGGTTCAAATAAATATAATCAAAAAACAGAGTATACGTTTTTTCTTTAGAAAAAATGAAAGCCAAACAACATCGGATGACTTCTTTTGGCCCACCTTGTAGATAAGTGGGGTTAAGATGGGTTCGAGTCAGGGGTACCCAGATCCAGTCTCAGGTAGGTTGCTGCTTGTACTGGATTTGTCCAGAGGTGTGTTGTGTTAAGGTGAGTGGGGTCAGCTGGGCAGTTGAAAAGGTGAACCGTGTCATGTGGGGTTTGCCCACATTTGGGACACTCATAGGCAACTGCTTGGTTGATTTTTGACAGGTAGCTATTTAGCGATGTCGAGTACCCCGAACGTTGTTGCGCCAAAGTAGTCCGGGTGCTTCTAGGTAAGGATTTTCAGCCTCGTTTCTGAGTGGAGGCCTTCCTCCCAGGACAAGGCGGCTAATTGCTTCCGAGTCCCGCATTGAGTCCCTCACTAGGCACGCATTTGCAGCTGTTATGGTGGTGGAGTTGCCCGAGTGGGCAAGGACATCCGGCAGATGTATTTTAAGTTCCTGTCTGCTAGTTCGTGGGGTCAGAGGGACTTTAAGGGCAGGATGGTTTGGGTGCTCCATCACCAGACCATTTGCTACAAGCTGCTTGGACAACATATTGCAGTGATCGCGGAGTTCTAGTTAGAAAAACTTTTTTTGTTTCGCCACCAAATTTCGTACTTAACAGTTTTTTATGGTTTTCCATCATTGCAATAAGTTTGGTTGAAATCAGATATCTATATAGTATAGCTCCCATAGAAAAGTAAGGTTCGAAAAGTAGTCTTATTTAGAAAAACAAACTGCAAGGGTATACAAAACTTCGGCCTTGCCGAAGTTAACTTTCCCCTAGTTTTCCTACTATACCTAGTTGTCGAACGATCGATCCTATGACAGTTATATGCTAAAGTCATCCGAATTTGATCAAACTTTACAGAATTGTGTCTAATGATAAAAAAAACTGTCAATTTAAGTGTTGGATCTTCTACGTTAATCATAATGTTCGGGGCAGAACACTGCGCTTTGCCGCCCTTGTAAAGTTTCTTTAACTTTGCCAACCTACATATATTTATGGTCATTAAAATCGAAGGCCATCTGCCACCAAATAATGTTTGTTTGCTTTGATGCTCGCTCTTGGTATACTTATTTCTCCCTCGCCTGTTCTATATTTACATATCGCAGCTGCGCAGTCGCTTTCTCAAGCTCACTCGCAGCAGCGCAGTCGCCAGTAGAACATTTCTAAAGAGCAGCCGAGCGACACTTGCATACGAGAACTCAATCAAACAATATTGATAAATTATTTGCGCTCCGTGTTAATTTCATTTGGTTGGTTTTAACTTGGCCAATTGGGGAGGCAAACCCGACGAACGATACGCCAGCACAGTTGCTTCATTTGGCAGAGGCGCTGCCAATGGCTCAGCAGGTTGATGCGAAGATGAGTCAAATCCGGCTCGCAAAATATAGAAGTTGCTGACCCATTGTGAAAGTGATTGGGAGTCAGCATATCGAGATCGTCAGGGTTTCCTGTGAGGAAATAAAGAGGGCGAAAATCTGGTGATTTAGGAAATGCTTCGAGAGCCGAATGCTTGGCTTGAGCATTTAAAGTGCCACCAGAAACTATCCAACAAAGTTTGGCCTCCTGGAGCATTGATGGATTATTTGCCAGCCGAATTTGGCCCACACATATCTGATCAAAAAATAGCCCTGCATCAAAGAGCAAGTCTACTCGACAGAGTTCAGAAAACTGCGGATCAGCAAGCGGTAAATTGGCTGGGCTATTTTTTTGCCATGGCGATCCAAGCTGCAAATGCATATTGGGTTGGGTGGCAATTGCTGAAGACGAAGCATGATTGCTTGCGTCTTGAGATTACGCGACGATTTCCACAGCCCTGTTGAACTCCAGAGAAGAAGATCCAGTCCCAGAAATTTGAGTGTGCAAATTTCGAGAATTCAGCTGAAGGGGAAGATGAAGATCCGGCAGCCGAGGTCTGTTCATAGAGCATCCAAATGATGAACCAATTTCATCAGCAAAATGGCGAAATCTTTTAGAGTGTGCATTTGTTGAACGGCGCGCAGCGAACAGCTTCCAAGAAAGGAGTGACAATTGGCCAAAATTATCCCTTGTCTCTGAAGTGAACTGCTATTAATCAAGCCTCTCCAGGCTGAATTGAGCGGCATCAAATTCGTCAAACAGACGCTCGATCCATTCCAAATGCACTTGCAGCTCAGCTTCAGCGAGATCAGAAATTTCGGCAGATGTTACGAGCGCGAGTAAGGCATTAAGCTGCCGCACGACCGTTCCAGCTTTAGTCTTATTAAAATCAATGTCACTAGGCACACCCGACTGGCCACTCTTGGCAGCTTCACCAATTTCATTTGTCATTTTTAAAAAGATGAGTGCACTTTCCGCGTATCGACTCAAGAAATTCACCTTGTATGCGAGAATGAGAGACGCGACCAAACCGAGTTGTTTTTAACTGTTCACTGTGGCGACTCTGCCCAAACTAGTCACAAGCGACTATCGATTACTAGTCACGAGCGACTATCGATTACCACACTTTCATGAAGCTTACTCATCTCCAAGAGTTTCAGTATTCGACGGTGTATGCAACTGCTCGCTGGCTGCCTCGGGCCAGCTCGCACTTTTTTAACGCAGAGCAGTTGAACCGACGAAGAACTGTTATGTATGCGTGTATGCATAAACCAACGAAAATTTTGGCACAACGTATGGCAAATAATAGCGATAATGTCTGCACAAATGATTTTGTACAACGATATGTACAAAATATAGCGACAATGTCTGGGCAACGATATGCGCGAATGATAGCTATAATTTCTACACAACGATGTGTGCGAAATATAGCGAACAAGTTTGTAAAACGATATGTACAAGCTATAACGAAGACTATATATGTCTATATATATAGCCGACTTGCACCGATCACGTCGGGGTCACCAAAATTATGTGGGGAGGCAAACCAGTCTCTCCACACATATATTATATATTAATCTCTTTGTCCGGCCCACTGACTGACATATCTATGATTTAGTAGACCTTTGTTGGGGCTAGTAGATGCGCGCCATAAACACACAATTTAGAAAATTCAATTCCGTAGTGGGTAAAAATACTCGGACAAGCTTTTGTGGGAGAAACTTTTTAAAGTTTCGAGTTCTTCGGCCTGATTCAATATAATTTTTCTAATCAATGTTTTATTAAATTTGACACAAACTCCAAAGTATAAAAATAAATTATGAAACGTTAAAAGCTGCTCATTTCGGGCTGCCCTAACGTCTTCGCCTTTTGTTGGGCGGCCCATCATCGCCACGCTTACGTCGCTTTCTCCTGTCGGCGGGTGTTGGTCTGGCAGGCGTTCTAGTCGGTGGCCTTAGCGGCCGTCGTACGCGTGGCAATGGCGCCGGCGGCTTTGGCTGCGCATAAACTTTTTTCTTCACCACATTAAGTTTGAGCACGGAAGTCGACCGCAATTGGGTTGTGCCCGGCTTGGGGGTCAAGGGATACTGTTTGGTGCAGCGCGACCTATAGATCTCTTCCCTGCAAAGTTCTACACTGAGATCCGTTCGTATTATGACCACATCTGCACGGGAACCGGAAGTCAGATCGTTATCAATACCAGCGGCCACAGCATCGCAGACCAAATTGCGGGCATCATCCTCATCGAGATTCGCTTTCCAACGTGTTTCCAGTATAGCCATGGCCGCAAAGCAGCCGGAACCCAGCGTTGTGTAGGGTACATTGTCCGTGGATCCTCCGAAATGGACGGTATACAACTGCCTGCCCCCGTTGTCCACGCCGGCGATGATATAGCTGGCAGGTAAGTAATTCCTAAAGCGATAAAGGACCTGTTTGATCATTTTGTTGGCAATGATGGTGGGCACCAGACGGTATGTGTTTGCATGATGCAAATCCAGTTGGGCCTCAATGACGGATGCCAAACGTCTCAGATCACTAATACAGCCAGCGCCACCAGCACTGTGGGAATGGAAAGAGGAAGAGAGAGGGTGAAAAGATGATAATTGCAATTAAAGAATTAATCTAATCTAAATACTGGAAGAGGCGGTTGGAGTACCGAAACTAATAAACAAGAACCCTAAACAACCTTACTCGTTTTGTAGAGAAAGAAGGATACGGCGGATAGGCTTGTGGCGACTCTGCCACCACTAGAAACGAACGGCTATGGTCACACTATCATGAAGCCAATTCTTCTCTCATCTTCAGGAGAGTCGGTGTGTGTCGAACTTGGCGCTGGCTGGCGGCTTGGGGCCAGCTCGCAATACTCGGCGCTTGTATAATTAAAACAGGGCTCAAGTTTCACTGGGGGTATGATGAAATACTTTTTTTTTATTTATAAATTTTATTATGATTTTGTATTGTTTAGCCTTTTCATTTGGGTGAACCGACTTAAGTTACCTCAATAACTTTAAAACAACCAATTTGACTAAAATCAAAGCAGGTCGCTAAAACCCATATTTAGATACAAAAACGGAACGGCTCGCCGTGATGTTTGCTATACAAAACCTTAACGGTTTCCCTATTTATCATACAATATAAGTGACATGGTATTTATTCAAAAGGGAGCATACCCTTTAAGTCTCCAGGTCGTTGTTTAAACAGAAATTGGCAAATGGCTTGATGGTGTGACAGCAATTGAAAGCGTACTGACGAGGTTTGCCGTGGTGGCAGCCGAAACAGTCTATCTACGCAACCATTGCTGCTGTTCATATGTATTCTTTGTTGAATTTCTGATGTTAATTGAATTATAATCAATCCTCGACCTTGAGCCGGCTAACAACCACTCTGACTAAAAAAAAAGTATTTTATCATTCTCTCAGTCGGACTTGAGCCCCGTTCTCATTACTCAGGCGCAATTTTTTGCAAGTAGGTAGGTGTATACCAGATCGAGTTTGTTTCTGATTTGGAAAATTATATACTGATCTGCTGATCGTCCGTCCGTCTGTTCGTCCGTTCGTCTGTCCGTCCGTCCGTCTGTTTCTATGAGCAAACAGATGTCGGATATGGCAAGAGATAGAGCTTCGACATGTATGGGAAAAAAATTTCTAACACTTCCAATTTGGAAAAACCTCATATCTCCGGTAGTTTTGTAGATAGAAGGTTTGTACCTTCTGGACATATTTAGTAGTCCGGGTTTTTTATCGAATCGCAAAAAGATTGGTAAAGATCTGATGAACGATATTCAAGTTATAAGCAAAAGAAGCTTCGCTGCTGCAGCGCTGCTTTCAGCTGCTACTGCAGCATCTAAATTCACACAGAGCACACAACTTCGTTGGTACAGAGTATATTTTAGTCGGGGTTGACTGACTTTCTTGCTTGTTTTTTATACCCTTGCAGAGGGCACTATAAAATTGTCCGGATGTTTGTAACGCATGGAAGAAAGCATTTCCGACAATATAAATGATGTGTATTCTAGATCAGCATGATGAGCTGAGTTGATTTAGCACTGTCCGTCTGTCTGTTTCTTTTGCTATCTACTCCGTCAGTTTGAAAGCTATCTTTACCAAACTTTGCATGAAGTCGTTTCGTACAAATACGCTGGATGACTATAGCAAACAGCTATCATGGGAACCAAAGAACTGCAACGAGCCGCCACGAGTACAATCGCTCAGCGCTCAAGGCTTGTCAGACTCGAATATTTCCCTTACTCATACTCAAGTTGACTCACCGCTTCGGCCGCGAGTCGACGCAAAGTCCCTTGTTACAAAATCGAAGTTCTGATGCGAGCCGTCATGAGTAAAGTTCGTTCGGTACAAATACTCAAGATTACTCCTAGCCTCGGGCGCGAATCACCAAGAGCATAATACAATAACAGAAGGTAGTCTCGTCGGCTGTCGAAACGTTCGGGTTTTGGTTCAGTGCGTGTTCCCTTGTCGACGGAAAAGGTTGTGTGCGGACGAATTTGTTGGAACATTAACCCTTAGGCAAAATGACATTTTGCAATGTGTGCCGCAGACACGTGGATGGCGTTAAATTTTTAAAGGCACCAAAATGTTTGGAGAAAAGAGCGTTGTGAGAGGAATCGCTGGAATGCAAATTTCTGAAACGCATATTAGGTCTGTTCAGTGGAATTTGACACCACAAAGAGGTCAGGCTTTTAAAAAAAGGCGACTGAAAGAAGATGAGAGAGAGCCTGAACTCAATATTCCAAAATTAGGCAACACCGATTCAAGCACGCAAACAGAGTAAGTTGAACGTGTTATAATACGTAAATACTTACAGGGAAACAATAATGTATTTTTTTTATAGGGACAATATAATAGGGTCAACAATGCTTATCGAGAATAAGAGCCTTAGGAAAAGGATTCGTGAGTTGGAGAAAGAAAATCGTTCTTTACGCCAGCAACTGGAGGAATATAAGGAGTAAGAAATGTCTCTTGGCAATTATTAAAGAGTGGAGGAAAGCGAGCCACATTCAATTCTACCGACATTTCTGCTGCGATTTGTCTTCATACAGCGGGGCCTCGTGCATATAACCATTTATGCAAAAAAGGTTATCCTTCGAACCGAGTCGAACCACGTTATATAGATGGTTAGCTGAAGTTCCTATTGAAACGGGTATCCTGGATGTTGTGATTGATATTATGGATAACGAGGAAATGCTTTCTGCTGGTTTCGAGTATCATAGTTCAGCGGATGTCGTTTATAAGCCAAGTAATTACGTTCAATTGGCCATGGTTCGTGGGTCGTGGTCTTGGAAGCAGCCAGTATTCTTTGACTTTGATACTGAAATGAGTATAATTACTCATTTGAACTCCTTGCACACTCTATTGTCTTTTCGCTTGCACTTACTCATTGTTATGATTGAAGAGGTGCCAGATTTTTGCCGACGAGACTACCTTTAGTTATTGTATCATGACCAAGAGTACTTTTAGCCGAAGTCAAAGATCTGCTGCGAGATGTTACGATCAACGCTTGTACACAATCGACACAAGCACACAAAAAAACAACAATTTGTGAGAGCAAAAGAGATAGCATGATGACCTATTTTTATACTCTGTACCAGAGGTACACAGAGTATATTAAGTTTGTGCAAAAGTATGTAACAGGCAGAAGGATGCATCTCCGACCCTATAAAGTATATATATTCTTGATCAGCATCAACAGTCGAGTCGATCTAGCCATGTCCGTCTGTCGGTCAGTCCGTCTGTCCGTATGAACGCACAGATCTCAGAGATGGTAAGAGATAAAGGTTTGACGTGTATTGGACATATGCTTCTTATACTTGCAGGCAAAACAAGTTTATTTTCTATTTTTGCCACGCCCCCTCCCGCCTCTGCAAATTGGAAAAAACGTCATATCTGACACAGTTTTATAGATAGAATGTTCGTTCCTTCTGGACATATTTAGTAATCAGGATTACTTATCGATCCGCTAAAGGAATGGTAAAGATCGGATGAACGGTTGTCGAGTTATAAGGAAAACAAACAATTATGGGCAGCACCGGTCGCAACGGTGATGGGCAGCACTTCACAGGTACATAGTATGTTATAGTCGTGCTTGACCGACTTTCTTCCTTGTTTGCATTTGTATTTTGCATACGCGTTCTCTTTTCTTCTTGTGGCATGTTCTTGTTTGAAGTTTTCAAAAGACAACAACAATTGCATAAGAGGCTTGCCTAAGCTCGCCGTCAACCAGCTGAGTACGTACGAGTAATTTCTGTTACGCGTACGAGTAAACAAGAGTAGAGCGTCGAAAAGGCTTGGCCATTGCTGGCAAAAGGCTTATCTTGACTCGTGTTATGAAAAGTAAAGTAAAATGGCTTGTCAAGTTGACAAAGCCCCAAAGGGCCAAAGCCGAGCTTCTCTCAATCTCTTGGCTTGTGCGCTTCTAATTTTCGTACAAGAGAAAGGGACCTACAGTTTAACGCCGAATGCGAGCGGCAGCTTGAGAAGCTTCTCATGGCTAATTACTACAAAGCTGGCGCCAACAGCAGAGAGGGGTGACCGGGTGTAAAGTTTATTCAAAGAAAAAACTTTTCATTAGATGCTCCGAGGCGGGATAGAACCCACGACCCCTTACACAGCGGTCGCGCACACTAGCCGCTGAGCCACCCGGCTCGTATGAAAAGCTTGTTCATATTATTACTCTCGTACGAAGCAAAGAGCTTGATGTGCTTGCGATCATTTCGAGTGTGTCAAACCAAGGCGACGAGTCCCACCAAGCCAACTAAACGCACGAGTGTGCTCGAACATTAGAGTCTTGTTGCAGGTCTCTGATGGGAACAATCGGTCGAAAAACTAGTTTTAGTGAGAAAAACATTTTTGTTTTCAATGGAAATGACCTTTAAATTGGCACTTCTTTATTTCGTTTGCTTTCACATAAGTCTACAAAGTTTTATCAAAATCGAATGATTTCAGCATATATTCAAGCTCGAACCATACATTTTTCAGCCTTTCGAACCTGTAAAGCTCGAACTGGAGTGTCAGGTTTTCTGCCCTGATTAGAATTGGGCCGTTTTTTTGCAGTAACATCGAGTGAAAACGCAGTGTCATCGATTAGTCTATTTTGCTACTCGTGCCACGACAAACTACAGAAACTGTTTTTGATGTCGCAAGTATTTTGAGTAGTAAAACCAAGGTTATTTTTCTAGCTACGCAAATATCACATCCACGTTAAGTACTTACTAAATATTATCCTGTAAACGATATAGCTTCATGTTCCTTTTCGAGTTGATTACATGGCCCTTAGTTAATCTGGAATCCGTGCCTATAATGACGCCCTGGTCGAACACAACGCCCACCACAGTGGTTCCACTACTATAGGTTAGCGGTGGCTCATAACCCTCTTCGATGAGAGCTTCATTGCTGCAAATAACCATTCAAAAGGAAGATAATGGCGTTTATTCATACCCTAATTACTTACCGTAAACAATTGTCAAAATTGAAACCAGTTGAATTGAACTGCTGATGCGTCTGCTTGGAGTAGGTCATCAGGGTGGGTATGGTGCGAAACATGGCTTTGGTTTAAAAGTACAGGAAATATATAACATATACATATATATTTTTTTAATATGTTAAAGCTACGTCCACCCTGACATGTGTCTCCGGGCCGGCTTTGCTGCCCATTTAAAGTCCATCAGCGGCTATTTAAGCAATCCATCACCGTATTTTTACGTATGCGGGTCAAAAATACTTTTCAAAAGGATATATGTAGAGGGCAGCCTGCCTGCATTGGCCGCTGCCAGTATAAATCGCAAAGAATGCGCCTGAAAATGTGGCAGCTGTTGAAGGTCAAAGGAAAAATAGGATGAGAATAAAAAACAAAAATCGAAAGCCGCCGCCAAGATGCGTCCGAGTCAGACAGAGCGGTCTGGTCCTGGTCCTGCTCCAGCTCCTGCTCCTGCTGTGTGTATTATGAGCAAATGAATTTTTAATAAAAGCGCCACATGTTGCCAATAGAAGTGCAAATACAAATGGCAAAAAAAGGAGCCCTTCACTGGCGGAGCCATTAGTGAATGAATTTTATGCCTGCCGTGAGGTGGCGTCACTGCCACTGCCAGACAGATGTATGTACATACATATGTATATATGTATGTATGAATGGCTACAACCCCGCATCGCTGACTTTTAATGTTGCCTCAAAGCGTTTTGTGCTCTATTTATCTTATGCAGTTTCTGGCCAGAGAGTCACATGGATATTTTCTGTTAAACATTTTCATCATTTGCCCCGTTGAAAGTGGAAGTACTCGCCAAACTACGACAGCAGCAATATTAAACAGTTAAAGTTTTGGAAGTCCAACAAGGTGGATCAAAATTGGCCAACTCTTTAGTATATCTGCCATCGAAAGATTGGTCTGAAAAGTGGTGTTAGAAAGAAAATCTTTTGTCAGCTTTTCTGCTGTTCAACAAATAAACTTGTAATACAAAAACCTAACAAATTTAAACATCCTCATTTAATATACTCCTCCTATTAGCCAAAAATGAAATCAGAGCACCCAAAAACTTATTAAACGATACCCCATTTGTTTTTATATATAAAATTTTTCATATGTCACGCGAATCTTATCCAGCACAGTCCACCTCTAGGTATTTTCAATACATGGGGTAACTTCAGGGCCAACCCACGAGGCACTGCGCTGCACCAAGCGATTTGTGGAGACTCCACACAAGTCCTGGCCACTGGAAAACCCACCTACTATCCATATAATAGGCGAGGTGCGCCCACCTGCATGGATTTCTATATGTATAAGGGGCTGCCAGGACACAGAGCACGTCTGACCATCTCCCGATCCTGAATTCCAAACAACCCCAAACAGATACAGAATTATTCTCCCAGGGTCTGACACACTCAGGTTTCAGGACAAGTTGAGTGACGCCCTCTATCTGAACATGGAAGACGTTGATGACGCCATTGACTCATTCATGAGCAAAATCAGAGCTGCTGCCATCAACGCTGCTCCAGCAAACCCACTTCCCACACACACACACAAACTCGTAGTAGTTTCGTACTGTTCCCGGCGGCAGAGGGCCTAATACCACTGAAAAAAGCCTGAGGAGGAAGTACACGAGAATCCATGATCCTGCGATCGACAGAATATACAGGAATATTGCGAATCGGGTAAGGAAAGTCCTGGCCAAAGTCAAGATAGAGGCGACAGACAAGCGCCTTGAGGATGCCACCCCTAATGAAGACTTCAAGTTCGCACTCTGGAGGCTCACTAGGAGGTACAAGAGGCAGGTGTATGAAACATGGGCTAAACACACACAGGACCGAGCTGAAGCCTTTGCCAGCAACCTCGACGAAAGGTTCCAGCCTTTTAGCACTGCTTCGACCAATAGTCTGCAATTGGTTCAAGACACACTGGACGTCCCTCTACAAATGGAGCTGCCAGATGAGAAATTCGTCGCCAACGTTTAGAGGTCCATAAATCCTCCGAAGAACTTTTCTCTCGAACACGCCAATTGCCGCCTCGTCCTTTGATGACATTGTCCATGCTTCTGCAGGACTGGGATGATGAGCGACTTGTATAGCGCAATTTTCGTTTTTTTAGAGAGGGCTCTGCTCTTGAACTCCTTACTGTGCCCGTAGTACCATCGGTTTGCAAGAGTAATTCTTCTTCGGACTTCCAGACTGGTGTTGTTGTCGCTGGTTATCGCCGTTCTGAGGTAGACAAATTCCTTAACAATCTTGAAGTTGTATTCTCCCATTGCAACAGATTGTCCAAGCGTCGACCCACTGATCCTTATTTACCGCTAAGTCCATTAGTTTTGACTGCTTCTCTAACTCTGAGAACGCCTGTCTTACCGCAGATTCGTCTCCGCCGATGATTTCAATATCATCGGCATATGTAACTAACATGTTATCTCTGGTAAAGATGCTGCCCGTTCTGTTAGCATTTGGGCACTGGCGCAGTATATATTCCACCAGCAGATTAAAGAAGTCACACGATAAGGTGTCACCCTGCCTTAAACCTCGTTTGGTATCGAAAGGCTCGGAGAGGTTTTTTCCTATTTTGATGGAGCTTTGTGTGCTTCTCAACGTCATCATGCAAAGTCGACAGTACTTTGCTGGTATACCAAAAGTAGACAGGGCTTCAAAGAACTTTGACCTTATCGGCTTGTCAAAGGCGGCTTTATAGTCAACAAAAAGGTGGTGGGCTTTGATCTCTCTCTCTCTCTCTCTTGGGTCATCTCCAGGATTTGTCGCAGTGTGAATATCTGGTACGGTTTGGATTGGCCAGGTACAAAGCCACACTGATAAGGTTTAATCAGTTCGCTCATTTTCGGCTTTTGACGTTCACATTGGATGCATGATAGAACCTTATATGCAATGGGAAAGAGACTGATCCCGCGGTAATTGACGCAAACTGCAGGGTTACCTTTTTTAAATATTGGACAGAGTACGCTAAGATTCCAATCTTTGGGCATGCTTTCTTCGGACCATATTCTGCATAGGAGTTGGTGCATGCACCTTACCAGCTCCTCACCGCCAGCCTTGAACAATTCAGCGGGCAGCTTATCAGCGCCAGCAGATTTGTTATTTTTTAGCCGGACTAACCAGACTTCATTGCGGTCCGGCGGGTCTATCTCTATGGTATCGATTGGTGGTGTCGCTACTTCATCAGAGGCGGCATTGTGTTCGTCATCACCACCCAGCAGGTTGGAGAAATAGTTCCTCCATTTGTCTAGTGCAACTTGCGGATCTGTGACCAGATTTCTGTGCACGTCCTTGCATAGTGTGTCTCTGGGCTTAAAACCGTCGGTTAGTTGCCGGTTACCTCATGCGCCTTTCCTGCTCATTTTTCTTCCTTCTGAAAAGGCGCTTCTCCTCTTTCCTTTTCTCCCGGTATCGCTTCTTAACAGCACGCGTTGCTCCCGACTGCAGCGTCTTTCTCTGCAGTTGCGCGGCGGTTCTCATTTTATAAGTAATTACTTTCGCACTGTATTATGAATAGAAATTCATACAACTGTTTGTAGTTTATTATATAAAAGAGTTGTTTGTGACTCTGTGAATTACTCCGTTTACATCTTGGCCGCTGTCTTCTTGGCAGCCACCTTCTTCTTGCGGGCAGCCAGCTGCTTGGCGCGATTGGCCGCCGCCTTGTTTGCCACATTGGCAAAGTGCGATTTGCCCACCTCCACATTCTGTTTCTTGGCCTTGGCCAGGTACGCTTCTCAGCGGTCAGAGCAGCACGACGCTTCAACACCTCGGCATAGGGATTCAGCTTGATCAGCTGACGCACACTGACCAATGGGTTCAGACGGCGGACGCCTTGCGGATCTCCTCGGACTTCCGCAGACGCGTCAAGTCTGTGTTGGCCATCTTGGGCTGGGGCAGATTGTAGCCCTTCTTTAAGGTGGCTGGCTTCTTCCAGTTGCCGAACAGATCGTTGAGGCGGGCGAAAGCCGACTCGGTCCAAATGACATAGCGACCCACATGACCACCAGGGGTCAGCTTCAGGTTTAGCTTCTCCACATTGATGGTCTCAATGCCGGGGATGTTGCGGAAAGCCTTGCGCAGACCCTCATCCTTGTGGTAGACCACCAGAGGGCCACGGAGGGCAATGCGACGACGATCGCGCATGGTACCACGGCCAGCACCTTTTGGATGTCAGTCCAAATCTTCATGCGGCGCAAGAAGACAACAGCCTGCTTGGTCTTCTGCAACTTCTGCACATCATCGGACACCACCAGTGGGAACTCGGATACACCGTCGATGACATGACCCTTGGACTGGACGAGGGCGTGCACGCCGGAAGCGGCGATGGCTGACACCAGAGCATAACGACACTGGTTGACATTCACCTTGCGGTGCCAGCGGCGGAAGGTCTTGGTGGGAGCGAACATGCGGCCACCACGGCACATGTTGCCGAAGGCACCCTGGCCAGAGCGGTGAGTACCACCACCACGGACACTGGGAATACGTGCTACGGCACGACCAGTACCCCAGGACTCGGCCGAGGTTTGGTGACCAGCAAGCTCGCTCACTGCATAGGGCTGGCGGTTGTTGCGGCGCATCAGCTGGTGCAACTCGTTGACCACATCCACCGCAGGCAGGCAGATCTTCCTCTCCTTGACAGCCTCATTCTTGTCCGTGTACACGGAGACCAATGGCCTGGCGTTGCCTAAGCTCATTTTCGTTGATTTTTAAGCCCAACAAATGGTGTTGAATTTTCTGCAAACGCAGATACCGTCCTCTTTTTATTAAGAAGAACGAAGACAAAAAAAGCATCATCATCATCGTAACATGACTGTTTTCGGGTGTTCTCGGCAAATCCGAGAATCTCCTTAGAGTGTGAAATATGCTACCACTGTTCGCCTATACTAGAAGGGCCAGGTGGGGTTTCCCTGAGCAACTGGGTGAGTTTTGCAGAGAAGGCTTCGTACATTGCAGCTTCTTAACGTTCAGCTTTCAACGTGGGCTAGACTGTGCGGCATGTGCCACACTGAGCCGTTTGCGTACTTTGGCTGCAACAAGGTAGTGATCCGAGTCAAAATTGGCTCCTCGGAGCGCACGTACGTCTAAAATACACGATGAGTGCCTTCCGTCTATCAAAACGTGATCAATCTGGTTTTGCGTTGATTGATCAGGGGTCTTCCAGGTCGCCTTGTGGTCGTCGCGGTGTTCAAATCTGGTTCTACTAACGACCATGTTCCGGCCGGAAGCGAAGTCACTACCCTCAAATAACTTCTCGGTACCGATACACAAAGTTTCGGGTGATTTCCATTGGGCGCAACATCCGACAGATTTCACCTTTTTGCGTAGCCGCATTTATGGAGGCCAATTAGTACAACACGATCAAGAAGCGCCTTTCCATAATTGCACACAATTTTCCATAATTGTCAAATAGCCGTCAAGTTGGAGTGGATGCGTTCAATGGTTCTCGAGAAAGAGTCCACTAAATCATATTCTGTTTCATTCTTATAAAACCAAGTCAATTGTTTTTCGAATTCTAAGTGGGTCTCTTTTCCGGTAGTCCACTGTGCCCTATTGGTTTAAGCTTCATCCATTTGGAACTCATCGCATTAATAAATAAGTCAGTCAACAAATCAAATATGCAATAATCATATCACAAATCCATGTTCAAGCTGTAATTCAATTAGAGTTCATTAAAATGATTACATAATAAATTATCGTAAATGAATGCGCGCTTAAAGCATAATCAATGTGGGGGAGTGGGTGGCCAAATGGATATGAATTGGTAGATTGTTTTTCCACACACACACACACACAGGCAAACACACGCATGCTAAGCAGGCAATGGATATGTTGTTTGGCTTGCTAATCCACTCACTGACCCTGGGAGCAGAACTCTCTTGCAGCTTAATTCTGGATTGCATTCTGGGGCCAAATGTTTGGCCCCAACCAAAAGGGAAACACACAAAAGCCATAAAATTTCAATTAGGCAAACCATTCAAGAAATTAATTGACAAACCTTCTCCTTGAGTTTTCACTTTACACACACACCCTCCGCCTTCCTTTCGTCTATCTCTGGCTGGCAATTTGCAGCTTTTCAACATGAAAATTAATTTTCGACAATTTACTGCGCAATCTTACGCAAAAGTTCAACAAAAGGCAGAGCGCGCACTTTAGTCCCAACCACATGACCCGCGTTGCCACCTGAACCCATCCGAAGATGGGCGCTCTCCGCCTCCCACCCACCCACCAAACCCGGGCAAAACCAAACAATCTTTGCGAGCGGCATTTACGGGCGAAGCGTTAAAATTCCTTTACACTTGGACTGATGCTTCGCATGAAGGAAAGCAAAAATTGTATAAAACTTGTTGAAAAATTACTCCAGCTCCAGCTGCAGCTTCTCCTCCTGGCTAGCATATGAGCGACAAGAAGTTATCGTCGCAGTGACTTTCCGTTTCCGCCGCCGCCGCCGCCTCTCCCCATCCGCATCCTCCCGCCGCCGACTTCAACTACATTGTCATTTAATTTTGGCAATAAATGTGCCTCCACCCACAACTCCGGGCAACTTCATACCGCATCTGGCTCCAAACGGGGACGACATTGTGTGCAAACTGTCTGATAATCGTCTTCCGCCTATTTTAACGTGCCCGCACCCGGAGTCTTTCTTTCGGTTCCTTCTTTTTTTTGGCGCACATGTGAGCGTTTAAATTATTCAACGGAAGTTGCTCCAAACTCCAGACTCCCCCTTCCCCCGTGTGTGTGTGTGTGGGTGTGTGCAGGGAGGGGGTGTGAAATATGATATTATGGCGCTCAAATAAATTACGCGGAAAATTATTATGGCCCAAGCCTGAAGGTGGATTGGCCCAGGCCCAGGCAGTTCATGTGATAATCGTAATGGAAAATTAATGCAGCTGCTTTAGATGGACGGACCAGTGGACCACTTGAGTTCGGCCATCGGATCAGCGAAGTTGCCACAGCCAGCTGAGAAAATATTGAAATTTTGAAGCATTTTCAACTGCCATTTCGTTCAGTTAAAGTCAGCCACTGGGATTAGGCAGCCACAGCAACAGGCAGTGTCCTTTTTGTATACCATTTTTATGTGTTTATGCTGATGTTGTTTTATTTAGTCCTACCCCAAAACCCCACCCGTCCCCTAAGCCGGGTGCGGCCCTCTTCCTCTCGTTGCTCGCGTTTTGTTAATTGCAATTATGATAATGAATCTTACCAAAGACTAATTAGTATGTTAAAAATGTTGCCGGGCACAAAAGCTTGGGCAAATACATACCAACATCTCTATAAGTGTGTATGTTAGTGTATTTTTACCTGTCGCGAAACTGCAACTGTGTGTGTGTGTGTGTGTGTGTGGTGAGTGGGTAGGTGGCCTTTGGCTTTCAAGTGCTTGCGCCATGGTGTAACTTTTTCAATGGGTTGTCGCTTAGATAAAGGCAAAGGACACACAATTGGGTGCAACAATGACTGTGGTTAACTTTTACGGAATATAACTATACAGTGAGAGAGGTCTCAGTTTCTTTTCCTCACCCTCCTCGCCTAAAAACACCAAACAGAACGAATTTAGCTCGACAGAGCATAAAAAATGCCTCGGTTATGGACTCGCACATACATTTTTATGAACGTTTGGTTCAGATTTGGAAAATTCAGATGTTATTTTAGAAATTTTCTGAAATTTATTCGATTTTCACTTAAAAACCTTCTCAGTTGCACATCAAAAATTGAATTCGTTGGGCTTTGCATCGATAGTGTTCCTCCTAGTTGTTAATTGTACACAAATTGAAAGCTAAATGCTGGCTAATCCCCTTTCGACCTGAACTCAAAGACAACAGTGGACCGCATAGAATCTCTTGGTCATGCCTGAGCCTAAGCCTAAGGATAGCTTCCCATTCCCCGTTGGAGTTTGCACCAGCCATTAAGGCAGAGTCAAATATTGGCACAAGGGTTGAAAAATCCCTCCTACCCACCCCTTCCAGAGCTCCTCCTGACTGCTCCACACAAGTGCGTTTGGCATGAAATGAGCTGCAAATCCTTTTGGCAACATTTCGCTTCGGCCAAAGCTCAGGAACCCATTTGAAAATTTACTTTGCTGAGCCCCTGTAATCTCTCCCGCTTACTTTTACTTCCGTTGTCCCCTCCGCCCCGCCGTCCATCCGCCCTTGTGCGAGAGGCCGTCAGCAGTAAATATTTATGCTTGTGTTTTATTTATTTACATTGTCAAAACCAATTTTGCCCAAGGGTTCAATTGTTTTTCACTTTTATGCACCCGCTCCCCCACCTTCAAACTCCCACACTCTCTGCTCCGGCATTTCACTTTCAATGGCCACTTTGGGCTACCCGCAATCCCCCTCCACCCCCACCCACAATGTCAACGACACGCATGCAAACAAAAGTGTTGGACGGGGCCAAAGCTGCCCAAAGTTTGGCGAAAGTGTTGTTTGTTTTCAATTAAAAACCTTGGCAACATCGCGCCGAGTCGTGGGAGTCGGAGTCTCCATCTTAAAATCAAATGGCTTCGACTCAACAATTGCTCCCGGGACGGTACTCAATGTGAATTGCAATCGCCTTGGCCTGACATACGACTCAATTAGCCGGGACCGCCATATGGGGCCTGGCAATGGCCCCGGTAACTGCTGACAAGTGCGTAATCTTGGGTTTCTTTATTAACAATTTCCTTCAAGCTTTCTACAAATTAGTGTTTACCTGTTTGCCCGATTTGATCACCTAATGCAGCCAACAACTGCTGCCTTTTGTGTGCGAGGCATTTCAAGTCCAATTTACTTAGTAATCGCATTTCCATTCGCAACAAGATTGAAAAGCTTTTCAGCCAAGGGTCAGTTGTATTCCCACTTGGTTCATTCTCAGTGCATTAAGCAGTTTATCATGTTAAAAAGATTCAATGGCAGCTCTTTAGTCCGGGCACAAAAGGATAACTTCAGTTCACCCCAGCCCCCTCCAACGACCAAGTCAAAGACGCACTTGAGCATCTTTGTGCTCCTGCTGTTTGTTTGTGCGAGTGTTTGTTGGCTTAACGGAAGTGATAAAGCAACTTATGTGTGTGTGTATGTGAAGTAGAACAACAAACCAGATGAAGCAGGCTTTTCAATTCCATTGATATGGGAGCGCACTTAGTGGCTACTCTGCGGTGCGGTGGGGGAAACAACTAAGAATTAATCCAAGAAAATTATGGAGAAACAGAAGCTTTCTGAAATGCTTTTCCAAGATTTTTCCAAATATGAAAGAAAATAATAACGATGGACCTCAAAAATAGTCTAAGTAATTTGGCACTTAAGATTCTTCAAAGTTTGTTCAAAATCAAATGTCCATTGCTTACTGCAACCATAGGAACAATCGGTTGAAAACTACACAGAAAATATTGAGAGACAGTTTTACATGATCTTCTGAATGATTTTTCCGTTAGGGCAACATCCCGTTTGGGGATCCATAGGATATTTCAAAACTATCCTTTTTAACTTTTGACTATTGGATCTTTATGAAATAACTATTTGATCTTGTATAAATATACTTTCCAATATCAAATTGATCTGAAAGTCGTATCCCATGGATCTGTTATTAAAATCCTTTTAATATCCATTTGATCTTACTGTTAAATCCCACACTTAGAGGAACGAGAAAGCAAAGCTAACTTCGTCTGTGCCGAAGTTTAAATACACTTGGAACTTTTGTGTCACCCAATTAATTTTGTGACCAATGACTTAATTAATCAGCTTAACGTATTGTGTCATCGGAATATTTAATAAAAAACTAAAAAATAAAATAGGGGAAAGTTAACTTCGGCTCGGCCATAGTTTTGTATACCCTTGCAGCTTCCATTGAAAACAAAAAATTTTTTATACAAGACTACTTTTGCAAAGGGTATTATAAAATTGTGCGGATGTTTGTAACGCATAGAAGGAAGCATCTCCGACCACATAAAGTTTATATATTCTTGATCAGCATGACGAGCTGAGTTGATTTAGCCCTGTCCGTCTGTCCGTCCGTCCGTCTGTCCGTCTGTCTGTTTCTATGCTATCTCCTCCGTCAGTTTTAAAGCTATCCTCACCAAACTTTGCACGAAGTCTTCTGATACATATACGCTGCACATTTGTCGGAACCGGCCGGATCGGATGACTATAGCATATAGCTCCCATAGGAACGATCGGTCGAAAAACTAGTCTTAGTGAGAAAAACTGTTGTGTTTTTAATGAAAACGTCCTTATCATTGGCATACACTTATTTTATATACTTTTACACAATTCTACAAAGTTTGGTCGAAATCGGATGACTATAGCATATAGCTCCCATAGGAGCGATCGGTCGAATAACTAGTTCTAGTTAGAAAAACTTTTTTGTTTTCAAGGAAAACGTTATCATTGGTATACTCTTATTTCATATAGTTTTACACAACTCTACAAAATTTTGTCGAAGTCGGATGACTATAGCATATAGCTGCCATAGGAACGATCGGTCGAAAAACTAGTTCGAGTGAGGAAAACTTTTTTGTTTTAAATGGGATCAACTCCAAATTTCGTAATTGACAGTGTATTATGCATTTCCATGATTTTACCAAGTTTGGTCGAAATCAGACATCTATATAGTATAGATCCCATAGAAAAATAAGGTCCAAAAAGTAGTCTTAAATTTAAAAACCTTTTTTGTTTTCAATGGAATTTGCAAGGGTATACAAAACTTCGGCCGAGCCGAAGTTAACTTCCCCTATTTTTTTTTTTTTGAACCAAACCGAAACTGTAGGTTCGGAACAGGTTCAGGTTCAGCTTTTTTTATTAAAGAGTTCGGTTCGCAGTAAATTAACTGTCGAAATTCCGGGCTTGAACCGTTTCGGTTCAAAACCGGTTTGCAGCCCTGCTTTAAATTCGAAATTTAAAAAAAAACTTTATTGTTGTCTTTCCATTTTCATTTACAAGCACTTTAATTTCGATCAATTTTGAAAAAGAGTAGTAATTTTTTCTACGTTTGGGCCCATAGCATTAAAAGCCCTCACCCAATCACATTTATGTCTGAAAACTCAAAACGTCCGAAGCGTCCGGCATCTTCGTATGGTCAAATGCATGAGGCGTCGATCGAATTAAAAAAATGTTTCAGAACTCACCATTGCGCAAATGGGTCAAAAAGGGGGAGAATAAATGTTGAAAATAAAATAAAAATAAATAAAAGAAAAATAAACAACTGCTCAGTCTGACCGACTGCTCTTGACTAAACTTATTTTTTTTCTAATTATATGCCCAATTGGTTCTTGACATTTCAATGCCTACTCCGATGCAGTTCAAATATTATATTGGACAGGTATTATGATTTGTGCATTCGAGGCAGCAGCTTAAGAAAAGAGTAAATTTTTATATTTTTCTATAAAAAAAAACAATCGATCTTATATCACATAAGAAAGCGTTACTTTTCCTCAACAAACTAACACTGCTCGACAATATGGAAATCGATTTTCCCCCAATGCACCAAACCAACATTTTCTAAAGTATTTTGGTCCGCTGTGCACGAAAATCGACATGAAAACGAAATCTGTGGAATCGTTATCGAGATATTATCGATATACTGTTTTTTTGGATTTTTTCAAAAGTGGCCTTCAATTAAACTCTTGTTTCTGCACCTATTGAAAAGCTCAAAAGACAGCACTGCATCCGGTGGAGGACAGCCACAGTGCAAGCGGGTACGCACATTCCTACCAAGCAAGTCGGCGAACGGCTCCCGGTCATTAGGACGGCTCCCACGGCGAGGATCAAGACGAACCAGATCGTTCCCGGCTCGATCTCCCCAGAGTGACGCACTGCATTCGGCACAGCAGCCCCGAGGTACGCAAGCAAGCTAGACCGAACGTGAAGGACCACTACCACCAGCACCAAGAAGACATTGTAATAAATAAGAATACATACGAGGTGTGTTCAAAAAGTATCGCGAATTTTGAATTTTCGCGGGTTACGTATATTCGAATTTCGATTTTTTTGTGGCGTTATGTTGGTACTCATGTCTCTCACTTATGCCGACAAGCTCGGCCATTTTGAATGTTCACTTAATTGTTGACAGCTGCTTTGCTTGCACGTGTTTTGGATCGACTTCGCTTTTAACCTATTCAAAAAAATGGATCAAAGAACCTGTATCAAATTTTGTGTGAAAAACGAAATTAAGTGCGCGGATGCATTCCGAATGTTGACTGTGGCATACGGAGAAGCTACGTTGGACCGAAGCAACGTTTATCGGTGGTACAAAATGTTCTCAGAAGGCCGAGAAGATGTGAACGACGAAGAGCGTGCCGGACGCCCGAGCACTTCAACAACAGACGAAGAAATTAATGAAGTGGAGAAAATGGTATTGGCCAATCGTCGAATCACCGTTAGAGAAGTTGCTGAGGACCTAAACATATCGATTGGCTCGTGCCATTCGATTTTTATCAATGATTTGGGCATGAGACGGGTCGCCGCGAAATTCGTACCAAAATTGCTCAATTACGACCAAAAACAGCATCGCATGAACATTGCTAATGAGATGTTAAACTCTGTCAGCGACGACCCAAATTTGCTCCAGAGGGTCATAACTGGTGACGAATCGTGGGTTTATGGTTATGACGTGGAAACCAAAGCTCAATCATCTCAATGGAAGCTGCCGCACAGAACCAAGACCGAAAAAAGCGCGCCAAGTTTTGCTGACAGTTTTCTTCGATTGCAGGGGCGTGGTGCATCATGAGTTCTTGCCACAGGGAAAAACGGTCAATAAGGAATATTACCTGCAAGTTATGCGCAATTTGCGCGAAGCAATCCGCCAGAAACGCCCGGATTTGTGGAAGAACAAAAATTGGCTTTTGCACCACGATAACGCCCCTGCTCACACATCGTTGCTTGTGCGCGACTTTTTGGCCAAAAACAACACACTAATGATGCCGCAGCCACCGTATTCCCCAGATCTGGCCCCCTGTGACTTTTTTCTTGTTCCCTAAACTGAAGAGGCCCATGAAAGGACGACGTTACGCTACGCTTGACGAGATAAAGACGGCATCGAAGGAGGAGCTGAACAAGATAAAAAAAAATGATTTTTTGAAGTGCTTCGAAGATTGGAAAAACCGTTGGCACAAGTGTATAATATCTCATGGGGATTACTTTGAAGGGGACAAAATAGATATTCATGAATAAATAAATAATTTTTGAAAAAACACAAAATTCGCGATACTTTTTGAACACACCTCGTAGCTCGCCGATGCCAGGGCTTGTCACAGATATTATTCGACTCTGGGACACTTGGCTCTTCCGTTTGCTGTAATCGTTTACCCACCCAATGATTATACAGGGGTAATCGTGTATGTATTCTTATTTATTACAATGTCTTCTTGGTGCTGGTGGTAGTGGCCCTTCACGTTCGGTCTAGCTTGCTTGCTTACCTCTGGGCTGCTGTGCCGAATGCAGTGCGTCGCTCGGGGGAGATCGAGCCGGGGCCGATCTGGTTCGTCTTGATCCTCGCCGTGGGAGCCGTCCTAATTGCCGGGAGCCGTTCGCCGACTTGCTTGGTAGGAATGTGCGTACCCGCGTGCACTGTGGCTGTCCTCCACCGGATGCAGTGCTGTCTTTTGAGCTTTTCAATAGGTGCAGAAACAAGAGTTTAATTGAAGGCCACTTTTGAAAAAATCCAAAAAAACAGTATATCGATAATATCTCGATAACGATTCCACAGATTTCGTTTTCATGTCGATTTTCGTGCACAGCGGACCAAAATACTTTAGAAAATGTTGGTTTGGTGCATTGGGGGAAAATCGATTTCCATATTGTCGAGCAGTGTTAGTTTGTTGAGGAAAAGTAACGCTTTCTTATGTGATATAAAATCGATTGTTTTTTTTTATAGAAAAATATAAAAATTTACTCTTTTCTTAAGCTGCTGCCTCGAATGCACAAATCATAATACCTGTCCAATATAATATTTGAACTGCATCGGAGTAGGCATTGAAATGTCAAGAACCAATTGGGCATGTAATTAGAAAAAAAATAAGTTTAGTCAAGCGCAGTCGGTCAGACTGAGCAGTTGTTTATTTTTCTTTTATTTATTTTTATTTTATTTTCTACATTTATTTTCCTCCTTTTTGACCCATTTGCGCAATGGTGAGTTCTGAAACATTTTTTTAATTCGATCGACGCCTCATGCATTTGACCATAAGAAGATGCCGGACGCTTCGGACGTTTTGAGTTTTCAGACATAAATGTGATTGGGTGAGGGCTTTTAATGCTATGGGCCCAAACGTAGAAAAAAATACCTCTTTCAAAATTGCTCGAAATTAAAGTGCTTGTAAATGAAAATGGAAAGACAACAATAAAGTTTTTTTTTTAAATTTCGAATTTAAAGCAGGGCTGCAAACCGGTTTTGAACCGAAACGGTTCGAGCCCGGAATTCCGACTATTAATTTACTGTGAACCGAACTCTTTAATAATAAAAGCTGAACCTGTTCCGAACCTACAGTTTCGGTTTGGTTCAAAAAAAAATGATGGACAAAAAACAATTGTGACCTACTGCCTAGCGACTTCTTCTGTTATCTGATCGGTTTTGGGCAACTGAGTCTTAGGTTAGGTTAGGTTGAGATGGCTGAGAGCGACAAGTCGCTCTCCCACTTAGGCCTCTTTGGGCCCATTGCGATGCCATATGTGTTTCCTGTTAACCCTTTTTTGTTAATGAGGGGGGTCCTCGTTACTGAACCATTCTGTGGACAGAATGAACTTTAGTAGAGCTGGGATCTCAAGTTTGGATATCTCCGTTAGGTTGAGTAGGAGAGGTTGACCTAGTGTCCTAAGCCTCCTTCTGCTCAGGGCGGGGCAATGGCAGAGGAGGTGTTGTACAGTTTCCTCCTCTTCTTCGTACCTGCAGCATCTGCAGAAATCATGTCTGCCGATAACTGTCTTATCGTGTCTGCCGATAAGACAGTGACCTGTTAAGGTTCCCACCAGAAGCGATATATGTTCCCTTCTGTGGCTTAAAAGCGTGGTGGTACGCCTTAAATTTAGTGTACAGGAGTACAGGAGGAAAGGTTTTTCCTATCCTATCCTATCTGCAGCGAAGCGACGTGATTCAGCTTTTGTGTGGAGCTTAAATATTGTCATAGGCATCCCTAACGTGCTCTTCTCTGAAAGGAGCTCGACGGTGGTACCTATTCTGACCAGTTTGTCCGCAGACTTGTTTCCTTCTATGTTGCGATTTCCGGGCACCCATATAAGGTGTATACTGAAGACTCGTGCTATCTCATTTAGATATAGGCGGCATTCAGTAAGCGTTTTAGTATTGTTGGTATATGAGTCAAAGGCTTTAAGGGCGGCCTGACTGTCTGAGTTTATAAAGACGTTTCCTTCCCTTATCGGTAGTGTGCTAAGGTAGGTGGCTGCCTCCTGGATGTGATCCAGTGATCGGGAAGGCGGAATGATAAGTTCAAATTTAGGTTGAAGGAGAAGACTTCCTCTCCTACTTTTTCGTCAAGCTTAGAGCCATCAGTGTAAATGTTGATGGCATTGGCTCTGCTGTGGGTAAGGTTGTCCCACCAACTGAGTCTTAAAATCGTCAGAAAAGTTTAATAAAAAAAATAGCCTCTGCCTTTTTAAGATCTTCGACTTCAAAGCTTTTAAATGATACACAAAAACAAGAGTTTAACATTACATTGGTTATATTTCTCAGACTACGAAATGAAATTGAACTTAACAGTAAATTATATTTTGAATATTTCCATGTAATCTACAAATCGCGTCCGATTGAGAGGAGCTCGGCTTTGGCCACGCTGACGCTGATTTTGTGGTGTTGTTGTTTAGGGCTTTAAGGTTGTGTAGGGGTAGTGGAAGTACTTAGTATTGAGTACTATGAATTGAGTACTGAGTATAGAGTATTGAGTATCGAGTATAGTAGTAGTAGTAGTAGTTTATTTTGGTATAAAGTGGCTTGGTTTATAACCATCAGCCATAACTTAACATATTGAACACATTTTATAATTTCTTAAATTTAAAACAGAAACATTAGAATTTGAACTTTAGAAGAAACAATAGGTAACAGAAAGAAAAAAGAAACATTTTGGTTTTTGACTACTTAAAGATATTCATTTAAGATCGCAAGGCGGTATTTCAGCGCATGTTGTAGGAATGAAGACAGCATCTCCCAGTGTTCTCCGTTCAGCCAGCTTATAACCTCGATTTCCGATAGGGAAGGTTTGCTGAAGTACACGCTGCGTTTTTCGCCCAAGATTGGACAGACCCCGATTAAATGCGCAACATTCTCCGTTACATGTAGGTTGCAGAGAGTGCAGTCAGTGCTGATGGAGTTTACATGCGGCCTATAGTTCAGATTGAGCATTTCACATCGAGCGCGGCATATCATGGAGATGGATTGAATTCCTAAACGATCTTGAAAATAGTTCAGAGTTCCAAGGTTGTGGTTCAGTTGTTTGTAGATGAGTCTGGACTCACTTAAGGACGCTAGGTGTAGAAAGTTTTCCCTCTCTCGGAACTCGATGTTTTCCAAAATCTGCTTATGAGAGGCTTCCCAGGACTCTGGACGATCAAGGTCGATATCAATGTTACAAGCAGATGCTGTGGCTTGCCATTTCTCGAACACCTGAGTTTTGTTAGCTAACATCATGCCTGCTACAATACGGGGTAATCTTTCGCTGGGCATATCAAAGACTTTTCGGAAGTATTTGAAGTGAGTTCGGAGGCAGTGTATGTGGAGCGATGGTAGGCCGGTTTTAAGGTATATGGCGTAATTAGGAGTTGTACTTGGAAGTTTAAAAATACGTTTAATGAACATCCTTTGAAGGCGCTCAACTTCTTCATACTGGCTACACCCCCATAGTTGCGATGCATAGCACATTACAGACCTAACAGCAGCTTCAAACTGGCGAAATTTGGTGCTTGGCAGGATGAGCGGTTTTCCAAAAAAGTTTTTCCACGTGCTGCTTATCGCTTTCTTTGAGTCCAGCAGTTTCTCCTGGAGGTGAGGCTTAAAATTCATGTTCCCTGATAGGGTAACGCCTAGGTATTTAAACCTGGTTACTGCCTCAAGCTCAGCGTTATTAAGGAACCACTTATCAACTCTAGGCGTTCGTCCACGGCAGTCTTTAACCACCATTACCTTTGTCTTCTCCACATTTATTTGTAGACTCCACCGCTGGCAGTAGTCGTATAGCTTATTTATCATGCTTTGCAGCATTTCAGGGGTCTCCGCCAGGAGCGCCATATCGTCAGCGTACATCAAAGTTTTTACATTATGACCATTAACATCCACCCCGCCGAGCAGGAACGATGATATATCGTCGATGTAAAGAGAAAACAGAAGTGGACTGAGGAGGCATCCTTGCTTCACTCCGGTGTTGTTAGGAGTCCGAGAGCTCACTTCCGTCCCAAACAGAAAAGGTATTTTCTTCGTATAGGTTGATCAAAGTGTTAATAAATTTCGTAGATACTCCCAGAAGGCTTAGTTTCAGAAATAAACTATGACGGTTTATCGTATCGAGTGCTGCCTTAAAATCGATAAAGCATATATAGAGCTTCCTTTTCTTGTCCAGGTAGGATTGGGCAATTCCTGAGAGCACGAACACGCTATCGACGGTCGAGTATCCACGGCGGAAACCAAATTGGAATTCGCTAAGGGCACTATTTTCAATTACCCAATTTGTTAGCCGTCTTAGCAAGATAGAGGTGAACAGCTTCATGGATGCATTTAGGCACGATATTCCTCTATAGTTCTCAGCTAATCCTAGATCTCCTTTTTTTGTGAATTGGAAAAATTATGCTTTCCTTAAAACAGCTGGGGATGCTACAAGACGACAGGGCCTTATTGTATGCGTTTGTTAACAACTCAATGCACAATGGGGGGCATTCTTGAAGAATTCTACTGGGATACGGTCGACTCCTGGGGCTTTGTTGGGCTTTGCAGACTTGATGGCTAGGTACACCTTCGAGATGGAAATTTCTGCATCCAGCGTTTCATCCCGCAAATACGGAGAAGCGTATGAAAATTGGTTGTTGGGCTGGCTTACAAAAAGCATAGATTTGAAGTGCTCTGCAAGTTCGGATGCATTTGACTGGATAGGTTTTTGCGCAAGAGACCCATTTAGCTTCCTGACCAAGGTCCAAAAATCCTTGCTGTTGTTGACCCGAGCGATTTCCAGTTCCATATGTTGGTAGTAGAGCTACTGTTTAAGGTTGCACATAGATTTATAAGCGCTGTTGGCCGAGTGGTATTCTGCCTTAGATCGGGGGGTGTTTTCAGTCCTTGCGATTTTCAGTAGTTTCAAAGATTTTTTGCGAGCAAGAGTGCACTCAGTGTCAAACCAGGGCTGCGAGGGAGAGATGTTTTGGGGTTTCTGCATAAAGGCTGCAGCTCTGCGAATGCATTCGCTGATGCACTCTACGCCTAGTTCTCCATTTGTTAATTGGCAGTTTGCAAGCTGTTCGTTTAGGTTGGATACATACACCCAGCGACAAAAAAAAGCCGCACTCTGCCATTTCATGCATTTTTGTCATCTCTACCTCGGGGTTTCCCCAAATATTATTCTATTCGAATAATTTTAATTTTTGGGAGTTCCCCTGATTGTTTTCTTCATGTTGCAAGTCATTTTCGGCGTCTCAGATATAAAGGCACATTTTGCTGAACTTTTTCTTAGAGATCTTTAAAAACTATGGCTAAGGAAAACAACTGACCCTGGCTGAAAAAGCAAAAATTATTGCATTGGCTGAACAAAATGTGTCAATTCGTAAAATAGCGGATAAAACTAACTTTAATGAAAGCTCGGTGAGACGATTTTTGAAAAAATTTCGTGAGACTGGAGAATTGGAGCGGACGAAAGGATCAGGCAGAAAAAAATGCACAAGTGTAAGGGAAGATCGAGTTATTATGAGAACGAGCCTCCAAGATCGATTTAAAAATGCTGTTGAAATAGCGTCTGAAGTACAGCAACGATATTCAAGAGACATTTCGGCTCGAACTAATCAGCGTCGGCTAAACGAGATGGGGTTAATGGCAAGGACACCTGCCAAAAAGCCACTTCTAAATCTTCCAATGAAGAATGCTCGCTTAAATTGGGCGAAGGATAAACAAAATTGGGGTGAATCTGAGTGGTCACGAATCATATTCTCGGATGAGTCCAAATTCAACCTCATTGGACCCGATGGCTCCCGCACAGTTCGACGTAGAACAGGGGAACGATATTCAGAAAACTGCTGCATTGCCACTGTAAAGCATTCGCCTTATATTATGATATGGGGATGCATATTCAAATATAAAACTGAATCGCTTTTAATGCTTCAGGGAATGGTGAATGCAAAAAAGTATGAAGAGATTATTCTCGGTGGTCTTGTGCCCAGTATTGAATCCTTTTCTGAGAGGGAACTAGAACCCATATTTCGGGACGATTCTGCACCTTGTCATCGGGCTCGCTCTGTAAGTGATTCGTTGACTCTATGTTGGTTGAATAATTTTTTTAATTATTTTTATCCATTCTTAAACGACAGATAACTATTTTGAAGGAGGAATTGGGTATTAGGTCCTTAGATTGGCCAGGTAACAGTCCTGACCTGAATCCCATAGAAAATGTCTGGGGTCTTATGAGCTCGAAAATAGGCAAGCGGAAGCCAAAAACTATGGTCGAATTAAAGGAAACCATAGAAAAAGTATGGTTTGAGGATATAACTGAGGAATATCTGAAGGCTTTATACGATTCAATGCCCAACAGGGTCAAATGTGTAATTAAAGCCAAGGGGTGGAACCACAAAATATTAAATAAATGTTAATTTAAAGAAAACCTATCGAATGAAATTGTTTTTGTCATTAGTTTGTAGTAAATAGTGTAAATCATTGGAAATAAATTTGATTTGTATGAAAAACAACTTTATTTTATTATTATTTATTTTTTCTTGCATCTGGTCAAATTTCTAAAATATCGTTTGAAAAGTTTAATTTTAGAAAAATGATTATTTATAATTATGTAAGTGTAATATAAATAAAAGCCGTGTGACATTTTTTTAAAAATTGATTAATTGACAACCCAAAAAAAAATATGCGAATAGAATAACATTTGAGGGGTCCTCTGACGAGTGAAGGCAAAAATTCATGAAATGGCAGAGTGCGGCTTTTTTTTTGTCGCTGGGTGTAGGTACGACCACAACTGTCACGTCATTTTAATTTAGGGAGTAGGTTGCTTTCGGCAGGCTGCACAGTAAGTCCCTCATTCACCTCAATTTCAATTTCTAAGGACATGTGGTCTGAGAAAATTTCGGCTTTTACAATTACATCCTTTACAATGGCATGCTTCTGGCCACGTATAATGCTATAGTCGACAACAGAGCATAGTTGTCCTCTGATAAAGGTGAATTCGCCTTCTGGATCGCTTTTAGACCTACCATTTAGCAGCAGCAGTATCGAGTATAGAGAATCGAGTACTTAGAGTCGAGTACACTCAGTATAAAATACAGTGTATCGAGTACACCAAGTACTCGAGTACTTAGTATCGAGTACTGAGCATCGGTTGCTGAGTACCAAATACAATCGAGTATTAGTATATAGTAATTAGTATTGAGTACTATGTATTGAGGTCTTTGAATCGAGTACTGAGTATCAAATACTTTGTATCGAGTACTTGGTATCGAGTACTTGGTATCGAGTACTTAGTATCAAGCACTAAGAATCGAACACTGCCTAATCGAGTACTGAGTATCGAGCATTTAGTGTCGAGTACTTAGTATAAAGTTCTTAGAATCGAGTATTGAGTATAGAGTACTTAGTATCGAGTATTTAGTATCGAGAATTTAGTGTCGATTACTGAGTATCGAATTCTGAGAATCGAGTACTTGGCATCGCATCGAGTATGTCGTGTCGACTACTTAGTAAGGAGTACTACTATCGATTACTGAGTTTCGAGTTTCACAATAATGTTAAAAGGCGGAGACTATCGTACACAGCATGTTTCACATCAAGGCCCCGTGAGTGTTAGCCCGACTTAAACTTATTTTTTATTAACACTGTGTAAAGCTGAACCAAGGTTCGAACCAAAACCTTAGCCTAAAAACCTCGAACCTCAAATTTCCGAACCTTAACCGCGAGCCGGAGCTCCGGAAAAGTTTTTTAGTTTGCAGCCCTGATTTAAAGTACTGAATTTACTTGAAGAAACGCCTTCAATTACAAAAATCGAACATGAAATGGCTTTTTCATAAATTTTTTTGGTGAAACTAGTCAAATTGATGCGCAACTCATTTTGGTTCACTTACTCATCATTCGCTGTATTCTTCTACTAATGAAGCAAACTGAGTCTTTGCCTGCATTTAAGGGTTAATTCCAGTATGGTTTGCATTTCTCTCTCGCTTTTTGCATTTCTTTGCATTTATTGCCGTTGAAGGCAGCTTCATTATGCGTCTGGAATTATGCAAGCAAACTTTAATCCCAGCAACAGGCAAAAGAGGCAAACGCGCAATGAGATAGAGCAGAGATATTAGCATGCCCCTTACCCCTACCCCTTTGCACTTATCTTTTGCCACTTTATGCATTAATGGCGCGACTTTGTGCTCCTCCTCCTGCCACTTGCGTAGGCGTGGCAACCGGCTTAAATCAAATGCAGTAAAATCTGTGAAATCTGAAGCTAACTGGCGGGGCATTCAATCAAAGCGAGTCGCAGCTTCTCCAACCCACCTCCAGCAGCCCGGCAACCCAGAAACCCATCAGCCATCGATGGCTCAACCAAAATGCAATTAGTGGCCACAATATGGCGACAGTCGACAGTTTTATTGACGTCACTTTGGCTTTTGGCTGCTACCAAAAATGTAAATGGAAAATGAAAATGAAAGATGGCGACCACAAGTTTCAAAAATCACTAATGGATTTTTAATATAATAAATAATATGTGTGTGTGTGTGTGTGTGTGTGTGTGGGCGGAGCACTGGAGAATCACTCGTGACACGAGTTCATAAAACGTATATGTCATCCATTAGCCTGACTCCCTGGCAAGAAATGTGTCTCCCAACTTGACTCTACATATTTCGGCTGGCAAAGTAAAGGCATCGAAATAATTGAATAGATACCCATTATTTCCATTAATGCGTTTGGCAAAAAGGTTCCTCTCAGCCACCCCAACCCGATAGCACAAAGTGCTATTTTAGGCCACAAAAACCACACAAAAGTTTCCCCCTCACACACACACACACACAATGGCGTTGAAGTAAATGACAGCCCCAAAAGGAGCCGGGGCAGTTGGTTATCAATGCGTTAGATACTCGCAACAATACCAAAAATGGATTGAATGGGAATTAGGCATTATAAATTATATGGAAATAGACCGGCACACGCAACTGCTTACCCCAACTAAGAACCCAGAAGCCAGCTAATGTCCAAGCCACAAGAATAAAAAGAATAAAAAAGAAGGGAAGATTATCTGCAACGACCTTAGTTTACACTAACCTTGTGTATTGGTGGTGTCAGATTCGTGAGATTAAGAAACTCGTTGAAGAACGAATGATAGCTCTGAAGAGTGGCGCCAGACGCACTGTGTGAGGTGCTGGCCATCTAAAGGAATAATAACACAGTGCAACTCATAAATTGGTTACGACTTCGGACCCATTTTTGAAGGACTTGGCCCCATCACTTCGTAAAGGTACTTTGTTGATACCCACCATTTTTACACCCCAGCCTGGAATTTGGAAAAAGGACCCTTTTACAAAGTCCATATATCATAAGCCGCTTGCAATTTTGTTTATATAATTTTGGCAATGTTATAGATATTTACAAGAGGATAAAAAAACCTTAATCGACTGACCCCGAAAAAAATGGCATCTAGTGCTTCAAAACTTGCAAAAAATCGAAAAATTTTTAATTTTTTCTTGTTTTTTTTTTGGCAGAAACAGCTAAATTACTAGTAATTTGGCAAACCTTTCTTCAGCGAAATTATCTCAAACAACAATATAAGCAACTCTTTTATACATGCCTTCTTTATACGAACACCCCATCTTACAATTTCGGTACTACGAAAGTGATATTCTATATACAGCGCATTGTTGTTGTCGTGGGTTTTGAAGCAAATATTTTACCGTTATGTGAGAGCATATTTCATAAGAATGAGTGAGACAAAGATACTGGGCAAGAAAAGAAAGTAGCTTTAGACATGTATCTGCACGAGTGCACTGCAACTGCAAGTGCACTGCATAAGTACTTGATATTTTCGCACTCGGATATCCCGACTACTCCAACAAAGTGTATACAGTAGTAATTCTACTCGCGGCGTATTTGCGTCGAAACCCTCGAGCCACTCGCGTAGCGTATAGGAAATACTCATACAAACAGGGAACCGTAAAATTTGAGGGAGAAATTGTCCACCAACTATTCAAGCAACGCATTTTCTATCTATCGCTTTCTCACTTAAGTATTTGTTTACTAATACTTGCCTCTTGTGGAATTTTTTTTACTGGCGACCTTGTGAGTCTACTCTCTGATATGTCTTCGGCTTCTGTTCGTTTCCTTCGCTTCTCGTCAAATTCATGCCTGCTCTGACGTCAGCAGAACCGAATTCTGTGTGTATTGTTTTTGCAATTTTGCCTACGCACACTGAAAAAAGGTATGAAGAAGTTAGCATACCCTTTAAATTTGATCGAGCATTTAACCTATGTTTTTTATGAAAATATTCAAGAATTTAAAAATAAGGGCCTTGGACCGTCTTTCGTGGAAAAGACTTCCACATGTTTATTATTCTCATACCACAGGCAATATTTTTTGGATGGATCTTTAATAAATTTATTCATATACCTAAGTCAGATATATCTTTCCCTACCCTGAGTAGGCAAACATGAGGCGTGCTTAGAAACCAACAAATGCGAACAGCAATACTCAAGTAATACTTAAGTATTGGTAGAATGTGTGCTCAAAACACTGGGTTGTTTGCGTATTCCTCTTCGCTGTCTGAGTAAAATTGGTATGTAACCAGCAAAGTCAGCGTGTGACCGCCCACTCAAAGACGAAAGTATCGTGCGGAGTCGCTTAAAGCAGGAACAAGTAAATTTGACACCCGCTCAAAACTGAGACCAATCACAAAAATACTAGTACGATATGAGTGAGTATATGAACTGACTTCATATTTTGAGCGGTGTTTTGAGCACACATTCTACCAATACTTAAGTATTACTTGAGTATTGCTCTTCGTATTTGTTGGTTTCAAAAGCACCCGTCATGTTTGTCTACTCAGGGTAGGGAAAGGCATATCCGACTTAAGTATATGAATAAATTTATTAAAGATCTATACAAAAAAATAGGGCCGAAGTGCACCGCAACTGTATACCCTTGCAGCTTCCATTGAAAACAAAAAAGTTTTTCTAACTAAGACAACTTTTTGGATCTTACTTTTCTATGGGATCTATACTATATAGATGTCTGATTTCGACCAAACTTGGTGAAATCATGGAAAAGCAAAATACACTGTTAATTACGAAATTTGGAGGCGATCCCATTTAAAACAAAAAAGTTTTTCTCACTAGAACTTCTTTTTCTACCGATCATTCATACTGCAGCTATATGCTATAGTCATCCGATTTCGACCAAACTTTGTACAATTGTGTAAAATTATATAAACTAAGTGTATGCCAATGATAAGGACGTTTTCATAAAAATCATAAAAGTTTTTCTCACTAGAACTGGTTTTTCAACCGATCGTTTCTATAGGAGCTTTATGCTATTGTCATCCGATTTCGATCAAACTTTGTAGAATTGTGTAAAATTATATAAAATATGTGTATGCCAATGATAAGGGGGTTTTCATAAAAAATAAAAAAGTTTTTCTCACTAGAACTGGTTTTTCAACCGATCGTTCCTATGGGAGCTATATGCTATAGTCATCCGATTTCGACCAAACTTTGTAGAATTGTGTAAAAGTATATAAAAAAAGGTGTATGCCAATGATAAGGACGTTTTCATAAAAACATAAAAGACCTGAATATGGGTTTAACGACCTATTTTGATTTTAGTCAAAGTGAATGTTAGCAGGCTCAAGGTCGAGGTTTGCTTATAGTTCAATAATCAACCAGAAAATTCAACAGAGAATACATTTGAACATGAACAATAGCTGTGGCTGTGTAGACGGCCGTTTCGGCTGCCGCCATGGCAAAGCCTTCGTCAGTACACTTTCAGTTGCTGTCACACCAACAAGCCATTTGCAAATCCTATTTATACTACCCACACTGAGAAAAAAAAGATTCCTAAAATTTTAGGAATCTGGTTTTTATGACTAAATGTTCTTTTTAGGCGATAATTGCCTTAAAAATGGTAAATATAGCCTAAATCTTTCCATTTTAGGTAAAAAATTTTAAGGAATTTGAGTGCTTAAAAAAGTCCAATGGGCTAAAAATGTTTTTGCCTATATTTTGACGTTAGTTCGTAAAAAATCATAAAAAAGTAAAAATAAGACAATGCTAAAAACATAAAAATAAAAAGTTAAAAAAAAAAAAAATTTAAAAAACAGATGCTAGGGGATGACCGCGATAAGTCAAGGGCTAATATATTTAGCCCATATATGTATATTTTTACGTTATGGACGTAAAAACGATTAATGCATTTTAAAAATATAGACAAGCTTAAAACAACAAAAATAAAAATTAAAAAATTTAAAAAAACGATGGTCCTACGGGGATTTGAACCCGGACCTCACGTTCTAGGAAATAACACCTTTTCGAGCTAAATGACTGCTTCCAAATTCGTTTCAAAATGCCAAGCGGGTTTGGGATGCAATTTTAAATAAGATTTAGAGGCATACAGAACAACGCGTCTTTGGTGGTGATGACTGAGACGGCGGTGTCACGGTTGCAGTCTTTGTTTGAGGTCCTGGTTCGAATCCCCGTAAGGGTAAGTGAAAAATTTTTATTGGGGTGGTATTTAAAAATAAAAATAAATAAAATAACGCAAAGTAAATATGTGGTTGTTGTGTGTTCCACACCCCCCCCCAAAATTTTTTTTTCCAATTTTTTTTAGATAATGGATGTCCTAAATTCGAGTCCAATATTCTAAGCCCTATTTAGGCCAAATGGCCTAATATATAAGGTAATTTTGGACCATTCTAGTCCATACTTTTTTCTGGGTGCAGGCGGCGAATAAATTGTTGAGAATTCCATGTGCACAAATTTGCACGAACTTTCAACTAGCTTTTAAGCTAGAATTCCAAGTGCACAAACTTGCACGAACTTTCAACTAGCTTTAAGCTCCGCTCTTTTTAGGGTATATAAAGGTATATGCATTAGCATTGAAGGTTGTTCAATGTATCTCTGTTGTTTATGGCCACTATGCACTTCAACCGATCGTTCCCATGGCAGCTTCCGACAAATGTGCAGCGTTTTTGTTCCAAAAGACTTCGTGCAAAGTTTGGTGAGGATAGCTTTAAAACTGACGGAGGAGATAGCATAGAAACAAACAGACGGACGGACAGACGGACAAGGCTAAATCAACTCAGCTCGTCATGCTGATCAAGAATATATATACTTTATATGGTCGGAGATGCTTCCTTCAATGCGTTACAAACATCCGCACAATTTTATAATACCCTCTGTAGCAAGGGTTAAAGTATGAATTTCAAAAATAAAGTTGCAATTACCAGATCTGTGACTCGCATTTGTCAGCCATTGCGTTAGATCTATGAAAGCATTGAGAACAAAATACGAGAATCTTCTCGTCGCTATCGGAATTAACAAGTTTATAGAAAATCAGATAGTCTATTCGCGAGTTATTTGATGTAAAGTGAGCAAAATGAGCACAAAACGGTTTTTGGGCCATTTCTTCAGATTTTCGGGGTCCCAGAGGAAAACCAAGTATGAGAAAGTGCTATACGCGACCTGCTCTACAGCGTACGCTAGGTCATTTTCCAGGTTTCTTCGCACTGTAGCACGGTGTTATTTGTAAACTTGTGTAATTATCAATGGCAACCCTACAAAAAGCTCAGGGTGGCGTTAGCCTGAAGCGAGCAAAGAACACAGGTAAGCCCGCAGTGGTACTTAGCCTCCTTAGGTATGGAGCCGTACGGGATACACCTTGGTTTGTGTAGTTTGAAGTGCATCCAACCCTTTTTTGTACATCTTAGAGAGCATATCCTCCCCAGAGTTCTAATACTCTACGGCTGCGATGTTCCTCCATAGCCCCCTGGGGCCGAGCACAATCGGATATTTACACGCACTCGAGCCGACCGCATGCCGAAATTGGGCATAGCGTAAGCTGAGCTCTCTTTCCCTTCATTCGCTGCCCAGCCTTCGTTGAGGGCAGTTCAAAGCTGGGCTGTGCCGCTTTGATATCGCACACCAATACACTCTCACTTTTTGGACTCGCTCTTCTTGTCGTGCCTCTACTTCTCTCTGATTCTTAGATAGCCAATCCGCCCCAGAATTGGAATACGGCCCGGAGCAATCGAGCCGCCTCCTTACTCTTGGATATGTCTGATTGAGTAGTGTGACCCACCAACAGCTTTAAATTAGCTGCCATGAACCTGAAACATCGAAATCTAGATCACACTGGGCAAAAGTTTCACATTGACGCAATGTGGTGCCGGCGTAAGCTTAATTACTTACGTCATAAGTCCGTTTAGGCCTTTAGTATGGAATAAATAAGTATTTGCAAATGGCTTGATGGTGTGTTAGCAGTGCAGCTCACTGAAAAAATGCGCCAGAAGGCCTTCGAAACAGTCTGTCTGAGTAACCTTTGCTGTCCGCATGTAAAAAAACTTTGTTAATTTCATTTGATTTTTGAATTAAAATCAATCCTTGACCTTGAGGCCGCTAGCAACCACTTTGACTAAAATCAAAAAAAAGGTCGCTAAAACCCAAATTCATACAATTTGTGCTTGTTTTTAAGAACAACTAGAAAAGCAAAGAAATTTTAGTGGGACCTAAGAGAAATTATGATAACTTTTTCAAATTTTTGTTATATTAAAAGTGTATGACACAATTCGTTGGCCGCCAATTGTGTGGCATTGTGTGGAGTTCAGTTCCTGAAATTTAACGGAATCAATAATTCATTAAAATAATGTATGCATAAAGGATGCATATTTATGGCCATGGCCTATGGGGCGTTCAGCACAGCAACAACAAAAGGGGATAAACTATGCAAATCGTGTGCAAACATATATAAACATACATACCAACACACACACTCACACACACTCGCAGCCAGACCCAGACAGAAATTGGTGTCAAAAGCCTCACGTAATCCTCAACAATGTTGTTAACAAGGCAACCAGCAAACTGGATATCCCCCGGTTAGCAGATAATAACTGACAGTCCAACCCAGATTGGCCAGCCCACAGCATGGAGGCAGCGGGAGCGTCTGCTGGACAGGCACAAAAAGATTGCGCGGCCAAAACAATCAAGGAAGCACTTAACCGAATGAAACACAAGCAAACAAATGAAAGTTAGCAAACACAAGACAAGCCATAGAGCAAATAGCCAAAGAGATGAAGATGAAGACGTCGAACGGGAAGCGGCAAAAGCAAAAGCAGGCAATGAAATAAAATGAAAATGCATTAAGTATGCAGATGCAGTTGGACCGGAGTCCACAGTCTGGACTTGGGCAAATAAAGATGCTAACGGCCATAACGAAGTTGCCACTGGAAAGTTGCCGTTGCCGTTGCCGTTGCCATTGCCATTGCCCACCAGGCGACCATCAACTTGATGCATAGCCATGAGCAACCATGAGTGGATGGCGACTTGTCACTCATTCATTCAGTGCATTATGCACTTAAATCATTTTTATGGTCAGCAACAATTTAACTTAAAGTTGAGAGGACAAATTCTTCTTCTCTAATACCACCCTCCCTCCCCCCTCCAACTGATGTCACCAACTTTTTCTATTAGTTTCGATTTTGATAAATTCTGATGTGTCTTTAATGTCAGTTGGTTGTGTTCTGATTATCATCTGTGGCCAAGCTGTTGCTGTTTTGTTGTTTTATCTGTAAGTTGGTTCCGGGTTTCCCTTGATGAGTTTTTCCTCCCACAGTCGGAAGAAGAGGAGAACAAAAAATGACTTATCGATAGGCATTTTTCAAAAACACATGACATGGCGCTGTGGGTTTGTGAGATGTGAGAGAATAAATTCAGCTGCACCTTGGAATTTGTGTGTTTTTATTAGCTTATTCAGTTTTTTCTTTTTTAAATGGTAGCGACGCTTTTTATAAGTGAAAAGAGTCACAAATTTTGATTGCAATACTTCCGTGTTCTTTGTCGTATTTTACTAGCCTGGATAAAAAAGAAAAGTTCTCCTGGTGGGATGTCGCTCGGGACAGAGGCGAGTGGCGGGCATTAGTGGCAGCGGCCGAGACCGTAAAACGGTTGTGATGATTTTATTACCATCAAATGGCCAAAGAAGAAGAAGTAGTAATCTGCATCGTGACATCGTATGATTTTAGTCGAAGTTGGAAGCCTTAAGGTGTGAGTCTTAGAGTTCTTCACCACTCAAACCACCCGCTCTCTCTGGACTCGTTCTCACGGAACCACCGCTATGAACTACTTTACGAAGGGAAAATGAAATGAAAGCCTCAACTAGATCCCTTTCTAGGATTTGTATTTGAATTGCGCTGTCTTTCAGCGCAACACACTTCGTCGTTGCTGCTTACGTTGTCATTGTTGCTTACGTTGTCGCTGTCTTTTTATACTCTGTACCAGAGGTACACAGAGTATAATAAGTTTGTGCAAAAGGAAGTAACTGCCAGAAGGAAGCATTTCCGATCCTATAAAGTATATATATTCTTTATCAGTATCAACAGGCGAGTCGATCTAGCCATGTCCGTCTGTCTTTCCGTATGAACGCAAAGATTTTAGAGATGGTAAGAGATAGAAGTTCGAAGTTACTTGATGGGCAGCACTTCACAGGTACAAAGTATGTCATAGTCAGGCTTAACCGACATAACTCCAGTTCCTCCCACATCATTCGCGTGATTTCTGAAGAAGCTCAAATCTGTGTGTTTCGTGTTTCCATCTGTTAAACCCAAGTTAAGTGTGGAAGTGAATCAATTAGCTGTATTTGCCTGTTCCTAAATTTTTTCAATTTTCAAATTTCAACCAAAGCACACTGGACCAAATGCCAAAAGTTTTGGCAGAAACTCAAAACTTTTTTTTAAGTGTTAAGCAAAACCAAATTTTTTTTCAATAGAGTATTACCTAGTGCACTTAAAAATCATGGTGGTACAGTTGAAGTTGAAACACTGCTAGTTTAGGCAGCCCTGGAAGTCAGCTGATCGTATACCACAAGCTTTGACTATGTTTGCCTTGCTTTTAAGGCTAAATTTTACAATCTTCTGTTGCTATTTGAAGTAACTTATATTGTTGATTTATTTTGTTGCATGTATGGGAATTTTTTTTGTGTGTGCTTAGATGTAGGGATTTTAACTCTAAGATTAAACTTTAGGTTGGTAAAGGGGTTATATGGTTTTAAAATTGTCTAGCCGGTAAGTTGGAGTCTCAATCAAGTTCCTTATCCAAGTACCTCGCTGCTTGGTTGTTGATTGTGTCGCCAACCTCTCTCAATGTCTCGAGTTCGGATGTTACCACTCGGCTCCAGTAATCCTCCTCAGGATTTTGGCCTGGAAGACCCTGATTTTGTTCAGGTGGGTCTTCGTGGCGATGCCATACACCTGAACGCCGTACCTCCAAATCGGACCTTGTTCCTTAGAGAGAGTTTGTTGTTGGCGTTGAGTGAAGCTTGCCTGCAACTTCGGAGGCATATAGTTTTAAGGTAAGCCTCTTGTCAAGTGTCACTCCAAGATACTTGTGGGCCGTTTTGTGAAGGAGAACCTCTCCATGCAGGAAGACGCCACGGCAACTGTCTCTTCTGAGCGTGTGGGTAACAGATACGCACTTTTCGGGGTTGTTGGAGATGTTCGAACCTTTTCTCAAACCTTTCGAGATACTCTTGCAACGTGTCTGTTGCTGAGTATGCGCATCTGTCAAGCGCCATGATCGCCGTGTCGTCGGCGTAGGTGGCGATTTGAAGGTCATGCGGCTTTTCAGTTGTCCAAAGCAGTAGGCATGTCTGCTGTGAATAGGCTATAGAGTGTTGGTCCCAGAACGCTAGCTTGAGGTCCTCCTGCTCGAATCCTCTTCTTGTGGGATGTAAGGCCATCCTGGACAACTTTAAATGTCCTGTCAGATAGGAAAGATCTGACCATCAAGAAGAGCTGAGGATTGAGCGTTCCCTTCAGCTTGGCTAGTGAGCCATCACCGTGGCGTGGAATCCATCCAGGACGAAGTTGACAACCCTGTGTAGCTGTTCTGGTGTGCCATGTCCCATCTGAAAGCCAAACTGGAATTTTGGGATCTTCCGTTTGATTGCTGGAGTTTCCAGGATTCTCCGCAGTAGGCATGTCTCCAGCAGTTAGCCAAATGCTGAAAAGAAGGCTTATGGGTCGGAGTGACTCCAGTTCATCTGGAGGCTTCCCGGGCATTTTTCCGTGCAATGGGAAAGTTGCTGGGGCGTAGAGCTGCATTAAAGATGAGCAATAAAAACAATACCGCCTTGCAAGGGAGTAGCTTTATTGTTTTATTGTCCACTTCGTCTTCTCCGGGAGCCTTGTTGCTTATTAGCGAGCCTATTCAAGTTTGACCTCCTCAAAAGTAATAGGTTTGACTGGCAGCTCCATTTGTAAAGGAACGCCCAGTGTGTCCTAAACCAATTGCAGCCTATATTATTCTTCAATATGTATATAGTGCGTGGGTATCAATCTTTTTAGCACCTTTTTGCCCTTTTTCTGAAAAATCGCTTTTAAAAATCGACAAAAACATCAAATTAGCTGCAAGTCTAAAAAATCGTTTATATGGCAGCTATGTGAAATAGTGTTTTAAACTGAATCAAATTTGGTGAGTCGTCTAGGGAGCTGAAAACACGTTTACAAACCAAATTCAAGTTCAATTGCTTAAAACTCAAGTAAGTTGGTGCAAGTCGGCCGGATCGGTTATATGACAGCTATATAAACTAGTGCCGCAGTTCGAGCCAAGCTTGGAAATATGAGTACAAACAAAATTTAAGTTCAATTGCTTAAAAATCAACAAAGTTGGTGCAAAGGGGCCTGGCTGCTTTACCCTTAATAATACCAAAACTTGGATCTCCACAAGCCATTTGGTCAGTCTTGGAATTCCTTGCCGAGTTGATGAAATGGGCCTTAATCTCCATCTCTTTCTGCTCAGGCATTCTTTTTTATTTCCAATATTGTCTGCCTGCTTTCTCCTTGATAATACCAAAACTTGGAATTCCTTGAGCCACTTGGACAGTCATTTAAATCCTCGCCGAGTTGATGGTGTGGGCCTTATTCTCCTACTCTTCCTGCCAAGGCATACGTTTTTTTATTTCCAAAATTGCCGCCTGCTTCTCCTAAAAAACCAAAACTGGAATTCTTTGCCAGTCATTTAAACCTGGCCGTGGTGTGCCTTCTAACTATTTTGCATGACGTTAACTTTTTTTGTCACTCTTATTAGGTTACTTTTTATTCATGACTCTAGTTCAGTGACTCCTGTTCACTTACACTCCTTTTGTGAATCATGGTTCAGTGAATCTAATATCTTATGTTCAAAAAACACTTGCTCAACGAGTCATTTCCAGTGATTTATTGTTTAGTGTCTTTCGCTACTTACTCTTGATCAGTAAATAAAAACAAAATGGCTTGTCAAGTTGACACAGCCCCAAAGGGCCAAAGCCGAGCTTCTCTCAATCTCTTGGCTTGTACGTTTCTAATTTTTGCACAAGAGAAAGGGACTTACAGTTTAACGAATCCGAACGTTAGTTTGAGAAGCTTTCCATGGCTAATTACTACAAAGCTGGCGCCAACAGCAGAGAGGGGTGACCGGGTGTAAAGTTTATTCAAAGAAAAAACTTTTCATTAGATGTTCCGAGGCGGGATCGAACCCATGACCTCTTGCACAGCGGTTGCGCACACTAGCCGCTGAGCCACCCGGCCACCCATCAGTGGCCACCCATCTTGATCAGTGACTCTTCTTTAAAGACAAATTCATCAGAGACTCTTCTGTATGAATCTTGTTCAGTGTTTCTACTTAAGTCACTTTTGTTCAATAACTTATTGCTTAGTGACTCATTGTTCATATATTCTTATTAAGTGACTCTTGTTCAGTTACTATTTTTCAATCATTCTTGCAATAT